>JAPZDX010000023.1:17096121-17106546 GCA_029783625.1 Naso annulatus | reverse complement strand
CTGATACGCATAATAGGCCCACAGTATCAAAATTAACACACGGTCATTCAAGGTTGTTAAAAATTATGATCATCTGATTTAGACGTTTAAAGTTGTGTTCCTTCATTATGAGGCTTATGTACGTTTTGTGGCTCCAGACAGATTTTTATGGCGAGGAAGGGAGACAAAATGGCTCTTCTGACAGTATAGGTTGCTGACCCTACCCTAGACCATCACATCATGCCTCAACAAAAGAGCCCATGGACAAGTCAGGGGGCTGCCAGGTCAGACATCTTTATAAAGAGCAGGGCAAAGAGGGTTGAAATGTGAAAACATGATAAACAGCAGATACTACAGCTAAGGATGTGCAAATTATTTTAGAGAGGAGATATAACATAGAGACATAAGATATGGATGAAATCAAGTGACAATGATGTAAACACCATCACCAAGGAACTGTTGTTTTCATATGTTCACATGAAAGTTACTGTGTAACTTTTAGACCTACTTTGTCACTATATTTAAAGGTTTCAGTTTCTATTTCCCAGTTTGTCTTAGAATGTGGAAAGTAAACAGGAAAAGGTCTTTTTTTTTTTTTAAACAGATGGATGAAAGAAACACTCACTAACAAACTGCACAGTGAACAGAGGCCAGCCTGAAAATGACATCAGGACTTCTACTTTCATGCTAAAGTCAGTTAGCATTTAGCTCAGCGCTGTCTTAGTTCAGCTACGTTTTTATTCACTTACATACACCTCTTAACAAGCTTCAGATATGCTGTATATCTGTCAAGAGAGTGACGGTGACAGAGCGTTACTTCAACTCAAAGTGCACCCTTTCTGCACTAGCTTGGCTTTCTGCTCCTCAGGCACTGAAACAAGGCTACAGGTCCACTCGTCAATGTGCTAACTTGTCTGAACTTCATACCTTGTCCAACGAGAGCCAGAAATAACCCGGACATATCTTATTATGTCATAAACACACACCACAGGAAAACACCCGAGACAATCCACCACGACTGTGAACCGAAGCAAAACAAGAGGTTTTTTTCCCCCCAAAGGTGGTGGGCGGGATTTCCGTTCCTGCAGTTGGAATTTAATTATGTTGGGTTAGAAAACCAAACTTCCGCTATGTTCGGGCTGATGTTTAGAATGGGACCGCAGCTATACAGTCTGTTTGGATCCGTAATTACACCATGGCAACATAAGACAGGGTTATTTTTCTTGGACTGTGCTCAGCTCATGGGAAAGATTCAGAATCGTGTTGTCTTTAGCAGGAAGCTAAATAAACAGAGAACTGGGAATTTTTTCTGCTCTATAGCAAAATGTAGGAAAGGCTTTCATGTTTGAGCAGTTTTTAGATGTTACATCTTGTCTGATAATCACCCGAAACTCGGCCAAGGAGAGCATTTTGTCAGTTAAAGTAGCTTAAATTTTTTATTAGAGGAAAGACATAGCAAATGCAATGTTGCAAGACAAATGAAAATTATCTAAACGAGCACGGACATAGAAAACTTTAATTGCTTAAAATGCAAATAATAGGAATATCAGATTTCTGTGTAATGCAGCATGCAAAAGGATTACATATGCATAAATAACATGATACGGGCAAAGCTGACGTTTGTCGTCTGTGATAAGCCCAACTGTTAAGTCTGGCGATGAAAACTGAAAGACTTGAGCAGACTGACTGCTTGGATCAAACTCCCTCCAGGCAAAGCACAGAGTAAATAAGATTAAAAACTCTTGGAAGATAAATCTTCATTTCGACATCAGAGAAACCAAAACAAAGGGCATATTTCATCTCAGCAAACTACAAAAACACAGACCGGTTTAATGAATCATCGCCTTCATTATTGGACTAATCTACAGTACAAGTCAGCACAGGATTTTTTGGCAAGAGTGTAACGCAGACTGTGGGCATCGTCTGTTGAGACAGCTACATTTCCTACATTAGACCTGGAGATAGATCAAAGAAATCACTCTCTGTCTTACAGTTTTTTTGCACACAGACACAGACACGCTCACACATACACACACCACACAGACAACCTTAACCACAAAACAAACCATGACGCACTCAGCTGGGGACGGTCGTATTCATCGCCACTAAATACTTGCTCTGTCTGTGTGTGTGAGCAGGACAGAAGGATGATGTATTGAAACATCTTCTTGGATCATCTTAAGAGTAGCTGTCACATCCCCAAGATACACAGACAAGTGTGTGAACATACTGCAAGCTGTGTGTCTGTGCACAGGCCTGCGTGTGTTTGTAGGTTTGTGCTTGTGTGTGTGTGTCTGTAGACCACAGTCGGCCTCCGAGAGCTGGCTGCGTCCCAGGAGCCTGTTGTGTGTCGGCCCCAGCCAGCAAGTGGTCAGCTATTGCTGGCATGGAGAACAGCTGGCACAGGACACGCACCCGCACACACACACACACACACACACACACACACATATACATGCACAGACAGACAGCACACACTCCTACTGTCACAAACTGTCTCACTCACTAAATCACACACCCACTCTGGCTGCGGTGGCTGGTGGAGGACGACGAACAGAGTGTCTTTTTGCAAACCAAGGTTTTTGGTCACAGTGGGACCATTTAGCATTTTTCACCACGATGCCAGCCAACAGACCACACACTATTTCTTCAAAATGAAGCTTGCAATGTTTTGCATGTAACAATATTTGGAAAATAATGTAATTTACCGTTAAATCTGATGCATGACACTATTACTTCATGGGGAACGAGATATGGTAAATCACCAAAAAAACCACAATGGGGTGAAGCCATTTATCCGACATTCCTTTCCACAGATTGCTGCTGCTCCACAGGCGGAGCCAGGAAACGATCTCCTCTGATCTGAGAGCACATCTAACTTCTCTGTCATTCCCTCATCCTACCAGAATGCACCCATTCATACCATCGGGCTGCAGCGTCTGGCCCTTCAGCCATCACTGCGCACATCTCTCTGGTGCTGAAACGCGAGCAACACATCGGTCACACTCAGAGACGGATGGCGCTGCCGGTGCACAGACGTACAGTCATCGACATGCTATGAGAGGTTGTGTGAATTTGGTGAAGAGACAAACACGCAGTGAGCGACGCATAAGAGTGACATTTTCAGCGGCGTCAGAGGATGTGGAGAGAATTAAAAAGGTGGAGACGTGGAAAGAGAAAGAGTGGCAGAATATCCCTGCTAAAAAGTCATATTGGAAATATTGTAAGTTTGCTGAGGTGGAACTACCTACTAGAAATACAGAATTCTCTATGAGCCCTCATGTTCAGAGGCTGGAGCATGTCAACCACACAAAAAAGTAGAGACAACAGAAGCTTAGAGGAAAGTAGACGTAGGGCTGGGAAGCGAACTTCAATACTTTTATGGTACCGACCGAAATGCCTCAATACTATTACTACTACTCGAGAAACATCAGGTATCAAAATTCGGTATCTAATGACCAAAGGAGTTAACACCATCAGCATCAGTGAGCCAATACGCATGCAGCATGCTTGTTGTGCAAAGATCTAATGGTTCTGTTGACTGACAGTAGGAAAAACACCAGATTATATCCAGACACAGAGCTGACCATAAGTATGTGTAATGTAATCTTTTAGTAAAACAGATTATATAAAACTGGTATCGAAAAAAGCACCGTTCAGGAACCAGTATCCAAGTCAACATATTGGTATTGGTACCAATATCAAATTTTTCTTAATGATACCCAGCCCTCTGTAGATGCTGACAAGATTTACCATTGGCACTGATAATGTTTTGATGTAAGTCAGAGACACTTAAGACATTGATTTAGTCCCTGGGATGAATGAGGTCAATCCAGAATTTCTTCTCCAGTGGCATCACCGGT
The DNA here is from genome assembly GCA_029783625.1 of Naso annulatus. Lineage (NCBI taxonomy): Eukaryota > Metazoa > Chordata > Actinopteri > Acanthuriformes > Acanthuridae > Naso > Naso annulatus. Next base: position 17,102,704 of record JAPZDX010000023.1, on the reverse strand, counting down.
CAAAATGTCTACGCGTTTGGTCCATCACCAAATACCTTAAAAAACCAATTACATCGTCAATTACCTTAGCTGCACTTCATGTTAAGGGCTAAGTCGTACGATTTGTCATGGTTCGCATTAAAATATCATACCTGCATGTCATCACGGTCATTGAGAGCTTGTTAGCATGGATATGTTAGCATCTAGCTAACTTCAGCATGTCAGTATTATTTCTCAGGCCAAGAATCAAAGCATAATTTACCTCAAGGGGCTTTTTATGATCTGCACAGTACACAACATCCTCTGTTCTTACACTCTTGGCTCTAATAAGGAGGGACTCCCCCAAGAACCTTTTCATGAAGGAAAAAGAAAGAAACCTCAGGAGTAGCAACAGAGGAAGGATCTCTTGAATAAAGTTGCAATAAATGTCATGTCACAAATTCGCACTAATGTTCATTGGAGAAGCGAGAAACACGTCACAACTTTTACATCTGTGATTGCAGATTTTCTACCGAGGCTTGGAGACAGACAGACTCACACACACACACGCGTAGACACACATTACTTTAACATGCAAAACTCCTGGCAGTGAAAATCTACAGATTAAACCAACCTTCAGGGACGCTTCAGCTCTTATCAACCTTAGGAACCTTGAAGGAAGGCAGAACCTTTACCTGCTACTCAACATAAACAGATGTATAGAGTTGCAGACAGAAATGCAGAGGGACAAATGGAGGCAGGAAGACCTAATAACGAGCTGACGAAAGAAATGAAAAACCACAGGAGAAGCGTGAACAGATAAATGATCATCCATCAGGCACATCAGACCGGGACCAGGAACAGTTAAGCTCGCTGCGGGTCAAAGGGTACCGGCTGACCTATATGTGAGCAAGCACAGCCAGGGATGTAACAAAGACATCAGTCATATGCACACATAGGAGATTACGGTATAGGGCAGCATATGTGGGATATGGTTCTGTTTTATCACTTAACTCCAAGGAGAGGGGAGCGGCAGGACTAAAGGACATAGGAAGTTAGATAAGTGGAAAGCAGTAAGGAATAAAGAAGATAAAGAGGCTGGCAGAGGCGAGGAAAAGCAAGGGCGAAGCAAGGGCAGAACAGCAAAAGGCCTGCAGGGGGATGAGAGCAAATGATAAAATGGAAAAATGGAGGAATTTTTGAATGACATAATATAGCTGGAGTTCTAGATAATCCCTCCAACAATGGGCTTTAACACACTTCCCTCACTTCCTCCTCATCCAGCTGCAGAGGGGAAACAGTGACTTTAGCAGCTTCATAGCTTAAGTATTAACAAATTAGCACATTTGACACCCAAAGCTTTCAGCCACCTTTTCACTTCTCTAATGAAATTCCTCGTTAACTTGACAAAAACAAAATCCTGTGCTGGCGCACCCTGCATAAACTTTGTTAAACTCCTTCCCTGAGCTTTTGCTTTAGATCAAAGGTTAGCGCTCTCATCGGGGGAGGTCCTGGCACGTTCTCCTTTTGCATGAGGGGGCCTCATGACATTACCCACAATCCCTGCTGTTAATATGATCATGTGTGCAGATAGGTGCTGGGGTGCTGCTTTGGCGGAGCAGGGAGGATGGTGGGGTGGGGGCCAAAAGCAGGGAAATTACGAACACATTTTTCCCAAATTTGTTCCATGCCGTCATGCGTCAACACAACACGACACGGCTGAAAGCAAAATGTAAATCTTGGGATGCAGTGTACACAGCCAGCACAAGCGGGACTGTCAAAAATGTTGACGGGTCAAGGTGTCAACAAAATGAAATCAGAAAACGCTCACTTTCCATTAGCAAACACAGAAAAATCCAGACTTTGGCGACCAGCTTCGCAGCGGGGTTCGGCCGCAAGCTCCGAGATATACGGTTATTACAGAGAAGCAAACAAAAAGCAGTGAACACACTGGACTTGTAAAAGCCAAAACCAACTGTGAAAATACTTTCTGTTGCACATTTAATGGCTGATGCATTGACAAGCTTAAACTACAGCATCACTTTTTCAGATTTGTGCAGAGAAGAAGAGCTAAAAATTTTGAAGGCTGCAACTAATGATTACTGTCATGTTTAGTGACTGTATTCTTGGTAAATCTTTGTGTATAAAAAAAACTTGACAATTTGAAATACAAAGACATATTTAGTCTATAGTATCGATCACATTAGACTAGATTAGACTGAAATAAAACAAAAAAATCATCTCAGTTGAGTATCTGAGAGTGTAGCATCTTTACTTGAAAAGGTAATTTAATATAAACCAATTGTCAAAATAACAGTGTTGTTATTCTTTTTCTGTAAATTAACCAATTGATTCATTGACTTATCATTTTAGTCTTGAACATTTTGACAGAGCTGTAAAGCATCCATCTGATCCGATTGGCAGAGAAGAAGCAGACGCTTTAATCCCGCACTCTGCATTAACTCCATTATTGTGCGTGCTATGACACCAGTACACTTTTGAGATCACAGCAGACGAAAAAATGCATTTTGCGCTCCAGGTCACCTTCATAAATTACAATTTTCTGAGTTTTTTTAACAGGGAACGCAAGAGTAAGACACTGGAATGAGGCAGAAAACGAGTCGGAGTTTAGAAGATGAAACGCAAAGAGTCTGTGCAGAGGTGAGAGGAACAAGCATCTCCTCAGTCCTACACAGACTTCACTCCAACTCTAAAGCCCTCTTTATGTATCTGTATCTACATCTCTGCGGGCCTCAGGGGTCTCTGAAGTGGAGCCAGAGCCCCATCAAACTAAAACCAGAGGTGATGTCATCCCCATTGGTTAAGGCTGTCCTCTCTCGCGCTGATAAAACAGCTGGCTCGGAGCCCCCATTGCTGCAGTTTTCTGCTACACGGAGCTGCATGCACAGTGTTGGCTGAGTGACATTAAAACACAAGGAATCTGTTCCTAACCAAAATTGTCCATACTTGAAGGGATAGTTTGACATTTTGGAGAAATCTGCTTTCTTGCCGAGAGTTTGATGAGATAATTGATACCACTATAATGTCTGCACGGTAAATATAAAGACTGAAAGCAGAAGGGAACAGCTAGCCTGGCTCTGTCCAAAGGCAACAAAATCTACAAACGCCTCTGAGACCTTACTAATTAACATGTTAAGCTAAGCTAATTGGATGCTGGAGTTAGCTTGATGTTTAACAGACAGACATGAGCGGGATCTATCTTCTCATCCAACTCTTGACAAGCAAATAAGCACATTTCCCAAAACTGTAGAACTATTTTTTTTAAAGGTAATATAAAGAGAAGTATATCTTCATGATGACGCTATTAGTTCTGACATCTTATGCTCGTTAATGCTTAAAATAAGTCTTTCTTGTAAAACGCTTAAATGACCCTCAGAGGTTCTTAAATATGATGCATGACTTCTTTTGCACGACTGTCATTCCTGCTCCTCCATTAACTAATAGACAAAAGACAATTGAAAGCAGAGACATGTCTGCATTCATGTAACAGCTATCCAAAAAATCTAAGTGATTCAATGCAAAGCCGTCTTTGAAAAGTCAAAGAAAAAAGTTTGTGGTATAACTTTATTCTGTGGAATTCCTGTGAAGAACAACCCTTATTTCCAAGGTATTTTTGATATGCATGTATACTTCTCCAGCTGTGATGTGCAGAGGTCAGTCTACACGAGGAGAACCAGTGTTGGCTTCAGAGCTGCAGCCTGATCTTAGCACGGTCACGTCTCTTACAAAGACCTGGTAGAGGAGTGTCATGCTCATTAATCTCGGTGGGGCCACTTTCCCACAGAACCGGCTCTCTGCTCTGCTGCCGTCTGGACAGCTTGTAACAGCTGGAGCCCTGCAGGACAGAAACACTGCACATTACACTCTTCTCTTCTCTTTTAATTTCTTCTCTTTTCAGCGTATCTTTTCTCTTCCCTTCTCTTTTAATCTCTATCTTCTTTCATTTCTTTTCTTCTCCTCTGTCTTGTCATCTTTCTCTTCTAATCTCTTCTCTTCTCCCCTAATCTCTTTTTATCTTTCTCTTCTTCACTAATCTATCCTCTTTTCATCTATTCCCTTCTAATCTCTTCTCATTTCTTCTCCTTTAATCTCCTCTCTTCTCATTTCTTCTCTTCTTACCTTTTCTCTCACATCTCATCTCTTCCCTTCAAAGCTCTTCTCTTCTCCTCTAATTTATTCTTTTCATATCTATTCCCTCCTACTCTCTTATCTTATTATTTCTTCTCCTCTAATCTCTTCTCATCTCTTCTCTCTCTCATCTAATCTCATCTCTCCTCTTCTAATCTCTTCTTATTTCTTCTAATCACTTCTCATCTCTTTTCATTTCTTTCTATTTCTTCTCATCTAATCTTGTCTCATTTCTTCCAATCTCTTCTCTTCTAATCCTTTCTTATTTCTTCTCATCTTACATCTTCTCATTTAATCTTGTCACTTCTCTTCTAAACTCTTTTCTTCTCTTGTTTTTGCACGGCCACTTCTGGCACCTTGTGGCTTCTTGCACTCTGATTCCAACTTTCACTCCTCTGCATCCTCTCTTCTCCGACATACAGACCAGCTCTCCCTCCGCTCTCCGCTCCGGTAACATCAGCCTTCGTCTTTAAGGTCTCCTCAATGAGTCCAGCCTTGCTTTCTGTCTGCCCATATGGAGGCAATTTCCCTCCTGCTCTATGTCCATTAGAATGTGCAAATACATTTCAGTAAGAGTTAAATAAACAGCCAAATTACTTCTTCACACTCCTGCAACCACTTTGGTCACAAGTGAACCATAATGTATGGCATCACAGACTCAGTAGATATAGTTACGTGTTAATCTTTGTGTGGAATAACATCCACAGTCGGGCAAATAATGGTTTCCAAAGACTTTCTAATAATGTCTGTGTTGATTCTATTAGTATTAATGTGTGTTTTCTTAACTCGTGGTAAATCTTCCCCATCCAAATGCAACAATGAATAATTTGCAAAATGGAACAAGGTGTGGCAATTATGACCAATGACCAAAACTCGCTCATTGAGGTAACTGTTAATGTTGGCCAAGTGTGGACAAACCGTGCCAATGTTTTTCAATTACACGCAAATTACTGCAACTGGCCCAAAAAATATATCTACCAGGATGCTGGGTGTAATAAATAAATTTAATAGAAACCCATTACAATAACTCTGCCGTTTAAATAACTGTATCTTAGCCAGTGCTGCCTGAGGAACCCCTTTACAGGAATCCACAGCGTTTAAAATACAATGTGAAAAGAGGTTTGAGAGTGGCCCTGAGCACATAAATATAACTCTAATTAAGGCAGCCCGTCATTAGATCTCCATCCAGCCTTCCTCTCTGTTTCTTCAGGCTGAATGTGGTGGCTCACCCCCAGGTTAAAATTTGGGTCTCTACTGGGCTCAGAGCCTGTGGTCTGTGGTATTTAAGCACAGTGCTGCCCATCGATGAGATGTAAACTGCACAAGCTGCTCTGCAGGACATTCCTCTGAGTTTTTTTTCATTCATACTTTTGACTGCAACACTCATGATGATATTCAGAGAGACAGCTGCGAGAGTAATATGTGTGTGAGTAACACACATACACACACAAAGATACAGAGGGAGACAGTTAGTGATTCTAAGGCAGAAGCGTCTTAAATGCACGGCTGTAAAAGAAAAAAGGTACAAAACCACATGAGCACAGAATCCCTTTCAACCATTGTTTTACTGCAGTCCATTTTACCGAAAGTAATTCAAAACAGGTTTTCAATGTTAAGTCAAAACAACATTACAGTCATATTAAAGGCCAGAAGTGGGATTGGCAAGCTATCCGACTACAGACCACCAACATAAAAACCTCATTGATGTGGGCAAAGCTGCTAAAAGGACACAAATGGGGGCAAAGCACAGAGACTTTATATCAGTCAATGAGAAACTCAACCTTTAGATTACATTCTCCTCAACACTGTTGGGGAAAGTTGCCTCATGTGAAAGAAGAAGTAAAGAAAGTTGAGGAACTCACCTTCACGACACTCTTCTCCCACAAACCCCGGGCAGCATCTCCACTCCAGCGCGGTGACCTGCTTGTAGGTGACCTTAAAGGACGGCCTGATCATGGTCCTGTAGCTGAGAAATCAGCACACTGTCACTGGGTTGCAGCGACTTCATGCAGAAACACACATGTAGTCGCACAGACATGATAAAATAGCCAAGTATCAAGGTCTGATCTTTTGGTATTTTTGAGTCATTTTCGCCTTTCTTGACAGCAATATGTAATCCACTAATATTAGGAGGGATTCAGTCTTTCTATAACCGGGGGAAATCTGTGAATGTCTTTTAAAACAAAGGACATTGTGTTAATAATTCTTCTGTTCATTAAAGTTGCTGTGAGTGTTTTACACTTTGTTAAAACAAGTATTAAATAGCTCTACATTCTGAGAGCCATCACCGATAAAAGAGTTCAGTCAGGAATGTGGGTCTCCCAGTCTCTCAATCTGCAGTAAACCAAAAATGCATTTCTGGAATCCTCTCTCCTGATTGGACGACGGAGGGAGCGGGACACCAGAAAATGTCTTTTCTGTGTATTGCAGAGCAGAGGACCCATGTTACTGACAAAACACTCTGTACAAGTGATAT
>JAPZDX010000023.1:17064036-17077267 GCA_029783625.1 Naso annulatus | reverse complement strand
GGATGAAAATAGTCCCACGGCGAGCAGTCATGCTGCTGTTTTCACCTCTCTTCGTTCATCATGTTCCAGCATCTTCACACTCAGCTGGAGAGAGAACAAAGTGCCGTCACTCCTGTGGTTGAAGATCTGCTAAAGAACATAACAAACACCCCTTTAATGCTTCAGGAGATTAAAAAAGTGAGACAGCATCTTTTACCAGCATGATTCCAGAGGACAAGGTTTGAAGTGTGTAAACGGAGTTTTTCCATGTGTGTGAATTGCAGGAGTTTGAGAATCTTGCAGCTCAGCTTGGCTCCCAAATTATGTTGAGGGTGGATGTTTTATCTGAGGCGGAGGAGCACGCAGAGGAACTCGACAGAGCGGCAGCCGAGCTTCAACAGTGAGTGGACAGCGGAGGAAATAAAGTGGTTACAAATTTAGATTGAAACTAAAGAAAAGCTGTGTTTATGTTGACATTAATACACCATGCTGCATGTTCTCACAGAGTGCTTCATAATGCTACAAACAGCGCTGACCCGCTCAGTGCTGTAGGTTTAGGAGCTTATAGCAACATCATGGATGCAATAAAGGCAGCAAATCAGTCAAGTGAAGCTGCTGATCAAGCCTTAAAGGTACATAAGGTGTCATGGTAGTTATGTTTGTAATGCTGATGCTCGGTAAAGAATAAAAATATGATTTTCTCACAATAAATCAGGATGTGAAGGAGGGAGATCTCGTCAACAGGGCTGCAGGACTCAAAGATAATTCAACTCGTTTGCAGACAGAAGCCAGCGAGACTCAAAATGGCCTTAAACGTGTGTAAACGGCATCTTTTGGAACAAGTCTAATTCATTCTATTAATTTCAAATGCTCAAAAGTGAAAAGTTTTGATATGTCTTGTGGACAGTTTTGTCACACACAGTGGAAAATCACAAAGATCGTCTGACAAAGCGAAAGGATAAAGGAGAATCCCTGAGGATGAACATCTCAACCGTCAGTGACAACATCAAAAAGATAAAAACAGGTCAGTTTGTGCAGAAAACATGCAGCAGCAGATTATGCACTGAACCTGCAATGCTGTACAATGCAATAAATACATTCCATTTTCATGCACACTGGTATTATCCAGTTTTCATTGCGGTCAGGTTTTGCGTCTCACTGTCAGGGATGGGACAATAATCATTTTTATTGTTAAATGCGCTACAAACACTTAATGATTTAATCATGATGAATTTCAAGTAATTGCATAATTGTCATAATTGTGAATTAAAGTGTCTGTTATGAATAACCTAATGAAATCCTCACAATTCATGCAAGTGAAGAATGAATAGTCAACGCAACAATGCAAGCTGGACTTTATAGAACAAAGCAGACTTAGACAGTATTTATTTATTTATCCTTTATTTATACAAGGATACCTTATAATTTATCTTCACTTTATTTATTTAATTCTTTTAATCAAGATGTGTCCCCTATGAACATGATTGAGTTAAGATTGTAAGGTAAAGTGATTACAGTATGTTTTTTAATTTCTCAATGATTTCTGAATATAGCCATATATATATTTATAATTTAAGAATTCAGAATTTTTTTTTAAAGATTTTTTTTTTAAATTATTGTGATATTATTGTGCATTCCAAATATTTTGGCCACAATAATCCTGAAATTTTCAAATCCTCCCACCCCTTGTCACTACGTGTGATATTAGAAAGTATTTCAAGCATTTCTACACAATTATTTATGACGAATGTTTGCCAGCTGAGGTGATTTTTCTCTCTCTTCGTCTCTCTGTGCTGCTAACATTCTTTGTGACGTAAAGCTGATTCAGTAGCGAGGAGAAGAAACACCAGAAGTGAGCTCTGTCTCTTTAAGAAAGAGGGCAGTCCTCAAAGAGCTCTGGTGTCACAGGAAGTTGGAAACAGTTTTTCCATTTGCATGAGGAGCAGCTGAGACTGAACATCGAACACATAAAAGTTTCCACCTGCCAAGTTCACAGGCAGGGAGTTGCAGCCTTGCAGTTACAGGCAAGATCACACTCCCTCATTTAATTCATTATTCAACACTTATTTCGGCTGGACAACTCTTCACCTTTACTTTCTCTTAGAGCGTCTCACTATTTGCATTCTTTCAACTTTGCCCTATAGATGTTCTTCTCGATTTTAAGGCTTCTCTTATCTAGAAACAAACCAAGCTAAGGCAAAAGCTCCACCCTGCAGACACCTGAGAGTCAAAGTCCTTCAGGGGTTAGAAGCCCATCCCTGTTTGTTAGAGAGTTCCTGTTTTTCATGGTTTCTTCTCTCATCATCTGTGCTTTCTGTTGAATACCAGCAGGACGTACTGGAGAAGGTGGAGCCTGAAGAGGATGCGATGGCGACTGGAGAACTGAACCCCAATCACTACCCTGCTCAGAGGGCGGCCAAAGTGGTCCAACACTACCTCAACACCCGCCACGGCTCTCCATACAGGCTGTTCGGTCTGCAGTCGGTCCACAGCGCAAACGCAGAGGTCTGTTAACGGTCACAGTTCAGTTTACAGAGAGGGTGACACAATTCTAATTACCACTAACTGTGGCTATATCCTCTCTTCTAAGGATGTGGCAGACTCTGGGAGACAGTATCAGCTGGAGATCTCAGTGACAGAGATGATCAGCAATGTAAGAGAACACCCAAAATAGTCCAAAAACCTCATGTATGATGACAAATTTTCCTCCCGAATGAGGTCATTAAAAACCTTTGACCACGCTGCACTGCAGGAATTACTTTAGTGCTCATTTTGGTTAATCTATAAAGACTGTTTTGCATTTAAATAGCTTTTTCCATATGGGAAATCATGTTGAACCACCTGCAGGATTTGGACAAACACTACTGCTGCGTTCACGTGGTTCTTGTAGAAAGATGTTTAAAGCATGAGTTTATGTTTGAAGCTCCATAATCGTCGGTTTTAGAGTGAGCAGGTTTGACGAGATTTAACTAAACAGCACATCAAAGGAGGCAGTGTGATGCAAGCTTGACATGGTAACGTCTGGGCTCGTCTTTGCTCTGTACTCTCCTCTCCACTTCTTTCTATTAAACCTTCCTTTCCTCTGTTTGCTTCTTTTCATCCCACCCCTACTTTGTATTAAATCCATCCAGCAAACGGAAACAGTCTCTGCAGGGGTTTTGTTTGCGAGGGGAGAACGGCAGCACTCAGCTCAGGTCCAGGCCTCGTGTGAGGAGCTCCTTAAAATCAACACAAAAACTCAGGAGGAGGCTTTTTACCAACAGCACAAGATGAACCAAAGCCTGCTGGCGGCACAGTATCTACCTGGTATGTCCAAGAAGACAAACTCTACATTCCATTGCTCCTAAATATTCACATATCCACATGTTACACAACATCTGCAGCTTAAGCTGCAGCACTGGGTTTTCAAAACTCTGTTAGTGTTACACTGAGTTCGCTCACAAATCGCAAACACTAACACAACAACATGTTTACATGACAAGATGTACTATGTGGCATCGATAAACACCACGCAATACTGTCTTCTGACCGACAGACAGCTACGGTCACATTGAGCCCGACATGAAGCCCGTCTGGCACCTCGTCACCGTGGCCTCCAGCTTCGTCATGCTGAACGAGTCCTCTGAAAACACTCTGTACAACATGGCTCAGGTGGCCGACATCAAGCAGCTGGTAGGTCGCTTCGTCTGCTCTTGCATTCTTGATTCATACGAAGGTTTCAAATTGTTTCAGTGATGATTTAATCCAGCAAAGCCCAAAGTTTGGGTGAGAACCCAAAATAGGTCTCAGTCATTGCGTGTATGTATTGTATGAGCTATTAAAAAACTTCAAGTACTACACTTAGATCATTTGAATCTTGCTTTGTTGTATTTTTCTGCAGTCAGTAATTGATGGATGATGCATCTGTAATTTTATCAATTAAGTAATAATTAATAATTGGCATAATTAATAACTTTATCACGTGATGCCTAAGATGACAGTAACTTTTTCAGCTGCTGGTCACAGCTGTCACACTTGATATATATGCATCTCACATACATCTTAAATTCATGGTTGGTTGTGCTCTTTATTAGTAGTTCACTGATGTACTGATGTATTAAAGTAGCCTCAACGTTATGGCAACATGCAGAGGGCACCAAATTTCTTATTTAGGTCTCAAGCTGAAAAGGTTGGGAGTCCACATGTGTAATAAATTGGACAGTTTCCCCTCAAAGAACACAATCTATGATGCATGTACAGCTAAGTCTAGAGTGCATGATCCATTTTCAGTTGCAGCCTGTGTGTACTAAAGAAGAAGAGTTTGCTAGATTCAGGTTTGAATCTATTTAATCTGGCTAATTTCATTAATTTAATCTGGATAATCTATTCAGTACAGTCACAAGTTATCCACTTCAGGCATACAAGGCAGGTTCTGAATAAAAGGATTCGTTATTCTGCCATAACGTGAAGTTTAAGTTAAAAAAGGAAACTGCACACAGACTGAGGATGAGCGATGTAACATTTGTTTCTATCACTCGGTTTTATTTTTCCCTTGTTTGCTGCAGCCAACTAAGAACGACCAGCTGAAGTTTGAAAGCCGCACACTACTACATGAGATGGTCTCCCAGGTAACCATTTCTTATTGTTATCATATACCTTTTTTAAGATTCAGTAACTAAAGTAAAACACTGTCATGCTAAATATGTACCATAAAAGTTGCAACATTTCTACCATGATATTTGGCATTAATTTTTTATTACATTCTTGCAGGAAATTATTTCCTGGAAGCTGCTGTTCACCTGGTCTCCTGCAGAGGGAGTTAAAGTGTTGCAGATGGAACAGCTGCCACACTGCCATGAATGTGAAAAACCTCCCAACACAAACTGAACTGCTGACATTCAAACCGCTACCAAAACCTAAACCACATGTTGACGCTCACATCTTGTATTCGATTATTGTAGAATCAACATGTATACAATGATGATGCAAGTACCGAGCAAAGATTTGCTGCTGACGCTTGCAACACAAACCTTCGTCAGAAGAAACAACAGAAAGTTTATATACGATGATGACATTTGTACATTGTGCTGCTTTTGCAGCAGTTTTGGTTGCTTTTGTATTTCAGCCAAAATAAACAGTTTATACAGCCTAATGCCTCAGTTTGTGCCTGTGTACAGTATGTGTGTGTGTGTGTGTGTGAGTCAAGAGACGAGCACTTACGAAACAGGACTTGTAATCGTCTCTCTGAAAGCCACTTTAGGTTTTCCCATCACACAGGGACAGTTGTATTCCCTCTCCATCCTCTGAAACAAACCAAATACAAACAGAGAAACACTTGGTCAGACGAGGACAAACCTTTTTTTTAATGCAGAGACCGATATATCAAATAAATGTGATGTCTGACTCAGCTGGAGGTTTAGATCTCTTCTCAAGATCTCACAATAAAAGCACCGCTCAGCGGTATTTATATTTGGTGCAGCAGCATCTCTCTAATCAGATTCCAATCGTCCACAGGCAAGAGACGCTGACGACAAAGGAGCCCCAAATAAAAACTTTGCAGTTTGTGCAAACACTTGAGTTTTCCACAAGATTTTTTTATCACAGTTACGCCGAACAGCTACAATCCTCTGAAATGAAATCTAACTAACAAAAAGCATTGTTATCCAGAGACAGCTTGCATTAAATGTGCAGAACATCCTCTGCCTGGTTACCTGGGAGTAGATTTCAAGGTGCAGCTCGCCCATGCCTGAGATGATGGTTTCTTTGCTCTCTGTGTCAAAATGCACTCTGAACGTCGGATCTTCCCTTGTGAAACGGTTAATACCTTTGGAGAATTTATCCAGGTCATTCTGTCGAAAAGAAGAGAGAAGATTTCATAGTTGCACTTAGGGATCTAAAGTTGGGTGTTTACAGATCGTATGGGTATTTTTTTTTTACCTTGTTGGCTGGCTTCATTGACATGGAAATGACCGGCTCTGGGACGTGAATTGACTCCTTCGAGACAAAAAGAAAACAAAAAATCTCTTCATACGTTCAAGAAAAAAGTAAAAATATTTTTACAGTGGGCAGATATCTTGCTCTTTCACGGGTGAAAACATTTGTTTCTCACCATGGAGAGGTTAGCGCTGGTCCTGGATGTAAAAGTGTCACCGCTAGCGCAGTCGATCCCGAACAGAGCGCAAATATCTCCTGCATAGACCTCATCGACATCCTGAAACAGCATGGATAGAAAGCAAACAAAGGAATGATGGGAATACGTTTCAGGACTGAGTTGATACGAACGTCTTTTTCACATGAGTCTCATGTTTTGTTTTGGTGCATTACAGATGGAAACATGTCACTCTGGTGTCACAGGGGATGTGGTTGTTATCTGCACACTTGACTGAAGCCAAAAGAGGAACTAGGCCATTTTGACCAGTAATCTTCCTCTGATGTTTCTGAGCTGCAAAACCATAGATGGAAAACTGTGACCTCTGACAGATTGCTGATGCACGTTCTCACCTCCATCTGGTCAGCGTGAAGACGCACAAGCCTCTGAACTCTGACCTTCTTGCTGGTGCGTGTGTTGTAGATGTATTCTCCCTTCTTCAGACAGCCCTGGTAAACTCTCACATACGTCAGCTGGCCAAACCTGCCTGCCTGTTTATGAAAAAATACCAGCGGAAAAAACAGAGCGTGACTGACTGAGATCATCCTGATAAGCAAATGTGCAGAAACAGACGTGAGGAATTGAATCTCACCTCTAATTTGAAGGCCAGACCCACATAAGGGTTTGCAGAGTCTCTTGTAGGGTCCATCTCAATTTTTGAGGTTTCACTGGCATGTCTGACACAGAGACACACACTGGCATTAGTGCATAATGTTTCTCAACAAACAGTTAACCTCATAAAATGTCATATAATTTCATCTGCTGTTACAATCTGAGGAGACTTTGGATACAAACTGACTCACTCGTCATTAAGGATGGCATAGTTTTTGACTTCAGTGGGGTTCGGCAGGTAATCGAGGACGCCGTCCAGTAGAGGCTGGACGCCTTTGTTCTTCAGTGCTGTGCCCACCAACACGGGAGTGAAGAGACGCTGCACGGTGGCCCTGCGGATCGCAGCCTGGAGGAAAGCGAAATCACAAGGGACTGAGCGCCGGGCAACAAAATGATCTTTATTCTCTGTCATGCACAGGACTCATGTCCCAATCAAGATAGTAACTGGAGGAATTTTGAATGGTATTTAAAGTCTTGTTTGTTGAGCTCAAAAGAACAAAGTCCTGTTTGAGGGAAGACTGGTTAAAATTAGATCTCATAGAGCTTTATTTTTATTTGCCGTGCTACCAGTGTGACTCCAGCAATGCTTAATCCACCACTTTTGCCCAACCAAAGTCCAACTCTCAGATGCATTGCAATAAAATTTTGACATGACTTAACTCACACTGCATTTGTTGATTCTCTGACTTTTCATCTTGCACAACCATAAGGTTGACATTCGTGGTTATAAGTGAAATCTTTGGCAACTACCGGACAGACAGCCATAAATTTTGGCACACGGGTTCCAACTAACTGAAAAATCTTTCGCCCATACGTGATCTGCACAGACCCCCCCCACCAAAATGGTTTGATACTGTGCTTCGCGTACCATTGCTAAGTGAGTCACAGTGAAAAGATGGACAGGAAGGGTGAAGCCCCATGACTGGATAAGGATGCTAAATCAGAGCCAAAATAGTGCATTTTTAAATGAGTCTAGCCCCTAAAACATTCACATCTTTCTTGGGAATAACTAAACTAAACCAGCTTTTCATCCAGCACCATGTTTAAAAAGTCCCCCCTCCCCCCCCCCCCCCACCACCACCACCACCACCACCACCACACACACACACACACTTTGGTTTATTACAAAATACCTACAAAGCTAATGACATTTTTTCCCCAGCCTCATTTGTACTTTATGTTTAGGGCTTTTTTATTCATGTAAGCATGCTAGCATGCAACACTAAGATGGTGAACAATGTAAACATGACACATGCTTCTCAACAGCGTCTCAGTATTACCATTCTGAGCGTGTAGCATGTTGATGTTCGCTCAAAACACCACTCTGCATACGGCCCCCGTTGAACCACTGTTTGAGTGAAAAGTACAACCTCACAGAGCTGCTAGCATGTACGCAGAGTCTGGAGCTTTGTTTGTTTGCTACGCAATAACCAATTGTTGTGAAAGTTTATTTAAAACCACTGATGAATCAACCATGAGTCATACTTTTGAAAAGGAAGTGAGGTGCTTATCTTGTTCAAATGTGCAGAAAACCTTCAAATTTCCCACAACTTATCTTGCTTTGAAGAGACAAACCTTCAGGTATCTGGGCAACTAAATCGAAGGCAACTGGACTTAGTAATATTACTATTAGTGGCAGTATTACTAGTAGTATTACTAAGTCCACTTGCCTTCAATCTAATGGCCCAGATAACTATGACCTGGACGAATGAGAACATTCACAGACAAACCTTCAGGTCGTCGTTGGTAGGAATTTTCTCCTCCAAGAACATCTCTCCCAAGATTTCATCGGCATTAGCCACACACTCCACCAGCTCCTGCCTCCGGTCTGCAGCCTCAGCACGGAAATCTGCCGGGATCTCATCAAAACGGACGGTTTGCCTGCAGAGAGGAAGACACTGCTGGAGTCACCTTCGTATTGTTGAGAAATAGATTTACAGAGGGGTCAAAGGTCAACATTAATAAGATCACTGGACAGATGACAGGCTGCCAATGACCGTACAGGCAAACAAAAAACAAAAAACAAACAAACAAAATGTGACATCATGTCAGAGAAGGATTTTCTTGTGTTGAAGATACCGCAGTAGGAATCCCTCACCCGAAAGGCCCTTCAAAATACATGCTCCGCTCCTCGACAAGGTCAATGATGCCACGCATGTTTCCCTCCAGGCCAATGGGGATGTTCACAAACGCTGCATTGTGGTTCAGCTTCGTTCTAAAAAAGACAAAGAAAAACAAATACCGGCAAAGAAAACCAAAGCTGATTATTTCATGCCAACCAGTGAATGCGGCCTACAGAGAAGTTACAGAGGGTTAAGTTTGCTAACGTTCATGCTATAGATGCACAGCTGCATTAGTCTGAATAAAGTATTACATCTGATTTTCTTACTTTCATGGCTAATGTTTGGTTAAATGAGCAAATTTTCGGCGGTTAAACTTGGGTATACAGTATGTTTTGTATGTTGTGATCTGATCTGGGATCTTTATTTTAATATCCTGATACAGGTTACATGTAGTTTTGCCCCTGATTTTACAAATTGCATTAAGTGTTTAGAAATATTTTAAATGTTTTTTTCTGAGTGAATGAAACAGCACAGAACAAACCTTAAATATTCTCAAAAACACTAAAAGTCAAACTTCAAATATACAATTGTCCAGCTCTACATGTAACTGCTCTGAGACACTTTGGCATGTATGTGTGCAGTGTGTGTGTGAGTGTGTGTGCTGCACCTCATCTGCTGCAGGGCTCGGCTGGGGTTGGCGCCCATGCGGTCCAGCTTGTTGATGAAGGTGAGGAAGGGGACGTTGTAGCGCTTCATCTGCCTGTTTACCGTCATAGTCTGACACTGGACTCCTCCCACCGCACACAGAACCAGCACAGCCCCGTCCAGCACGCGCAGCGCTCGCTCCACTTCAATGGTGAAGTCCACGTGACCTGGAGGAACAACACGAACAGTCACGTTTAGAAAAAAAAAAAAATACCGCAAAAACAAAAAGTGATGCATTTGGCTCGACACCTTCTGCTTTTACTTTGTGAAGCATTTTAAAGCACGAGCATGTCGCTGCTTTTAACAGCATTTAAGATTTAACAAAAAATGAGAAGAGCGACGGGTCAAAGCACGGACAATAACATGCTCAGCACAGGATGCACCAATCTCAGCAGCAGTTTCAGAGTCAGTGGTTACACTTTCACCGAAGTGAATTGTGCATTTAACTACAGCTGCGCTCTCTCCATATAAATGTGTCCTTTGTACCTTAACAGCAGTGAGGTCACTGACACAGAACGGACAGTCAGAGAAGAAAAGACTCGCCTCCGTGTGCGAGACTACAACTTATACAATTCAAAGTATCACACAGAGTCCATCTATCAAAATCTCGGTTATCTGAAATCTGTTCAAACATTGCAGATCAATGCGACAAATGTCAATCTTCTCCTTGTTTTTTAAGCCATGTGTTTTTCTTCTCCCCGAAACTACAAAAGTACTTTATGGTCATGACTGAGGTTCTGAGGAAAAACATAAAAATGGATCCTCTTGTAGCGATAGTTGGACTGTGTGTGGACTCTTCCGACCTGAGTTCTTACAGATGGATATCTTGGCTTTTACTTCTCTTTTTGCTTCTATGGAAATCCCCCAATCCCCCATCTGTTTCACTCTGGCTTAAAGATGTTATGTTTTTTCTTCAAATGGAAAAAATAAAGTTCTCAGTGAAAGGCATCTCAGTTACATTTTTTCACAAGTGGATTTCTTTTATAGACCACTTTAACTCTCTACAAACCTCGCCTCCTGACTGAATTCTACCCACTCTTCTTTCTTTCTTCCTTTTTTTCCTTGCATATACATATGTGTGTACATGTGTGTATATATGCATGTACATATGTTGGGTACATCTGTAGGTTGATACTATAATTGTTGATGTTGGTTGATATTATGATATTATAATTGTCTTTTTTTTCTTAAATCTGTCTTCTGACTTTATTCTTGTTGCTATGTTCATCTTTTGAGAACCTAGGGTTCACGTCATATAAAAACGGGAAATTTGCATAATTTACTACTTCTGCACACCATAATTGTATTCCCAATAAAAAAGATAATTTCTTTAAAAAAAGAAGAAAAGACTTGCCTTGAAATCTGCCTTTCAATTGCTTTACTATATACTGTTGCTTCCTTTTTATGATTTACAAAAATTTGGTTTGAAATCAAAACCTCTCTGCTTTTTTAAGATGTAGACATTTTTTGCTGATAATGATGAGCTGATCTCTATTTTTAAGTATAACAATCCTACTTCTACGAAACAAGTCTGTTACACTTGGACATTGTAGTAGTTCTATACTACAACAGATTTCAGAAACAAATAAATACAAGACAGTTGACTGACAGCTACTACACCATAAGCAATGAAAGTTTTACTTTTTATCGTCCATGCATCAGATCCTAACATAGAATTTATTTCTGCCAAGGTCAAAAGCGTTTTCTTACTTGTGAATATGCACCACTGGAGCTTCAATGAGCTTCAGTATCACTTCAGTGATTTTCCACAACATTTTTAGAGTCTGACTTTTTTGGATTATCTCTATCATCAGAGATTTATCTTGGTTTGAGTTTGAAGACTTAAAATGTGGACCAGGGAGTCTTAAAAGCAGGGGGTATTTGGCTTGTAGGACACTAAATGTGGCTCTAACAAACATGCATATCAATTTGCATCATGGGAAATGTTTTATCCAATGCTCGATCCACACTGGGCATCTGAGCCTCTGCTGCTGTGGGTGGCAATCAGGGTGTCAGTGGAGCCTTAAGCAACCTCATGTCAAAGGGCTACAGAGCAGAGACAAAGTTCAGCACCTGGTGTGTCAATGATGTTGATGTTGTGATTCTTCCACACAGTGTATGTAGCAGCTGACTGGATGGTGATGCCCCTATGTCTCTCCAGCTCCATGGAGTCAATAGTGGCTCCAACGCCGTCCTTCCCCTTCACCTGCACGCCGCACGGGAGGAAAACAGCTCATGAACGCTGCACAGTGCCCACCTGCAAAACCTCACCTGACGGCAGCGCTTACCTCATGAATCTCTGCTATCCTGCCGGTGTAGTAGAGGACACGCTCGGTCAGGGTGGTCTTCCCAGAGTCGATGTGGGCTGAGATTCCGATGTTGCGGATCCTGTCGTTGGGAAAGACCCCGTTGGAACATGTCCGACAGCTGTCGATGAGCACCTGTGGAGATGAAACATGGAAAGATCGATTTTTCAAGACCCTTTCTGTCTGTTTAACGATTGTGAAATGTAGAGGACTGATGGCAGAGCGCCTCGGCTGAGGTTTGATGTCAAATCGGTTCAAGTGCAGTCGCCAATGTTAAAACCAGGTTACCTAAAGTTACCTTTTTAAGAGTGACGCTTCCTGGTGCCAAAAGATGCGACTTCGCCAAAGACAGACCCGCTGTTAGTACTCTCATTTTGACGAGGGCTTGTTCAGGCACGGGGTGGTCGTACGCCTCCTTTTACACAACCCCCGACTCTGACAACCCGGTGAATGTCACGCTGGGGCCCTGGTGGTTGTGAAAAGCTACTTCCGCATCTACGGAAACTCGAATGTGCCAAATCTACGAAGGTTTGATTTTTAAAAATATAGTATTATTTTTGAAAAAATGATTCTGAAAGAAATCTAGTTCAACAAAACACGATTTGTTAGTGGTGTGCATATTTTTTTATCAGTCTGAGATAAAACTCAAACATATAATCGCATAAACTTTATTCAAAAGTGCACGAGTGTGAAAAAAGGCACGTGCTGCTTTCAAGTGCTGTCAGAGAACTTAACGTTATGTGATAGAAAAATTATTCAAGAAACCATTATGGGTGAAATGTTAGCCTATTTAATCTCATATTAACAGGGTTTTGGTTTATTTCCGTTCTAACCTGTTTTATTGTTCATAGTGGCATTTTTCCACAATGTCACTTTTACACTGATGCTGCTTTTTATTTAAAATATTCCAACTTTTCACTTTCATTCACTTTCGTTCAGCTTCACTTTTATGTACCTGGCTTCTTCTTACGCTTGGCCTTTTCTTTCTAAAGATCAAAAGTGCAATTATAACTCTGCGGGAAGAATTTACGGCGCAACTACGGCTACAACGAAAAATTTCGACAGCAATTAAAGGCGTCGACATTGAAGTACGTAAAAATGAGTAAATATGGTGCAATGAACCTTTCAAAATATTAAATATTAGAAAGAAAGCTGTATTAGGGCCAGACAAACATTGAGAAATTAAAAGAGGTGGTATGGATGTGAAAATGTTTAAAACAGAAAGACAATTTAAAAATCAGAATGTGAAAAACTTTTAGCAGAGTAGGCAGTAGAAAAACTGCCTGGTATCTGTGTGAAAATGGAAGAGGCAGGTCATTCAAACCGTTCAAAATTCAAAATATTCGGAAAATTCAGGAGATTGGAGCTTCTTTTCAGAATTTTGATAAAATTCAGAAATTCCGAGATATTCTGCATTTTCTGACTAAAATTTCCCATTC
>JAPZDX010000023.1:17048635-17063565 GCA_029783625.1 Naso annulatus | reverse complement strand
GTCCATCCTGTGAAATGCAGAAATGTGTCTTAGTGTGTCAGAACCAAACATAGCAGCTGAAGCCTACAACTCATTGTACTTAATTCAGTACGTATACTAGTGCATTTGTTAGCCACATTATATTTTGGTACATGTGATGTTTATTGTGGTTTTGGACTGTGGGTCAGACACAACAACCTTGAAGGTGTCACCTTCCACTCTTGGACAGAGTCATTTGTTTAAATTCATCTTTTTCTTCTTGCCCTAACCCTATTGAAATGATTGAAAGTTGCAGTATGGCTACGACTTTATATGTTCATCCACCATTTTTGGTATTTTAATACCCTTAAGAGCAGTGGTGTAGTGGTGCCTGGAGAAGTAGGTATACTCTTCATTTATGCCCCCAATTTTTATTTATTTATTTTTTAAGTCAAGCAAAGAATAAGTGCAACTTCTTTTTTTTTTTTTAACAGTGACGTGTTCTAAACAGTGACGTGTAAGGCTACTCTAACATGTTTAGTTAATCCCAAAATGGGACAGTATCAAACCTGTCAATTGTTACCTAACTTCCGCTGCTTCTTATCAGGAAGTAAGGAGGATCATTAAGAAATTAACATTAGTCACAACAGTGGTGCAGATTTTGCAATCAATACTGACCCACAGTCAGACTACAGAATGAGACAGTTATATAATGAGGCATTTTGAGTGAACTCTTCTTTATTCCTCAGTCCATCTACACATGAAAAGAAAAAATGCAAATGGTCCATGGGACAGTAGTTTCTTTTGCAAACAGTCTCCTGGAATAGTTGACTTGCAACAGATCGGATCAGAGGGGATTTATTAGTGGGTACACTCAATGCAGACTGAAAAATAAGTGGGTATACTCCTGCACTACACCACTGCTAAAGAGATAGCCACTATGATCTGCATTAAAATGCTGTATTTACACAATTAGCTTGCTTGGACAAGAGCACAAATTTCAGTCACAGGAGGGCAGCATTACACCAACTGCTGAGGCTGAGTCTGGAACTCCCAAAACTTACCTTGATATTTTGAATTTCTGTGCACGCGGCTGTTTTACTGTAATATTAAAATCACCCCTCTTGTCATATTTTCCCATCAGTATAGTCTCGGTGTTAGTGTTTGACTTTCCCCTGTCAGTTTATTTGCTCGGTTGCCTGCTCCAGGAAATAAAATCAGAATTTCAGTACGGATAAATCACAAGTTAATTGGCTTCCTGGCGCTATTGCACTGTGTGTGTGCTGTTAATGATTATGTTATCGGTCTGATTAAGCACTTGAAAGTAATTCAGTGTACAGTTGTAGCCTGATTTTGCTAAAGCACTTAATGTGTTTGCTGAATTATTCATCATCTGTTTGTTCTCACAGATTCCGACATGGAAAAAAAGGGCACGGAGCATTGTATGATTTCCCAGGCTTAATGAATGGATTGAGTGACTAAGGGCTTACTGTACGCTGTACGAGTCACAGTTTAAGTGGTTTAAAGTCATCAAAATCAACCGCTGAGGGTGTGCCTGGGTCACTGTTACTACTACGGAATGCAGGATGGGCCAAACTCGCTCGGATCTCTCGCACTCCACCGCCACCTCAGGCAGAACGAAATGGAAAGCAGGCGAGACAGCCCAGCGGCTCCGTATCCGCAGATTTAGGAGCGGAGAGAAGCGACGGAGCGACCAGTTTAACAGGAATCCGATGAAAAATAAAGTGTTGTCGTGTTTGGGAAGGAGGAAGCGAGACTCGAGCCCCACAGAAGCTGAGTTAGGTTTCGGAGACGGAGACGGAGATCCAGCAGCGCGCCGCGATCACAGAGTAGGAAAGTTGCCGAGGGACGAGGCTGTGTCGGCAGTTGGAGAACATCGAGCATCCACGGATTGTTATGAGACACCATCCACCGTAGCTGACAACACCGAAGCTATCCAGCACGTCGTGAAGCGGGAGGCAACGGTTGGCCCGTCCGATGCTTCAGGTTTGGAAACGCGGACCGGTGAAGCCAGCGGTGCGGGCAGCGAGGAGCCGAAAACCGAGCGAGAGGACAATGCCTCGGACCCCCCAACGAGGGCCATGGAAGATCAGCCACTGGGGGGAAACAACCAGAATCGCTTTGTGTCTGAGGTTGGAGAATTAACGGGGACTAGTCTGAGCTCAGACCCGCTGCTCACCTCTGATACGGACACGGAGCGGACTTTGTCTAGCTTGCCCCCGGATCAGCCTTTGGTTAGTGGACCGCCTGTGCCGGGCGGTCACCCTCACGTTGAGGCTAAAATGACCAAAACTGACTGTAGTACCGTTTCATGTCCTACCAAAGCGACCGGCGACCAAAACAGCAGTTGTCTAGTTGAAACAGAGAGCACACATGACTCTCATCAGGCCCCTCATGGACCCCCAGGAGGCCAAAGTTACCCAGGAACCATACCCAAACTCATCATAACCAGAGACCCCAGCCCGACCCGCTCTCAGGTGACACCCGCCATGCTGAATCCCCGAACAGAGCTCGGCAGCGGCTCGTGTCTGGACCCTCACCCAGACGACGAGTCTCCCTGCTCGGACAGCGGCTGCGGAGGCTCCCCTGCACTGATGCGCTCCCCGAGGAAGCTGTCCAACTCCTCCTCCATCGGCCTGTCCTCCGCCTCGTCCTTCGAGGAGTCCGAGGACGACTTCACTGGGAGCGACATCGAGTCCAGTTTGTCTCCGGCCCGGTCTCTGTGCAGCCCGGATGATGGGACAGGGGTGAGTGTCTTTCTTTAATTGTCTTCTTTGCAGTTCAGCAATTCACACGCAGAGTTTCATACATAAACTGTCAGCTGCACTCATAAACAGGTTTTCCTGCTTTTCCTACCAAAAATTTAGAAAAAAACAAATATTGCGCAATCGGCCATATGTCACACTGACGTACAGTATGTGGTTAAAGGCCATTCCTAAAATGAATGTGAGGTCAGACGTCGCACCCATTACATCAGCAAAAGCAGTGGTATGAAGGAAACAATGGAAAAATTGGATGTTATCATCATGTACAAATACATGCACGCACAGTACACACATTGCATGCAGGACACACACGGGTCAACACTGTATCCTGCAGCTTTTCCACATGAGGTACACAATGATTTCCATTTTTTTTATTGATGTAGAATAGAATAAGACAGAAAGCTTTATTGTCATTATACATTACATGTAATGAGATTACGAGTGCCACTCCATCAGTGCTTTAAGAAGCATAAAACATTACAAACAGATGAAAACATGACACACATACGCACATCTAATATACAAAATTCAGACATACATAGCTATAATTGCAGAAATGTGGAGGGCAATTGCACTGTAGCAAGATAAAATAAAGATATTGCACAGAATGATTGTTGTTCAGTGATCTTGCAGTGATTGCACTATAGCAAAATAAAATAAATACAAAAACAGGAGTCCGAATATTGCACAGTGGGATATTGCACAGGATAATTGTTTGTTCAGTGATCTTATAGCCCAGGGAAAGAAACTGCACTGCTGTTGTGCAAATATACAAACTGCACAATGAATGTCACACCATCTACTGTCAGTTCATATTGATATTTTACTGTAGTTTAATTCCCAGGATTTTATGACTCCTAAGTGCTGGTGTGCTTAAGGCCCAAGTCAAAAAGAAGGTATGCTACAAAATGTGTGTCTCAAGTGGTTTTGGTGGATCTCTGTTTGTTTCGTTACAAAAATAATTTGTCAGAAGTTTAGTTTCGAGTCTTAACAGTTGGACTCCTAACACATCGCGTCGTGAAACATGACAGTAACTCATTTAAATCAAAGAAGAAGAAAAAAAAACGGTTTTCATTTCCAAGTCTTCCTCTGAGTCATTTTTTCCCATGGCTCTTGATCACATGGCTTTTGATAGCTCAGCTGCAGGGCCCATTTAAATACTATCTGAATGCATTTTTGAATTCATTACAGTCAGTTACCCAAGCACTGTGTAACTTAAATGCACATAGACCTGAAGGATGCTATCAAAGCAATTTAAAAGTTAGTTTACTGCCTCATAGGCTTACACTCTCCTCTCTTGCAGACATTAGAAGGAATTTAAAGTTTCCAAATAGGAAGTTGTTGTGAGGTTTCCCCCCTGAGTCGGAGTCTTTGAGGCACTGCTGACCAGAAATGCTTGGAATGAGACAGATCTTAAAAACAGGATGTCACCGCTTGTCTGAGACAGTCTTCCAGTATGTCAGCTTTTGTTGGCAGCATGTGAATCCTGTATGTCCACCTTTTTACGTTCACGTCACCTAGCAAGCAGAAAAATGTTCAACTGTCAACATGCCACTTACATTGAGCTGCCCAGAACTTGCACTTGTGAGTTTCTTAATAATCTAGCCCCAGTTCTGCTACCGTCACAGTCAATCCACCCTAGTCTGGTATTTTTATTAAAATTTTCCAGGAAAAGAGCAAGACACGACCCAGAGAAAAAATGGACAGATTTGAGCTTCCCGCTGATTTAATAGCAGAAGCCTGGCCTACTTAGAGCCGTCACTTAAACACTTGAACTAAGTTAATACTTAGTGTTTTTTTACAGAGACAGTGAACTTTGATAACATCACTGGGAATGCTACTCAGAGGGCTAACGTTAAACTGTTATTTCTTCCCCAGGTTTTAAACAAGGTGTAAAAAAAAACATGATTAAGGGTTTAAATTGTAAGGGGAGAAAACAGGATCAACATAAATATAACTACAAAATGGTGTAGATAAACGTAAATTCATAAAAATCAAACATGAATCTTGATGTAGTCTAAGATTTTATATAAGTATGACTTCAGAGCCGCTACCTAGGATAAATATTATTATTGATCTCTGCCAATGAAGTTTTCAACTATAAGATGTCAGAAAATGGTGGGAAAAACCCCCAATTTGAAGGCTTCAACTTGAAATGTCTCATTTTGTCCGCCTGACACTCTAAAACACAGGGACATACAGTTCACAATGTTCTAAAAATAGAGAAAATGAGGTTTTTATAGTTTTGAACTGAGTCAGTTTATAATTTTCTAAAGCTTCTGTCAAATTCATATATTCTAATAACAACATTTCCATTTTTTAGTGTCAGAGAATAGGTAGATTTCCATCATTTCAAGTTCTGAAACGCCATTTGATTAACAAAGAAAAAATGCAGCTCCCACCTTACTGTCTCTCTTAGATCAATCTTTTTCGCCACTTGTCTCCACATGGCAAAGGTGTTGATTTCGCTACCAGTTACCGTAATGATCATTTTAATCTGCAGGCCAGTGGACAGCGCAATTTCCTGGCTATTACACTGACAGCCAGGAAATGAGCAACCTGAGGAGTTGCACTTGAGCCGTTGTAGCAAACAGGATGACGCTGGCCTGTGGTTTCTGATAAGAGCTGAGTTATAATGGACACACTCTCTCCCTTTGTCTGTAATTTATGAGAAAAAGGGTGTGTTTTTGTTGTTGCTCGCTTAAAAAAAAGGTGGCCATGCTGTCATCTCGAACCAGGTACACTATGTACACGGTGACGTGAGCCGCAGGTACTTGCTCAAACATGCAAACTCAGAAAGAAACACACACACACACACACTTGCAGCGATGCCGTCTTGCATTCAGAGTTCAGTGTGTGTCATGGAAAATTGGGCTGAAGGCAGAGCCGGTTGCTAGGCGACGTCTTCGCCATATATGGTACGTTTTTTTTTTCCTCGTCTTGTTCTCTTTTTCACACACAGACAGTATCTACTCTGCCCTTGCCATTTAAATGCGAAATGTACATTCCTGCAAATGTCTACAAAGCCACCAATGCAAATCTAATTTAATTTGTTTATTATTAGATAACTCCAGTCCTGTATGACACACTCTTTCTCCCTCCACTAATGGTTTTGCACCAAAGCTTAAATATTTTGCCCCGAAACACTATGAGACATACACTGGAACAGAAAACAAGAGGAAAATTAGTGTAAGCTGGCAAAATATAGAGACAGACACTGAAACTGTGAACACAACACGTAGCCTACACGTGATGACTCCTCTTATTCATGCATGCCTATTCACATGAGCTACAACTGCAGACTTGTTTTCCGTGGCACCCGTCACACAAAGACCCACTCATGACTCCTACAGCACTTACACACAAAATCCATGCTACAAAGCACAAAAAAAAAAAAAAAAGAAAAGAAAAAAGAGGAAGACAGAAATACAGCTCATTGTTTGTTTGTTTGATTATGCTGCTCCATTATATTTCATATTTTTTTTACGTTGCTGCAATTACAAAAGTAAAGTCAACATTTATTAGCGAAATGTACTCATGCTGTGTTTTATATTTGAAACTTTAACAAGGAAAATAACTAGTCAAATAAATGAAGCGGAGCAACAAGAACAGAGTTTTCCTCATACTTGTCGTGTTTTTGAGGTATAAAGTAGTATCAAATGTAATTAATTACTCCTAAAACGTGTACTGAAGGACAGTACTTGAGTAGATGTACTTTAGTTACACACCACCACTGATGACATTATACTATTGAAGTCCAAAAAAAGATGAATTTCGAACTTTCCCAGGTAGTTTGAAGGAGTAAGTGTTACTTTATGCTTATGAGATAAATCTCTCACTTCTGAAGATAAACACTTCAACCACCTGTTGGATTAGCTAAGAATGCAAGGCTACGAAGTTTTTCGTTTTTGTTTTGCTTTTTCAGAGTCAAGAAAAGCTGTAATCCATTTTCACCTAGTAAATGATAGTTGTTTTAGAGACACCATTCACCCTTTCACAAGTCAGCATAAAATCAAAATGATTTTTAAGATGAAGATTTATGGCAAAATAGTTGGCATTAATTTTGTCCCCCTCGTCACCTTTTTTATCAGACATGACTTCCAAAATCAGACAGAATAGCGGCCCCACATGTATCTAAATTGACCCACATCTTTATTTTTAAAAACTTGGTTTTCAAATTATTAAAAATTTCTGTATCTTTACATTTTTGTAATTTGATTGAATACAAATGACTACAAAGTTGATATTTGAGATACATTGTTTTCACGGAACACCATGCCATATCATGTGTTTTTCGTTTTGTTTTG
Organism: Naso annulatus; assembly: GCA_029783625.1. Taxonomy (NCBI): domain Eukaryota; kingdom Metazoa; phylum Chordata; class Actinopteri; order Acanthuriformes; family Acanthuridae; genus Naso; species Naso annulatus. The sequence goes on along the minus strand of JAPZDX010000023.1, from coordinate 17,056,514 downwards.
CTTTGTTTATTCCAAACAACCATTTAATCTTTAATAATAGTGAAAACAGCCAGTCACAAGCTTGGCGAGCTCAGAGTAACATCCTCAAACGTCCCTTTCTTTCTGACCAACAGTCAAAAAACCTAAAAATGTTCAATTTACGGTGATATAAAAGAGACAATGGTGGCAAATTCTCACACTAAAGTGGATTGTCTCTTAGAGAAGACACAGTGAAAATGAACAGTTCTAAAATATTCAGTAAGTTTAGGGCTTCACATTTTGAATGTGGAGTTTGTTCCGCGGCTCCTTTCATTAAGGTTTTTCAGCGTTATGTTAAAGCTCTCACCATCTCCTGTACGTTGAGTGGCCCACCACAGCTGTGCCGCTTGAACACTGAAGACTCGAGAAATGGGAAAGGGATGTGGTTTCATATAAACTAGTTTTGAGAGAAGAGCCATGACGGTACCTGAAAACACCATGTAGTGTACTGCCTATGTAGTCACTCCTGTAGCTGATGATAGTTGTCTGACAGGTTCTGCTCTGTTTCCACTCTCTCACGCACACACGCACACACACACACACACACACACACACCTCTGGAAGCTACACGGTAGTGAGGAATTTGTCATGCAGACAAAAGGAGAGCACTGGGAGGGTATGGGAAGGCCTGTTGTCCCTACCCCCATGCTGCCAGTTGGTCATGAATCTGGCAGGAGATTGGCTCAGCGTGGGGCTCAGTATAGGCCCTGTGGGGATTAGGGAATGAGACAGAGAGTAGAGGCACAAAGGTTAGACTGAAGAGAAAGACAGCTCATTGTGTGGAGGTTCATACCTTTAGGGAGAAAGCAGGAATAAGTTGAGGGGAGAGTAAAAGCAAAGGGGGCTAGTTCAAACAGGCAGATGATAGAAAGAGAGAGAAAAGTGATGCCTATAGGTTGGCAGGCGCGGGGATACGCATGATGACACCAAAGACTATTGAGTGTTGGGAAATTGTTAAGAGAGGAAGGGAGGAGTGACAGGATGTTGAAACAGGAGAAATTGTGAATTGGGATGACAAGAAATGGGTTGTAGAAAAGGAGACGAGGTCACCGAGAGGAACAAGGGTGAGCTTATAACAGGGGAGGATTATCTACCCGGCAACACGAGCCTTAGTTCACAGCAAGGGTTTGCAGACTGACCGAAGCTAAATAACTGGAATAAGACAGAGCGCTAGCCTGACTCTGTTAAAGGTTATAGATGATTGGGAAGGATCTCAGGCTGGCAGGGAGGCGCACGTCCCTGATAGTGCTTGCCCGTGGAGACCCTGCGCTGATGGTGCGGAGTATTTTGCGCTGGCTGCGTTCCCGCTTCGTCTCCGGGGCTGTGTGTGCCTGTGTCAGCGCTTTCCTCCTCCTCCACTATTGCTCCGTATGCCAGGTAAGAAATGGAAAGTGGCAAATTTTCCCAGAGCGTCGATACAGATTGAGTTCAGCCTACCATAGCGTTCAGCTGTCTTTTCTAACATCGCTCTTCCTCAAAAAGGTGATGCGAGAACAGATAACATCACATGCAGGTGACAGGTTTGGGTATGCAAATGTATTATTGTTTGATTTTCCAGTCTACCGCTGCCATTGCGGTATGTGACGGTTCGTTTGGCACACAGCATGCCATCAGTCCTGTGTGGCTGTGTGGATCTTTCTCTCTCTATCTGGGTTAAGCAGTCGGTAAGCCAACTGTCAGGGTCGTCATGCTTCAGTCTGTAATACTGTATGCAGTAAGTCAATTTCTCCGACTCGAATTTGGTTCCCTCTACCGTTTTCTTCGTCCTCAGATGAAAGTTTATCTGTCACTTTAAAGCCTCAGTCCCACTGATGAGCTTGAGAGTCCATGAGTTCAGCGGTCTGACGGCCTGCTGTGATAGTGTGCGTCACAAAAAGGGCTTGTGCGCGTGTGTTGGGAAGGTGAAGAGGACAAAAGGAAGACTATAAAGACTCATTGTCGTGGTCAGTGAGATGCCTTCCGGGGCTGATGATTGTTGCTGTCGTGTGAACCACAGAGGGACCCCAGCGGAGGTGTGTGTTGCTTCACTGCAAGAGATTTCCATCATTCCAACCCCAAAAATCTTTAACAGTACGCCCTCAAATATCAGAGGGGATGACAGTGAGGGACAGACAGTGTGACGTTTGATTGAGGGGGAAGTGTTTGTGGACAAGCAGTTGTGGTACTCCCGCTAAATTTAATATGGGAAAAGCGAAATATCTAGATATAGGGAGGCTGACAGCTTACTCATCCTTCTTAAAGCTGTGAGTAATAAAGAGAGAGCCAAGAAAAAAAGGGCACGACATGATCTCGGCTATATATTTGTGAGTTATATTAAAAGACCCAGCAGAGATGGGAAAGGTTGGACTCTGAGCGGTGAAATGTGACCTGTTTTTATAAGCTCGGGTGTGTGGGTTGAGGAGAGAGGAACAGCAACACACTCAACTCTTTGCTCAGTTTTAAATGAAAAACAACAACCAAAAAAAAAAAAGAGGCAAGTGTGTGATGCATAAAAGTTGTTGTGTTTTTCTGCACTTCTCAGTTTTTTCAAAACACCTCCGTATCACGCAGAACATTAGCGCCATTAGCTCCGGCTGTGACGGGTAATTTTAGTCAGATACACTTGACCCCGCAGAGGAAACACATTAAGCTGTCAGCTCGAAGCAATTAGCGAGAGAGCCTGATGGCGTGTGCGTAAGAGAAGTGAAAGAGGAGAGGCTGGAGGTGTGGGTGTCTGCTTCACCTTCCTCTCCTATCAACCCCCCGGACTGTAGTCTGTCACTGAGGACTCTCTCAGATGAGGACAAATGAGGCGAACAACGGCAAGTAAAAAGAGGCATTAATGTTGTCTAATAGGCAAACACGGTTGCTGTTTTGTCCACAAAAACACACACACACACACACACACAACAGTAATTCAGCAGATATTTTTTGACCGCAGTGTTGATGGTTTCTTAAAACAGATCCTTCTCTATTTACAGTAACTACAGTACGTTGTACCAACAGGCAGGAAACGTCAGTGCCTGGCAGTTTCGCACATCTTACTAATTATGATCGGTATTTGCATGTAATGAAATCCTCAAAGTAAGATGGAAGCACACCTGAAATTCAAATAGACCGATCGGGGCTCCGAGCATTTGTGTATTTCAGGGCAAAATACTGCTTTAAGGATCCCACCAGTCTATTTTTGACCACTCAGCATTAGCAGAGATTGCTCTTATCTTGTACAAATGTTGTTAAAATTCGACCACGTGTATGCTTAAGTAGATCCCAGACTGCATTTTCAAACCTCATTCACCGCCGTTCATGTCGAAACAGGGTATAGGGACACTATTGGACACATGAGAGATGCCAGGTGTAGGTAATTCTCCCTTCTAAAGAGAATAACCGTGTTTGTTTGGTCAAAAATAGCTGAGCGAGAGAGAGAGGGGTGCAGTGGACATGGAAGTTATTACGCCTGGAAAAATAGTTCCTTACAGGTGCTGCCTTCCTAGCTCGAATATTAGCGTGAAGGAGGATTTTTACACAGATGCCACACTAGCGTAACCTTTATTGAATATGGACAAAATGTTAAAGCTATTTTAGGGGAAAAATGTGTGGGGTTTATGTAACCTATGTGGCCAATGTTGACAATGTATAATGACATGTAGTAACACAGGTGGGGTCCTTAAACACACCTAAAATATCAATTACGATCCTGCTGAACACTGTCGCATAAAATAAAAGATTACCTGGATGTTTTGCCTCCTCTAATCAGAGGTGAGGAGAGTCTCCACACTGTCTCAACTCTTGTTTCATGAACTTTACACCACAGGGTCATAATTATCCCTTACTGCAGCACTTTGAAGCCCAACTGCTGGCGACAGTTTTACTGTACTAATCAGAGGGTGTCTGAAGGTGGACTGCTTGTTGTCTTTTATGCGGTTTCAGGTTAGCAGGGCTTGTTGGTTGTCGCTTATCTGACATTTTCCGCTCGGTTTGAATACAACTGTGCTGTTTGTAAACGAGGAAAACAGGATAAGTACGTGCTGGAAAGGCCGGGATGTGTTGATTGTTTGTATCTGAAGAGTATTTTTGGCCTTTCAAGAGTTTAAAGGTTGCAGTACGTTTAAGCGAATGAAGGTTTGCATAAACAAAACACTCCCAGCGCGATATCAGGGATGAGATAATCAAGTTTGTGCTATTTGCTGCCAAGAAGTTAAGAACTAAGACGTGATAAAATCACAAACATGGTATTCCTGCCCCAACCAGGCAAATGTCAGAGGAAGTTTTTGGAAGACGGAGAGAAAAAAAGCATATTGAGGAAAAAATGCAGTAGAAAATGGAATAAATTTGATCCAGAGCTGCTTCACAAAAGAGGTTTTCAAATGAGGCAGCATCCCGTGTGTCCCACATGCTCATGAATGGGTCACATGTGCCGAGTCTGGTTTGATCACTCACATTTACCAAAATTAGTGGGTGGTAATGGCCTCGTGTTGCAAATTGTGGTTTCCACGTTGCAAAGTCGATGAGATGCAATTGGTATTCACATGTTTTCATCACCGCTCTCTGCTCTGAAGTGGCAGAGGTTATGTCAGGGGTTAATCCGTTGATGCGATTGTGGTGTCGTCAGGTCACAGGTGTCTAGTACTCACTCTCATTACTCTCTGCCTCTCGTGTCTCTCTGAAATCCTGACGCTGACCAGATGTCTGCCGAAGCTCCAACCTGTCCTGCGCAGTTTCCCATCATAAGGAACCAACAGGGCTGCCGAAAGCAGTCAGAAAATCTTAGTTTGCCTTCAGTACTCTTTAAATCCAGAACTTAAAGACTATAATCACATTCACATGTGTAATGGCCAAAAATACTGTACACTAAACTGTGTTTAGCATATAACAGCTTTAGAGGGGTAATGTTTTGAAATACTTAGGCACATAAACTAGAGGTAGACTGACTGATCAACAGGCCATGACTGGGTCTGATTATTGCTGTTTTTGAATAATCAGCATCGGCCAATGCATGAGCATGCTAGGCCGAATAACACGCAGGCACATATTTATTCTTTTTGATCACTGAGATTATGGCCATTTGTATTGCAACAGTGTCTGCCACAAACAAACAAACAACAAAGAAAAAGCATTAGGGCAGTTTTCGAAAGGTGCTTGAAACATTTTGACCCTCTTGTGTACCTTAGGCTACTATAGCCTAAGTATTTGCCCCCAAATTCCCTCAATCATCTGTTAAAATAGAAGAATAAAAATTATTAATATTATAATAGAATCATATTGCTTGTTTTATTTGTTTGTTTGTTTATTTACACACTTGCATAGTCCAAGCTCTTTTCTATCTTAATTCTAGACTTAAAAACGGTGTAAACTCATATTTCTTCCTCAGGGCTTTTACACCTGTTGAGTTGCAGAACAGCGGTCCATAATCTAAAATCCATCATTGTTTATTTCTTCCCAGTTAAAGACAGACCCGCTGTTTCCGTTGTGTGCGTATTCCTGCATGAAGACTGTTTTATTGTGACAGAGCTTCAACGGTGCAGCTGTGGAAAGAATGCATGCGATGAGAGCAGAGATAGGCTGACGTGTAAACATGGCAGAGATAGGCCGAGCGGGAAGCAGCACAGTCACTCATAGATGTTATTTAGCTATAAAAGGGCTAGTTTATTATTATGGCCCAGCCTCTTGTCCGTGATTTATTGCTTATGTATTTGCTTCCGTCATCCTTCCTTTTTCTCATGCTGTTTTACTGTCATGATCGTTTCGGTGATAAACATTTATTTCCATAAGGTAGAAGCAAAAAATCCTTGTAGGAATTATTTAATGACAGCCAATTGAGAGGAAACGCCAGAATAAATAGTCAATATTATTTCCTTCTTAGTGATACCTTCTGTAATGTAGCGCACGTACACACACACGCGCACGCACAGGCACAATTTCCCGTCCGAGACTGGTTGTCCATTTGTTGTGATTTCCCACACACACACGTTCTGATCAATAGATGTCATGTTCCTTTCAGATTACTTGCGTCAAAGCCCCTGTTGCACACTGTCCTTGCTCTAGAGTTTCCCAACACAGATAACCATTACACACACACACACACACACACACACACACACACACACACACACACACGAGCACACACACACACACACACTGTCATACCCTGTTGCAGACAGTGAGGTTCTGTTTTACGACGCTACAGTGGAGGCTTTGGTAAATGTTTTATGAATGGGTTTTTCTGTCACGTACATCGTGCACCTGACCTTGGCCAAAGGGGAGGATCTGTCCAATGTCTACTGAGGTGTGTGTGTGTGTGTGTGTGTGTGTGTGCGTGCGTGTGTGTGTGTGTGTCAGTATGCGGCACTGCAGGGTGTGTTTTCCTTTAATGAATAATCATTCTATTGGCTGGCATTTAGCTCAGTGCTTTGTTTTGAGCAGAAAGGAAACCCTCGCTCTCATTAGTCAGGGCTTCCAATTTTGCCTCAGATGTGTCGGGTGGGACCCACGCCTTTGCGCAACAAAAGGATGACGTTCTTTGCTTTGCTTTTTGCAGAATAAGTCCTGGCAGAAATTGAAGACCATGGTTCACTGGTCCCCTTTTGTTGTGTCCTTCAAGAAGCGTTACCCATGGGTGCAGCTAGCCGGACATGCAGGTATGTACAAAAACACAGTTTACACTGAATTGCACAACCGTACATGTTCATTGTTGTATCTTGAGTCATTAATCTTCATTCTTTGTGTCTCCTGCTCCAAGGTAACTTCCAGGCGGGGGAGTACGGACGACTGTTGAAGCGATATTGTGAGTGTGAGCAGCAGTGCCTACAGAAGCTGATGAAGGACACTCTGCGCCCATATGTGCCTGGTTATTATGGCGTCGTACAGAGGGACGAGCAGGACTACAACCTGATGGATGACTTGCTGGCTGACTTCGACTCGCCCTCCATTATGGACTGTAAGATGGGCAGCAGGTGAGATTCAGCTCAGGATAAGAAAGTTTAAACATGTGGGAAACACTCCTCAAGACTGCTTTTACCGCATTGTTATTAGATTTTATCTTTTGTTTTCAGGAAAGCTAGGCTTGAAACTGAACTTTTGTACTCATATAAGACTTAAGAGTTTACTCCCACCAGTTTTTCCGCCTCTGTATCACATTTTATAACAACAATGGTAGTCATCAAAAGTGCTTCACAGTCACAGAACTGAAAAAAGAGTGACTAAAATAAAGAGAACAGAAACGTAAAATGAGGACATAAAATCATTACAGAAAGAGGCTGATGAACTAGAAAACTGAAGGAAAGGGAGAAGAAGAAAAAACTGAACATTAAACCTCTACTTTTCAGGACGTATTTGGAGGAAGAGCTGATAAAAGCCAGGGAGCGTCCACGTTTGCGAAAGGACATGTATGAGAAGATGGTGGCAGTGGACCCCGGGGCCCCCACTGAGGAGGAAAGGGCCCAGCAGGGAGTCCTCAAACCCAGATACATGCAGTGGAGGGAGACACTCAGCTCCACAGCCACCCTGGGCTTCCGCATCGAAGGCATTAAGGTCAGAGTTCCCCTGGACCTCCAGCGCTGTGAGCGTGTCCCGCTGTTGAACCGATTAGTTTCTGCAAGAAGTAAATGAATGGGAATAAATATTTATCAGTGTCTTCCTTGCGTAGACTACACGCCCTGGAGTGGAACCAGAAAAAAACAGCCCGTAAAAGTTTTTGGCTGTGTGCGCAGCCATAAAAGGGACTGTTTGTTCTTTCGAAATGAAATCCAGGGCAGGTTATCAAGTCGTATTCATCACAGTGGATTTGCATGTCAATCAGACATGAATACAAGTATCTGATGACACACTATGAGCATTTAAAGCAGTCAGCTGTGCCTTTATTTTCCAGTAGAACAAGTATAGG
>JAPZDX010000023.1:17029603-17044713 GCA_029783625.1 Naso annulatus | reverse complement strand
CTGGTTTTCACTAAGATGTTCAACAACTGCTCTGTCTGTCTGCAGCCTTTCATTTTAGCGGAACTGTCACCGTCAACGACCCGGTGCTGCAGCTTCGGTCTGCAGGAAGCCTACATGTTGCTTTCAGGAACCTCTGTGAATCACAGAGGTCAGGCAGAGCAGTCGAGGGACATCACCTCCATAAAATATGACCCGGTTTTACTCAAATTGTTGTTTTATGTGACGTATGAGCGTGCATCGTAAAGTTTCATTTTTCGAAGCAGTGGGTCTCGGTCAAAGTTAGGTCCAGTGTGTAGGACTTAGTGACATCTAGTGGTGAAGTTGCAGACTGCCAAAAACTGAAAATTCCTCAGCTGATCTGAGCTACTGTAGAAAAACAGCAGTGCAACATGGTTTACTGGGAGAGAGGACCTGTTCCCTCTGTAGATACAAAGGGTCATTTAATGGTAATAAAAACACAATTCTTACTTTCAGGTGATTATACACTGATAAAAATTATTCTCGCAGATATTTCAGGAATATTTAATCCAATTTCTGCCTTTTGACACATTGATCACCGTAAATCCTACACACTGGACCACGAGACAAAGACTTTAAAAGATATGAACCATTCAGTACATTCAGTGATGTATTAAGCACCAAGAGGTGAGGAAGATTCATCACAGTGTAAACATGCAAACAAAATGTAACAATATAATTCTCCATAAAAACTTTAAATAAAAGTCACAAAAGGATCTCAGTATGTGAGATATGAATAATCTCTTTACACCGTAACAGGTTTTTTTTTTTTTTCTGGAAAACTGATGGTAGATAAAATGACCAGATGAGATTTTCTTTACTTAGTCATCCACTGCATTAAGTCAATACTTGAAAAATCTAATTTCCTCTCATCATATTGATGAAAGAACATCGATATGCAGCCCAATGCATTAAGATGCCCCCAGCACTGCCTGCATAGGTGTAACAAAATATATTATTATACATTTATTATCCATAACTGCTTAAAGGAAGGATGGATAGGGATATTAAGTATAACTAGTAAGGAAAAATATTTGAGCATCTAATTGGAACTCTCCCTTATAGTCACATTATTTACTGTGTAACAGGATCCACAATAACGCAACATTGGACCTGCAGCACATGCAGCACCTTCACAGTGATGTGAGCGTTTTAAAGCCCTTTTGGATGGATTCATAAACTTGAAGAAGACACACAGATGGAGTTCAGACTGTGTAACCCTCGAGCACCATACAAGTTGACTCAGTAGATGAGAGTTTTAGAGTATCCACTGCTCTCCACGCAGCTGACTCCTGCATCACTCATTTCAGCTTCTGTCTCTTCGTGTGGAGCAGCACCGCCTGTCCTGCCAGCCCAGCTTCCACCCCTCCATGAGGCACCACATACTGGGTCCCGTCATTCGCTCTCTGAGGGTCCATCGTCCGCAGCTGCCCGTTGCTCTGAGCTACGCTGTCTAGACTCCACAGCTGGTAGCGCAGACTTTTACCCTGCTTAGCCAGGACGTAGACCTCTTTGACTGCTGTGCTACCGGCAGGACAAGGACAGCTGCAGTCAGTGGCGAGGAGGAGCCAGGAGAGAGTGGGATCAGGTTGAGCGTGCTCTTTGCTCACGCTGCCCGGATCCAAACCGAGGAGAACACCTGGAATGAACAGATAATGTTTCTTATGAGGCATGCTCATGTTTTCAGACCAGGTAAACCAGGGTTACTTTGGTAGATTGTTGCCATATTAAAGACTCCCTCCAGAGTAGTCTGCTCCTGATTAGGCTTAACCAGTGTTTAGACTAGCAGACTGAGACCATTTCCTCAAAGTTCCTCCACAAAGGTTCCTCTTTGCAGAGGTGAAGCAAACATGAGTCACTTTCCAGCACACGTCAAGTAAAACTAATAGAATGTACTTCATTGCATAATTAAAATCTAAGGTCAGATCTTTTTTATTCTAAAATATCTGCAAGGGTTTCTAACATGCGCATTAGCAGTGGGAGAGCCGGGCGTATCAACATGGCTAGCTACAGGAAAACAGTGGAGAAATTCAACCAGAGGCTCCACGTTTGAAACTCAGACTGAAGCTCAAACATGTTCAGGATTCAAAAGAGTCTGTTGGCAACTAGCTAATTTATTTATTTACATTTCATCAGAATGGTACGTGTGGTTCACATGTTATGTCACTTGTAAAAAGCGAGTGACTAAAAGGGAAATTAGGTTTTTAAAAACACTTATTTAAGTTGTAAAAGGTTTATGATGCAAATAGTATGTTGAATCTAACACATTCTACAGCAACACATTAATGTTCAGCACTAATTCTGCAAAAAAAAAGAAAAAAAAGTCACAGTTCTTCACTTGAATGTGTCGCTGTCTCAGGTCTGGTTTAGAGCCGCAACAAGTGACTGAATAATCGATTTATCGTTTGTCATTTTTAAAACTAAGTAAAAAGAATTGCTGCTTCAGCCTCTTAAATGTGATGATTTGCTGCTTTTCTGTATCATTTATCATAATGATAATAAATGGTTAGTCTCTGTGTTTTGTGCTGTTGTTCGGGTAAAAGAAGCAATGTGAAGACGTCACATTGGGCTCAGGAATTTAAGATGAGCATTGTTCACACTTTTGGCATTTCACGGAACAATTTATCGATCAGTTCTGAAAATAATCTGCAGATTAACCGTAGATGAAAATAATCATTAGTCGCAGCCCTAGTCTGCTCATATTAGCTTCAAACCAGCTTTATGAAACCGACTGATCCTGGTTCACTTTATTAATTCAATACATGCTTTTCACAATAAGGCCTGTTTTCATGAACCAACCTTATGCTTAGGAAATTATCCAGTCTTACCTGAAGCGACCGCCCAGTGCGCTCTGTGGCCGCTGCGCTGGCAGGGCTCATGGTTGAAATCTTCATCATATCTGTACAAACTGTCAAGGAACTCCGTCCTGGATTCATAAGACTTTTCCTTTATGACATCAGTTAATTTAAAAAAAACAACAAAAAAAAACCACATGCAAACAAAACAAAGTCTTTTTCCTTAAGAACTCCCATCATGCTGTGTTGTCTGGGTCGAGGATACGGGATGAGAACAGGCTGTCTCCCCCACAGGTGTGCAATGATGGTTGCAGCATTATTACCACTTAAGCCTCCTGACAGCAGTTCTGCCTCACAGCCACAAACCTCCTCTGCCAGCAGGGCCATGTCGTCAGCTGACAAAATAAAAAACTTCATGAGAACATAAAGAAAACAGCATAAACTCAACACAGCGTGAAACTGCATCTGAGTTGCTTCTGAAACATAAAACTAGTTTTCGGTGTAAACCTGCTTATAAAACTTTAATTACATCCTGCATCTGTTTTTTGGTGTGTTTTGTGTGTGCATCAAATTTGCAAATCCCCAGAGATGACAAAGATTTTTTTTTTTTTTTTTTATGCCTTTGGGAGGATTCACTGCTTTGTTGTGATATCGGAAAACTTCTAATTCCCTGAAAACAAAAAAGGGGCAAACCCCTCTCTGCTCATTTCCCAGAGCAATATCCATCCTAAACAAGGCCACCTGGAGTGTCACTACTTTTCAAAGCAGTTTTGCACACTTGCTTTGATTTATTTATAGAATAGTTTGTGTTGTAAAATGTTTGTGTATTTTCATGTGTGTTTTATGCTATTTGTGAGCCCCTGACCCAAGACAGTTTTCTACACTGTGATGGATGATAAAGTTTTCTTTAATTTTTTTTCTTAATCATTAAGGCCTTGCTCACTGTAGCCCTTCCTGTGTGGTTAGGCCTTTTGTCCACACACAAACAGCGTCTGAGGCCCCCATAAAAGGACGTTTTGGGAAACTCCTGCCAGGAAGAAGATATTTAAAAACCCTGTTTACAGTGTTGTCACGTGGACAGGGTAAACAGGGTTTTTGGCTGCAGACGGCAGATTGTGCACACCTATTTCTTGTGTTTGACGTCTGAGGGTGAGCCATTTCTCCCCTCTGTTTACATGCAGGATATGTGCAAGGGCGGACGTGCGCTGGTTCTATCATTACTCAGAGGGCTTTTGACTTGTTAACACATAAATGTAAAGTTACTCTTTCATCTACTGAGGAGCAGAGGCGTCAGAATGTGCTACAGAGATCACTGCTGTTGCTTGCTCTTTCACTCTTGTTGGCTGACCAGAACCTCTAAGTTACTAACATTGTTCAAGCTTCTCATTGGCCAATATGGCTGCAGGGCTCGTGTCATGTCACTGCTTGTTGGTCTGGCGCGTTCCCAGCACTTGCCAGCATGTTTTTGCAATTTATTGGATGGAGATTTATTTGAAACAGTGCTTGTGTGGACAGGATTTTAAAAAAAAAACAAGGAAGGAGGAAAAACTAATTTTTTAAAAACACCCATGTACGTGTGGACTAGGCCTGAAGCCGACTGCCCAAACACTGTTAACACACTCATGCTACCTGAAAACATTTCACCCTGTGCTGTGTATCCCCTCCTCAGTGCTGTTTGAACAAGAGTTTCCATATCAAGACTCAGCTGTGGCTGTCGAAGGTGAGCTGACATCCACAAAGCCACCAGACCGCACCTAAAAAGTAAATGCATCACATACTCACAGTCACACCCTGGCCAATATGTCATGTTTCATGACACCAAGAATAAAGCATTCAGGTTAAACTAATAAAACAGCCCCAATGTACATTTAACACTTGTGGTAGAAAAATATTAGTATTTATACTTGTGCTTTCTCGATCAAATGTAGATTAAGGTGTGAATAACAAGTGCTGGACTGACACCATAGTGAACTGACTTACTGTGGACCATCTTGGATGAGGGAAGGCACATATGTGTTCACCAGTATCCACTGCAGGTCCTTCCTAAAACTGAAGAATAAAGAAAACACACTGCATTACATTCATAGACATTACAGTCCAAAGCACAGGTGTAAATGATGAATAATGGCTGACTTCTATTTAGCTGCATTGGTTTCAGTCCTGGAGAACAAAGCCAAAAATAATGTAGGCAACAGTTGTGCTTTTCCGATAAGAACAAGTAATAATACCTGCTGTGATGCACATTCAGTGTTTGTTAACTTTGTATCAGAGAGATGTTAATTCAACTTTATGTTAATTTTTGAGACTGAGGATTAAATTACGGTGTGATGAGTGTTTGTGTCGACCTTATGTATGCAAATGGGGTGGAAAAAGTGTTAAGAACATCTTTTAACAACATCACTATGCTGTGACTTCTCCAATATGTTTTTTTTAATTTTTGCAATCAGCACTGAAAAAACATGATACTCAACTCACTTTCAAATAAATATCTACCTTTGCACTATATATTTGTTTACAGCTTAGACTATCTTATCTTTTTTTTTAATAGACTTTGATTAATGTTGTTGGTCATTTTTACTTCTTTTTTTCGCCTTAAGGTGATCCATTAAAGCTGACTTTTCTTTCCTTTTATTTATTCTGTATTCGTTGTTCTTGTTCTTGTTTGTCGGATCCTGTTTTTAGTACATTTACAGTAACAAACAAAAAACTGGAGTCAAATTCCTTGTATGTGTACACATACTTGGCCAATAAAGCCACTCTGATAAGACAAGAGAAGCAAGACATCCTCACATGCAGAGAAACTGGATAATGAGCATATTCGGCGATTGCTCTTGAAAACTGACTGACTTTGTAAATTGATTGTCATAATAGTTCCAGATTTATTTTCTGTGAATTGAATCAATGCCAACACTTACAGCCTTAAAACAGTTGACAGCACCTCTTTGGCAATATCCACAGAAAGGTGAACATTCTAAGTTTTACAAAGGGTGCATTTATTGCAGGATTTGTAGATTTGATCGTCCACGAGTATCTAATTATTTGGAGTCTTTATGGTGAAATGTTTGTGCATGGAAGCATTGTTAGAATATCTAGTGCAACTATCAAGTGATGTAATGAGAATAAGCATGACCATGTGTGTTAGATGTAAGATAAATTACTGTCAGGATTTTCAACAGGCAGTATGAGTCGAAATTAAACTGTTTTCAGGGGGGAAAAAATGTGCAAAAAGTGTTTTTTTATGTCTCACCTGCTCTCCCTCTGACTGAGCAGTAAACGGGCCTCTGTATGGTTCCCCTCAACAGCACTCCTGCTACTGGCTATAGTCTGATAAAGCTTCTTTTTGGGTGCTGAGACTGGAGGGGCTGGAGCCGGTGGGGGAGGAGGAGGCGGTGGACATGACAGAGGACACGCCACTGACATCTCTTCAGAGCTCCTTTTGGATGAACCACGACAGAGGTTGTACTTTGGTTAATATTAAGTGCATGTTTGCAAAGGTGAGGGTCTCAGCAGTTCTTGACAATTTCCGAGACACTCGAATTTCCACGCCGTAACTCACAACCTGCTCGCCCACCCTTCATTCACACCCTCCCTCCTCCAACTTAGCAAGGAAGTTAACATTAGCTCAGCTGCCGAGCGAAGCCCGTGTGAAAATTACTTTAGTTATCTTAAGTAGGTGTTGAAAGCTATTTGGGTGGATACCAAAGTGAAATAATCCTCCCCTGTTATCTTTTATCGCTCATAAAAAGTAAGTGGTACTCGTAATACTTCCCACACAAGCATAATACACCCACCTCTTCACGAGCACAGCTAACCTTCAGAACCGGTGTTTTGCCCATATTTGGCACCAGCCGCGCCCTCTTCTTCTTCGTGTTCGTTGTCAGATTAAAAAGCAACTGTAGAGGCTCATATCGCCCCCTACTGTATCTAATAACCATTTTTGTGACCTGAGCTATCAAGGGACATTCTCTCTCTATCTATGAGGTTTTTTTTTTCCTTCAAGACTAATAAAATGTGCTCCTATTTAAGTGCTATAGTTGCACCATGTTTGTGAATGCAGCTATCTAAATACAAACGTTTGTGGTGGTCATGAAATGTGGTGGTTCACACCGGAAACTGCGTGTTGTTCCTTAACGCGAGACCAGAGAACGAGATTTGTGAAGGCCGGGGTTTTCATTCATCGTACCGAGGTGAGTAGCGTCCTTCTTTCCACGTCGAGCCGAGCAGTTAAATCATTTGTTTGTAAGAAAGATTTTTGCAAATCATTTGTGGACTTAGGTATATCATTTGGGCGTTTTTCTGTGACAGCGAATCAGCGTTAGACTAATATTATTAGCTAAATAGCTTATTGATAGCAGTTAGCCTAGCTTGAAGTGCTAACGTTCATCCCACGTTAGTTGTTTGCGAACATTAGCTAGCTGGTTAGCTGTTCTTCTAGCTATTGGTAACTTTAAATGAACTGTTTCATTTTTTCTTCTCTCCAGACTCTTTTCCGTAGGTGACAAGATGGCAACTACAGAAGTACGGCTTAATCATACGATTTACATCAATAACTTGAATGAGAAAATCAAGAAAGATGGTAAGTTTACCTTCACCGTCCAACCTTTGGTTTCTGGCTTGAGTTAAATACATAGGAAACAGTTGGAGAGACTCTCATACTTATGGTTTCTCTAATTTTTCGTGTTTCTGCAGAGTTGAAAAAGTCGCTGTACGCCATCTTCTCCCAGTTCGGACAAATTTTGGACATCTTGGTCGCCCGAAGTCTGAAGATGAAGGGACAGGCTTTCGTTATATTCAAAGAGGTTAACAGCGCTTCCAACGCCCTGAGATCCATGCAGGGGTTTCCCTTCTACGACAAACCCATGGTAGGTTCAAAACAGGGATACTAGATCACTGAATGAGAGCTAAGGTTCCCTAAATAGTGTCTATATAAAAGCTGATACTAATTAATATTCTGCAACATATAAACTGTTGCCTCTGAAAAACATATGATCTTGTCTCTTCCTACAGCGTATCCAATATGCAAAGCAGGACTCGGACATCATAGCGAAAATGAAGGGAACTTATGTGGAGCGTGACCGTAAAAAAGAGAAGAAGAAGGTCAAAGGGCCTGAGGCGTCGGGAGCTAAGAAGGGGGTACCAGGAGTTGCCGCACCCATGGTGGCTGGGGTAGCTGCTGCCATGCCTGTAAGTGGGGCAATTAATATTTTATTGGTAATCAGCTGGTAGAATTAATGTCAGAAACATTAAGTTGAGTTACAGAAATTACAGTAAATTTTCTGTAAGAAAATGTACCTGAATGGTAAGTATCAAGCAAGTCAAGCAGGAGTGGGAATTGCAGGGTAACACGTTCATATCATAAGTACAACCATGAGTAGTCATAAAGTAGTCATGCAGGGAAATGTGTTTACGGCTCCATATTATTTTAATTGAAATATTGATATTTGGTGCAAGTTATTCCATAATCATATCTCACAAGTCTAGTTGATGACATATTATCATATCAATATTTTGTCCCACCTCTAGTATCAGGTGAGTGTAGATGTTGTGAGCTCAAGTTTGTTGGATAATCATAAGATTCAATCATAAAGATTAAATTATTTCTTTAATCTTTTCTTCGCAAGTGTTTTTCCTGCATATTGAGGCCTAAAATCCCTGATGCTGTTTTTTCCCTGCTTTGCCTTGTGAAAATCTTGCCTTATTTCTTTCTTTGGTCAAAGTACCTTTTTTTGTGGGCGTAGTTGCAACAGAAATGTGAGTTATAGATGAATAGGAATCAACAAACTACTCTACAACAAGAGCATTTACGTAGTCATGCTGACAAGATTGGATTAAACGCAGTTATGAATTAAAACTGACCTCAAATTTTCATGCAGCAGACTGAACAGGTTAGCGTATATGTTCCTCAGATTTGTGTGGAGTGCACAGATGGCTTTAAAAGGCACAAATTTAGGAACTGAATGGTGCAAGTGTGGCATCAGAGTGATTGACCTGCTATCACCCTTGAATATCACTCTTTAGGGAATGCCTCCCATGAGCCAGGCTCCTCGTATGATGCACATGCCAGGGCAGCCGCCTTATATGCCCCCTCCTGGCATGATGCCTCCTCCAGGGATGGCCCCCGGTCAGATGCCCCCTGGTGCCCTGCCTCCTGGCCAGATGATGCCCGGACAGATGCCTGGGCAAATGCCCCAGCAGGTAGTGTGTGTGCCCCAACTTCTAACAGAACATGTTGTCTTTTCTTTAACAAAAAATAATCTCATTTCATCTTGGTGGTTTTATTCTGACGTCAGCTGACTTTTATTCTCACAGGTTGCAGAAAATCCTCCCAATCACATCCTCTTCCTCACCAACCTTCCAGAGGAGACAAACGAACTCATGCTCTCCATGCTCTTCAACCAGTTAGTACAAACTCCTTTTCTGCGTTTGAAATTGTATTTTGTTTCTCTGATGGATGCTGAACCTGACTGTATTGTGTGTACTCAGGTTCCCCGGGTTCAAGGAGGTGCGTCTGGTCCCTGGTCGCCACGACATCGCTTTTGTGGAGTTTGACAATGAGGTTCAGGCTGGTGCTGCACGAGATGCACTACAAGGCTTTAAGATTACACAAGCGAACGCCATGAAGATCTCATTCGCTAAGAAATAAAGCCTCTCAAGGCCAGTGTTTCTTGCATGCGTTCACACACGTCTTTGATATACAGCAGTGACCTGAGCCAAGAAACGTTTTTAATGAATTGACACTTGCTGATCACTGCAGCACATGTGGTCTGTTTTTTTCCAGGACATGTAAGTATACGTTCTTTGCAGCAAGTTGTTGTCGTTTTCTCATGTCACACTGACAGAACTCTTGACACAGAACAATGGTCAGGTAAATATACGGAGTTCTGCTCTGACTTGAAATTCACAGCTTTTTTTTTTTTTTAATTGTCACTGTTGTCTTCATACTCAATTCAGCCATCAACTTGCTGTGTCTTCTGTTTGTTCCATTTTTTAAATTGTTGTTATAAAAAGCATTGCACCCAGAATCTGGTATACCAGATATTGTACCTGGAGCTTTTTTCTTTTTATAATTAAAAACTCTTTTGGACAGTGTTCTGCCTCACTTCTTGTGTTTATGTTTCAGTGGGAGTTCATCTCAGGCCAGTAGATGGTGCTATAAACCACCTTTCTTCTACCCCTGCTGTTGAGGTCTTTTGCAGGGGCATTGATGGGCAAAGTGATGAGTGGATGGGTAAAATATGCTGTAAATAGTTTTTCCTACCAACCTGACTGATGACCAGATTTTAATACGCACTTCCCTGTTGTAATGAATATTGCTAAAACCTTTAATATACAACAATGATCCGTTTAGTGTCAGGATGTTAAACCATTTGCCATGGCAGGCTGGGAACCTTTAGGAACTTCCTTTAGAGACACTTGTGCAGCTTTTTCCTGGAACAAAAACAACCAACTCTCCGCCTTCTGAAGAGAAAGTTGATTACCAAAATTGTTTGAGTTAATCAGCAGTAAAGAGGTCGTTGATGTCATGCAACTAATGCCCTTGGCTGGACTCTGACTCAGGATGCTGATGTTATGTGATACACTAAACCACTGGCTGCCCACATTCCCCACAAAATTGGTACTTAGTGGAAAATTGAATCTCTGGTCTTAAAAGTAAAATGTAATTTTCTATTAGTCCTTTATTTATTAGAATTTAGTCCAAAGTAGCCCTGATGTGGTCCTCCGGACAAATCCTTATATTCCTCCTGCTTGTAAAGTAAACCAGTCATGGTCTCATTTAATTTGAGCATTGAAGTACACAAGAGATGCCCAAATGAAACCATTTATTTGGCATTTGTGTTATGCTCACTGCGATAAACCAGAGACAGATTAATTTTTACCATCAGATCATGTTATTTACTGGCTTGTCTTGAGCAATCATGCTTTTACATTTCTTAAGTATTGCCTTTATTTGTGTCTATTGAAAGTTTTAAAGGTTTTTTTTTTTTAACCGTCCGTAGGTAACTCAGAAACCAGATATGAATATCTTGAAATTAGGTGCTGTAGTTTGTGTTAGTGGGTTTTAGGTGCTGCAACTGGCTGACTGGCACCAGTTTACATGCCAAATTAAAATGAATTACACATGTATTTATTCAGCCCTTTAAACACACTGATGTGTTTGCTAATGTGTCCTTCAACATTAATTCTGTTAGACTGTTTTCTGACTTAATGTGAGACCACTTTAACTGTCTCACTTTCATTATTTATATATATATATAAGTGTTCAGAACCTTGACCAAATTAAAGAAAACTTGGTCACAAGTAAAGGTGCTGGGTTTAAAACAGTTTCTATGTGAAAGTATTACCACTCAAATTTAGAGTAATAAAAATGAATAAAAAAGGCTGGGTGATGGGGACCAAAAAAATCATCGTTTTTCAGGCTGAATGGTTATTATACATAATAAACACCGAAGTATTTTCAACAATACTCCAAGGAGGATGTTTGGTAAATAAGTAATTACCATTAATGTGGTTCTAATTACTAAGTGGGTAAATGCAAACAGTTCGGTAAGCTGAGAAAATTGCATCGCCTTATTGTACTGCAGCCGTTACACCCAGGAAAGACAACACTTATGCTTCATCATGATTTAACAATATCCAGTATCTGAGGTGATACTTAGTCTCACACCTCAACACAATAGTTAAAATACTGGATAACATTACTACCCATTGTTATATTGTATTACTGGATTGTATTTACCGGTTTATTAAGAGGCCGGCAGCCGAAATGAAAATAAATGAATTGGGCTGATTTTAAATACTGTATTGTCGGATTCTCATTTCAAGTTCAGTTGCTTGAGAATCATGATTATGTTTTAGGCCTCCCTCTATAATGACGGTATGTGAGTAATTGCTGCTTAAACAAATATCTAAAAGAATGCAAAGGAACACAATGTGTCACATGTTTACCAATTAGTAAATGCCTGCTCAGTGTTTTGTAGCACTTCCTCAAAGGCCTCTCGCTGCCATCACATACTGTGGGTTTGCAGAGTAATTGGATGCCAACAAGGACCACGTCGTCCTCTCAAAGGCCGGATTCATGAGTGCAGGGAGGAGCGATGTGTGAATAAGGCCTGAAAAGCTCAATTTAGGCGCACACTATCAACTGTGCCCAGTGCACACAGGGCCTCCCTGTTGTGGACTTAAACTGTGCCCTGAGTAATTGTCTTCAGGTCAGCTCAACAGTGTACACAGAAATGCACATTCTTCTGTAGTTTCCCAAGCCTTTCCACACTCCCTTATTTTGCCTTGAGAAAGCGCTGACCTTAGCCACCAGGGCGCCATTCGTGAGTGAGAGAGTGAGTGAGTTTGTGTGTGTGTGTGTGTGTGTGTGTGAGAGAGAGAGAGAGTGTGTCGCATGCTATTGGCAACATGCCTAGCGCCTTCTCATTCACCAGCACAGTGATCTTTCAGTTACAGGGACTGAAAGGCAACCGGTGGGTTATGTGTGGGAGTTGTGCCTGTCAGATCAAAAATCATCCCCCTAGATAAGCTCAGCTATTGACGGTGCATGTAATAATAATAATAATAATATGAAATAGTAATTGATTGGATTGGGTGTAGGCCTACATAAGGCTTTTCTAAAAACTCAAAGCACTCCACAGTAAAGGGAGGATCTCGGTTACCACCACCACCACTAATGTAGCACCCACCTGGGTGATGCATGGCGGCCATTTTGCATCAGAACGCTCACCACACACCAGCTTGAGGTGGAGAGTAAGATGAATGAATAAGCCAATTACATGTGGAGATGATTAGGAGACCAGATTGAATGAGCCAGGTTGGGAATTTAGCCAGGACACTGAGAAACCTCCGGAGTCTTTGCAACAAGTATCACAGGGTCTTTTATGACCACAGTGAGTCAGGATCTCGATTCATCGTCACAGTCGAGGGACAGCCCCGCCTGCAGCGCAATGTCCCAGTCACGGCAGCAGGAAGTCTCCTGCTTAGCTTCAGTGATACCAGAGGACGGGTAACCCTCGGTCTGGCTGCTGCGTCATGTAACGCAGATCATAGTAACTTTACTTTTAAAGCAGTTTGTGCCACTCGTGAAAGGTCAACATTTGTACCCAAAATTGTGACTTTTTGCTTTTAAAAGTATTGTTCTTATTTGCAAACTTGTGAGTTAACCCTTTAAGGTACAGGGTGCAGGATTTAGCGACATCTGGCTGTGAAGTTGCAGATTGCACCAAACTGAATTCCTTTACTCATCTGCCCTCTCAAGTGTGTATTGAAATCTGCGATGGCTGTGAAACTCAGGTAAAAAAGCAAAAGGCCTTTAGTTCCAGAGTCTGGTTTGTCTGTTTTGGGCTACTGTAGAAACACGGCATTGCAACATGAAGGGCTCAGTACAGTTGAACCTGCTATCTTTATAAAAAATGGCTTCTTCTTAAGGTCACGGAAACAGGATGATTCTTACTTTCAGGTGATTATACACTAATAAAAACATATTAATGAATATTATGCTCCATTTCTAACATTTTATATAAGTAGATCCTCCTGAATCCTTCACACTGAACCTTCCAAACCCACTGATCAACCAGTCGGTCAGTCATACAAACCAACACTGCGCATATAGTTACATATAGTTCAAACCTTCACAAGCTTATTTTCAGTTGAAGATACCAAATGACTCATAAGGTACACACACGACATATAAAATATTTCTCTGAAAAACATGAAAACATGACATTAGTTTTTACTACTACTGTCAGAATAAAGTGATTTAACAGACCATACAAGGGGGGAAATCATAAGACTGTAAATTAATGGTATTTTAAACGATTGTTATTTTAAGTTTTTGACTGTATTTTACAGTTTACAGTCGAAATAAAGAGAAAACTTGGGGAGGAAATTGCAACAAAAGTTCCCAGACTGATTAAAACCTGGAATGGCCTGTATTTTTATGTTTTTTGACCAAAAGCAGCGGAACTATTGTCGAAAAAAACAAAAAATAAAACATGTAAAACTTGCCTGTGTGTTAACTGACTAGATGCATTCTTTAAAAACTTCCATGGTCATCAATAGATGAAGTTGTGCATTTTAAATTTCTGCTTAAAGACCATATGCGACCATTAGATGGGGCCAAATACACAACTCACAAAACACCTGCTTAACAAGATCCGCAGAGTGTAAAGGCTGCAGGTCTTTGCTGACCCTTCCTCAGGTGATCACACACAGCAGCCTCTGAGCAGACCCACGGATGCCTGTGCGCTTCCGGGTGGATGGTTAGAATTCAACTCGTGTGGGGGGGTAACTACTCCTTTATGCAAATCAACCCCGTGCTCCTCAAGAGCCCTCTGTTCTGCTCCGGGGTCACTGCGGAGTGCCAGGCCGCGGAAACAGCAGCGGTTGCCAGGGAAGCTCTTGAGCAACAAGCCGTGGATAGACCTTAAGATAGAGGAAGAGGAGGAGGAGGCAGAATCTCATTAGATTCCTTCTCAAAGAAGAAGGTACATTGTGTGGAGGTCTTGATCCAACAAGACGAGCCCTGGGAGTCAGATGTGGAAAATATGCCATGTGGCTGGTGCCAGTATTCGGAAAAAGCTGCCGATGCACCCGACAATTTTCCTTTATATTTATGCGCTCACCCGGCGGCATCGGTGAGCAGCGGCATGTGCGTACAGTAAAAGCCTTCAGGCCGACAGCTGTTGGTACAAGCTTAATCGTAAATGTGGGCATGAAGATCAAATTTCATACGAAATCACTGCAGATGGGGGCTTCAAGCACCTGCGTTACGTGTGTCATGACCGTGCGCGTAATGGCTACAAGCTTAATTTTTTTTAATAGCCTATGCGTCATATTTGAATAGGCCTGTTGATTTTGATCATGTAGGGCTTCAGCTTCAATGACTTCTGAGACTTTCCCATTGAGAGGCAAAACTACCAAGACACTTAATTGGCGCGGCGGAACTTTGAAGCGAGCAGAGACCTGAAACTGGAGGAGAGGAACCAGTGAGGTGCCACAAAAGGTAGAGAGGAAACAGAAAACCAAGAGAGGAGAACTGAAAAGCATTCAGGATAATCCCGTGCGTAAATGTGACATGCTTAGAAGAAAAAAAGTTTTTGAGTGGGTCAAAGTGTGCAGAGAGGGGGGAGGAACGGATGCGTGTTTTGGTGGAATTCATCCGAGCAAGAGCTGAAAGACGGACATACCCTGCCCCAGGACACACCCTCCTCTCTCTCTCTCTCTCTCTCTCTCTCTCTCTCTCTCTCTTTATATCCCACACTGACTCTGTCGCCGCCGGGCTTCGTATCTGGC
>JAPZDX010000023.1:17011246-17021820 GCA_029783625.1 Naso annulatus | reverse complement strand
GTGCACTCACAAAGCCATGAATGATTCAGATAGACCCTCCCCTTGCATCTCTAAAATTCACGAGTGCTGTAACCCTGAGCGCTGCCTGGCAGGATTCCTTATGCAGCCTGAATACAGGCTGCAGAATTACTCCTGCTGTATATAGAGGCACCAAAATATTTTTCCTATGTTCTTTAGACTTGAAGGCACCTAAAAATATGTTGTACATACTGATTCCTTATTTTTAAAATTTTTGTAAATTAAAAAATCTGAGAAATTCAATGTTCGATTTTTCTTTTTTTATGATTTAGAGCATTGTAACTTTGTTACAATGCACAGGAGACATGGTTGAGTTACCTCTTTCTCTTGCCATGGTTGTCCTGAATCCACAGAGGTGCAGGACTTTATATTGCAGTAAAAAGTGAGCCCACAGTGAGTAAAAATGTGACAGAGGCAAAAAAACCAGCCAGAAACTGCTTAGGATTCTGTTAATTTAAAAGAAAAAAGTTATTTGCACTTTTGCATTTTTTCCTTTCCTCCATCCAATCCTGAACTTTTTCGGGGTTTATCGAACTATCTCGATCAAACATCCTGCTGCTGGCTGCTCCATCTTGTGTCCTTATCAAAGAGCAGGGCAATTAATCTGCCATTAGTACAACAGGAGGTGAGTGTGCCCAGGACATCGATTATTCAATCCATCTTTTTCTAGTCCTCCCTCTCTCTCTTTGTCTTTAGTTTTTCCCAATTGAGCAGGAAGAGGCTAAAAAATAAATCAAAATGAATAAGTGGAGATGGAGTATTTCTGGGGTTATTGTGCATTAAAGCTGGAATCAGTCAATTAATTGATTAGTAAAAAAATCAACTGAAAACTGATTGGAAACTACTTTGATAATTAAACTATTATATCATTAAAGTTAATTTTAAGTTTTTTTGGACTGTTTATCAGAAAAACAAACAATTTGAGGAAATCAAATGTCTGGGCTCTGAAAAATGCTGGTGAATATTTGTCATTATCTTGTGAGATTTTGTATCCCAGTGGATTAAACAAGAAAATAATTAGCGGATGCAAATAATGTTAATCAGTGAAAGCAGAGCTCGACATAAAGGAGATAGGACATAAAGGAGTGAGTCGCAGATGTTTTAGGACTTTAGATGTTTTGTTTGTTTCTTAGTTCTTCATTCTCTCATTGAAAGAAATTCCCTTGCAGTCTTTTCTTTCATTCTTTCTCTCTGTCCTTCTGTCTATATTTTGTTTGTCCTTGATTGCTCCCAGCATGCTTTACTTCCTTCTCATTATGAAAGCATTACAGAAATGGCAACAAAAGGCCTTGTGGCTTTAATGCTATTCATATTGTGTTGGAAAAAAAAGTCTCTAATATTGTACAAAACCCCAGTGAAGGTTCAGACACACGCTCAAACTATACACTGACCTTAGCACACACACATGCTTCAACGCATGCATACACACACGCAAGAATGTAACCGTTGGCTTGTGTTTCTTCTTCTTGATTGGTATCAGCCCATTTACCTGTGAGACTCTCTGTCCCAGAGCCAATTATCTTCCCTTATCTGTGTACAGTTTGTCTTTGTGTGCGTTTCTGTGTGTGCTGTATGCACGCTGCGTGTGTGTGTCACACTTTCTCTTCTTTTTTTCTCCTCCTGCTCACTGAGGGGATGTGTGATTGGCAGGTACGAGTGTGAGAAAGTTCTCCGTCAGAAAGGCTACGTGGATCGGTTTCAGGGCCGGGTCGCAGGGCGGGCTGGACTGTAAGGGGAAGAGAGGGAGCGGGCTGGGACACACAGAGGTAGCATCGGTGCATTTGAGGCTGAAAGACTTGCTTTATGTGACCGTCTGTGGGAGTTAGAGCATAGAGAAGGAAGGGAGAGAGGGAGGGAGGGAGAGTGATCCCCTTGCCCCAGGTGAGGGGATGAACAGGTGAGCGTAGTCATTATGAGGAAAGGTGAGCTCTTTTCTGTCCCCTGCCCTCCCTCACTTGTTCAGTGTTTTTCTCTTTCGCGCTAATCTCTTCAGGGAACAGTGTGTGCGCTCTTGTGTGTGTGTCTGTCTGTATTTGCTTATGAATGTGAGCATAGTTGTAATTGGTTGTGTTTGTTTAGCTTATAATGTTATCATGATTGCCTGGAGGTTTCCACCCCTGTCAGACTGCTGTAAGTCTGCGCTGTGATCGCTCTGTTAAAGCTCTATTCTGTGTGGTGATTTTTTTTTCTCTATCAGCCACTTACTGTAAACAATGAGCTCAGTTTGGGGTCTCATGTACAGATCTGATTGGAGAACTTAAAATCAAACATAAAAAACATATCTGGAGGAGCAAAGCAGAGCTTTATGAGGCAGTCAGTGAGTGCAGTAATACACATGGAGAGATAATGGTACTAATATGTTTATGTAAGAGTGCTTTATCTTTAATATTACATTTGTATATGGGTTGATGATTGACGTATAATTCAGAGTGTCTTGGTATAATCTGCCCTAAGCAGGCCAAGTGGGAAGACAAGAGCTCTGAACTATGAGCTCAAAATAAACTAAATGGAGCCACGTCAGATTGTATGGAAAATGCCTCTGAGCAGGACATTGTGCTCAATTTTTTACACAACAAACTCATCACTCTGGTAGAAATTTGTCTGATTTTTAGCAATCTCGGAACCCATCTGCATTAGCAGTCTGACTTCTGGCAGACAGCAATACAGCCTCTGAGGGCAAACCCCATTATTCTTGGGCTACCGTAGAAGGAGGCGAATATCCGTTTCCGACTTCTTTCTTCGCGTGCCACTTGCTATTTACAGTCCGACTGTTTACAGTCCTACGTGAGAATGGAGTTGGAGTTGAGAGAACACATCTACCAGTGAATCTTTTCACAAGTAGCCAGTTTACATGCTGTAAAGAGTTAATAGTCTACCGTTAATTACGTTGACTTCAAAAGATTATGACCGGAAACCAGGGCTTTTCCGGTACCAAGATCACCCTACCCTGCCCACATGTAGAGTCTGTTTATAGACTAGATTTTTAGTAGCTTTTTACACCTGCAAACAATTTTCTGATTGGTTACACTTCACTGTGGAACAAGTCTCAGTATCATATCACCCTTAATAGCCTCTTTAAGTCTATATTGAAAGATGTTATATATTGTTTGGTTTTTTGCAAAGAGTGAGATAAAATAAAAAAGAGCTTCAGAAGCTGAGCTAACATGAGAGGAAACAACTAGCTTAGCTCTGTCTAGTTTAGAAATATGCATATCAACACACTTAAAATGATGCTTACGTTTTGTATATCAATTACTCATCCTGAGATGTCTTGAATTTAAGATTTTTTTTTTCTCCTTCCAGCGTTCCTCCACGGTAAATGGGTGATTTCTAAAATGTCCCTTTTGCAGACATTCCAGAGGTTCACTCTTGAAAGCATGAAAACGATTTTTAAAAAATCCATCCAAAATTCTTAGCAGCTTTGTGTGGTATAATTCAAGTCTTCTTTATCATGTTGCATGTTTGATACTTCCAAAACACTTTTATCACAGCTAGAAAGCTATTAAATCCAACGCATCTGATCCAACGTTTTGCGTTGCGTTTCACGGTTATTTTAAACATCGTGAACTCTGGCCAAGTATAGTTTCGGCAAAAACTGCAGAAACTCTCTCTGTACCAGCCATTTTCGTTGGATTAGATGTGTTGGATTTCGTAGCTTTCTGGCCGACGTAAAAAATGTTTTAGTATTAAGCACACGATGCGATAAAGGGACTTGGATATACCACAGGAAGCTGTCAAGAGTTTGGGATTGAAGTTTTTAGATTATTTTCATGCTTTCAATAGTGTAATCCATAGGTTGACACCAAAATGAGCGCACATTTTTGAAAACACTTGATTATTGTGGTGGAACGCTGGAAGGAAAAAAGAGTTCAAGACATCTAAGGGAGAGTGATTGATACACATAACAAGATTTATCGGTGAACTATCACTTTAGAGAGAAAGTTCACCAAAATAACATGATGTATATTGACATTTTAATCGATAGAAAACAAAAAACAAAAACACAATTGGATTAATTTGTGGGTCTGAGTTAGGCCTATTTATGTTTCAGGGAATAAATGCTGGACAGACAAAATCTTTGTCCAACAAGAAACACGATGGAGTCGATGTAGGTCACACTAACTATCTCTGAATACACAAATTGTCATTTTTTAAACATTTGTTATTGCACAGAGCAAATCAACAAGAGGCATTATGTTAATCTAGTAGACGATTTTTTGTTGTTGTTGTTGTTGGATACAGCTTGGTTAACTGTTCCTTATTGCACCCAGACGTCATGCTATGCTAAACAGAAACCAAACTCCCACTGCCAATTGAATACAGCCCAGTAAATAATCAGGGTCTGACCACCATCTGTCTGTCCGCCTCATAGTTTTTGGTTTCCAATGGGGATTAATCTTGGCCAGTAACGAAACATCGCAGTCACCGTCCGTCTGTTTTCTGTGTAATGTCTGGCAAGAACATGAGTATTTAGCACTTTCCCCTTAAAGTTTTGTGGGTGGTTTTAATGGAAAATTTGTGATGTTAATGCTAATTTGATATTCACCAAAAAAACACAAATTGCTACTAAATCACAAAAAATCATCCTGTGGATTTATTTAAAACAAGAATGACAGATACCATGTCACTGATGGTCTCAGATGTGAAATACAGATTCACTTTGCCTCTGAACAACGTAGTCATACAGATAGTCTGATGGACGTGGCTTCATTCTGACCCCGGCGTTAGAATCACAGACACCCAGCAGTCGGGGATGTTTGAGCTGCGGCGCCTCTGCGGAGTCGGAAAAAGTTCAAAGACTTCATAACTGCGGGATCATTTTATCTAGCCATCTCTCTGTTGGTGGTTTCACTGTTGAATGTGTCCACAGGAAAAAGGGAAGCGGAGTAAACCGCAGAGAGAGAGAGCGCTAAATTTGTTTCTGATGAATGTGTTTATCTGATGGGGAACAAGTCAGTGAATGAATCAAAAGGATGGATGAATGTAAGTTGGAAGGTCCACAGTGCTAATGACCAGTTGATGGTAATAGAGAGAGCTTTAGTGGATATTGATATATCTCTGTATATTCATCTTAAGATCACCGCCCACCAGACATTGTGGCAACTTTGTCGGCTGTTTCCGGACTTTTTGTCGTTGAGATCAAGGTCTGGTTAAAACCTGTTCTCTGTTAAAACCAACTGTGACAAATGATAATATGATATGTGCTATAGAAATACTGACAGGAAGTGAATGCAGTAAAGTCCCCGCCATTCATAATCCTCATGTCAAGTGTTAAAACTCACTAATGGTCAGGTTCACTGCCAGAGGCCATAGCTGACTGTTCCTGGGAAACACTCACACTGGGCTGAGAGTGTGTGCGCAGTGTGTTCCTCTTGTCTCTTGTCATTCCTGGTAACTGCATCATGTGTGTTTGCATAGATATGACTCTTTTTGTATTATCACAACCTGAGCTAAATGCTAAGTCATGCAGCACATTCAGAGCATGAACGATGAAATTACATTTTGTTCTGGTATGTGGCAGCCATATGTAGAGATGAGTGTGAGGACAAATACTAAAATTCTCATTTATATAATATTAGTGTTAACGCTATTATTATGTACTTTGAATGTAAAGAAATGCAGATGTCCCGTTGGAGTAGTGCTGAAGGCACATAAGTTACTGTAAATTCCATCGCTGCAAACAATTTGAGTTCGATTCAGCAGAGATGTACTTAGATCCTTTGCTTAGATTAAAAGTACTTTGAGAAGAATGTGAACTGCCCTCTAATAAGTACAAGTACATGCAATTTTCTGCAGCGAGAGATCTCTATCAAAACACTGAAAACAAAAGATGTAATTTGATAATGTTATAAAGTAGCATGGGATTATGGGATTCTTTCATTTTATTGTTAAACAACCAACATGGTCGATTAAAATGTATCTGACAGAGACAGAAACGTGGAGCTCATCTTATTTATTTTATATGTGGTCGGGTAGTTTAATCCATTTCATCTAATATCTTATAAGTAAAATTTAAACCTGTAAAGTAACTGTTAAATAGTAGAGTTAGGAGTACATTAATCCTTTGTATTGTAGCGGATGTATAAGAATTGCCTACATTGGAAATTTCCCTATTTTACCTAAGTACAATACTTGAGTAAATGTGCTTTTTCTGTCTTTATACTGTCAATTATCAAATAAAGGCAACAATGCAAACAAATAAGATTTAAAAAAACTGCACTTAAAATTATTAAACTCAAGTAACTGGATTCACTCAAGCCTTTCTGGATAACATGAGAGATTTCAGTGGTTCACAAAATAAAATAAAATGTCTTTGATGATTATTCACAGCGTCGTCTGTAGAATATCCGGAGCAATCATGACAGCGTTTCTGAACAAACACATTGTTATTGAGCTTTTCATGTGTGAGTTTTCTGTTTTGAGCACCACAAATACCATCCCAGTCACTTCTATTGTGTTGGGGTGGCGGCAGACGTGTGAGGGGCAAGTAACTGAAAACATCGGGGCAGAAAATCTAAAGCAGCAGAGTTCATTCCTTGACACCAGGATGACAGAATAAGAAAATGTGGTTTTGTAATTTGGTTGAAACTAACAACGTAAGCGTGCGTTTAGATGAACACAGCAGTTCCACCTCAGTGAAATTCCTTTAATGCTGTCTCTTGTCCCAGAGCACCGGGTTTAACATGCAAAGTGGGGCCATCATGCAAATATGTGCAGGTGAAGCTGCTGTGGGCCGACAAATTGGCTCCGTGACTGATAAATTCATGTCGCCTATATCATTAGATGATTAACAGTGAATTATCAGTGCATACTGTGAGGAGTATTGTACTGCCGTCAATGGGTGAGGTTAAGATATATTTATTACTTTATATGGACGGATAATTTAGTCAGATTGTTTCCAACCTAAGGGTCAGGCCCCCTACAGTGGGTCACAAGATAAATCTGAAGGGTCCTGAGATGATTAATGGGCTAGAAAGAGGAAAAAACAAAATTCTCTGGCACAAATTTACTGACAATTTTCAGATTTTTCTGTTTTTCATAAAAACATAGAGTATTTTATTCGGCCTTAGTCAGCTATTTAAATAAAGTTACATGTGATGTTTGGAAGGGAAATCACTCTATGGTGGAACTGCCAACTTAAACATCAGGAATGTGACAAGGGGCCCC
Source organism: Naso annulatus (assembly GCA_029783625.1). Lineage (NCBI taxonomy): Eukaryota > Metazoa > Chordata > Actinopteri > Acanthuriformes > Acanthuridae > Naso > Naso annulatus. The sequence goes on along the minus strand of JAPZDX010000023.1, from coordinate 17,014,635 downwards.
AAAACACTGCGTTTTCATAAAGGGTCACAAGCAAAAATGCTGGGAACCAGTGGATTGACTTAATGACTTGAATTTTATTGTCTTATGTTAAGTGTGAAATCGCAAATATAAATCTGACTTTTAAATTGACTGTAATTTGTTAAAATTAAATTTAAATATTGGAAAATTCACTTAATTGAGAGTCAGGTGACACCGAGGCTACAGCCATCAGCCGGTTTGCTTAGCTCAGAAGTGCAGAATCTTCCTGGAGTCTCTTTTGTGGCAAATTGTCATTTTTATTCTTAGTTTTTTGCTTGACTGACAAATGAGATATAACATGTCAATCAGTGAGTATTAGACATGCACTCGCATCCAGATTTTTTGATCTTTAAACAAAGCCAGGCAAGCCTTTTCCAGTTTCAAGTCTTTATGCTAAGCATACAAATCTCAATGTCAGATAAATGCAGTTCATTAAAAAGCAAATACTAAATATTTCCCTCTGAAATGAACTATAAAGCAGCATAAAGTTAAGTATATATGTACATTATACAAGTACCCAAGAATTGTGATTGAGAAAATGTATTTTAGTTACTTTACACCACTGAAACGGACCAGAAGAGACTCTCTATACCGTCCTATAGGGCATGCACACACACACACTCTCACACAAATCGTTATAACCTGTGCATTCCTGCTGTGTGGGAGCCGAAACAAGAGGAAGTCAGTGAAGGGAGACAAAAGAAGAGGAACATAGTTGGAGCTTTCTTTCTCTCCGAGTCTCTCTTTCACTCTTTCTCCTCCTGTCGCTTGGGCTCTCCTCTCCTTTGTCCCCTAATTGACTCTCCTACACTGCCTCGCATACCTGCGTGTACGCTGATACTGTTGTGCACAGCGTTTGTACATATCAACCCGCAGGCTCGTGCATAAACAAACACACTTTTGTCCTTGGAACCTCTTCCCTCTGCAGACACACCCCAAAAACACACACAAAACACAAAGAAGGTTAATTCCATCAGGATCTGGAGCTTGTGTTTTTTAGAGATAAGTTAATAACTCGGGGGTAAACGTCTCAAGGGAGGCGTGTTTTAATGATTTCATTTGTGTGCAAATTGGATCGAGAGTAGGAGTCTTTTTATTGGAAGAGAAAAGGGGCATTTACATGATCACTGTGGAATTACAGTCAGTGGATGTCATTGTGTGTCACTGAATGCAGATCGCAGGTAGGCCTGTACGATCTGTTCTAAACAAAAAGTTGACTTTCTTTGCCATTGATCTCTGTCTTCTCGTCGCATCTCCTCACCCTCCCTCCTCATCATCTCTTTCCCGTCATCGCTCTCCCACACACACCCTCTAATGCTCTCTCTCATTCAAATTGTGAACCTTTTGTTCTCCAGTGTCACTGCCCTCCAGTGTTGTTCAGCCACATCACGTCCCTGTGGATTACACAGAGTGGGCAGAGTTACAGTAAAGCTGTCAGAAATCCTTCTCTTCTCGCTGCGGTTCCTTGTGTTGCCGAAGCTTCACAGGAGCCACCACAAACATTTTAAGCTGTCACACTGTGAGACTTATTGTGAGCCCTTCAGTGTGGTTTCAGCCCTGTCCTGTGATGCCTCTGCAGCTCCGGTCTGTCACTCAGATGCACATTGTCCTTACCTACATTATACTTAGCTAACATCACCACGCCTCATTAATCCTGTGCTCTCATTTCCGTCTGTCTTGGGTTCATGCCACCTGTCATATTTGATCACTAGAAAGCTATTTAATCCTCTTTACAGTAATTGTTGTATATTTTAATGTCAGATTTATGTTACAATGATTAAAAGAGTGTTTTCGTGTGTTCATACTTTAAAAGGAACATTTCCTCTCGCAGTCTTCTTCCTCCGCTTCTCCTTTTGTGCTCTCAGAGTTCCTCTGTTATCACTGTTTTAATGTCAGAATGCTATCGTGTAGCCATATTTTTTCCTCGGTCAAAGTCTGCAGATTTGCAGACTTAAGAAAAGTTCACATAAAGGTCCTGAGAAGTGAACCAGAGAGTTTGCAAATACTTTATGATTTTATAGTGGGACAGGTTTAAACCCGTGCACATCAAAGCCTGAAGGCCGACATTAAAACTAGTAATTCATAACTTTTTATTGACCCAGGTCTTTTGGAAAATAAAGGAGACAGACAATCTCTTGTAGCAGGTCGTAGAAGCGCGACATACACTCACACGCACACGCACACACACACACACATACACATACACATACACACAGATATTATATCTTACTGACTGTTAGACATCTGAGTGTGCAGCTTTCCTTTTCTAAATTTTAATTACCTACAAGACAGGCCTCACTAGTACAGGTGTATGTTCTCCCTCAGATCTGAACTAATCGTCTGACAGTGTCTTGCACCTGCCAATTTGATCGGTTACCTGGACAGAGCGCTCTATCATTGTCACGGAGATGAAAACAGCGCTCTACTCGCTTTGGCCAAAGGGGAAAAATTAGTAGGCTTGCGATGAACAGCTTTGAGGAGCAACGGGCTGATGAGGTGGGAAAAGATCCTTACCTGTATGACCCATCACGCCCAAAAAACTTCAAACTCATGAGGGAAAATGGCTTCCGAAGATGCATTCCCCTCGCTCCTCTCTACTGTGGTTTATTGGGCTCACAGACCGCAGTCTTTTCCTTCTTTATCTCCTTCTCCTCCCGAAGAAAAACTAACTTTAAAATTTCCTTTTCCTCTGCCAAATCAAATGTATCACAGTATCTTGCCATTTTTAATGAACTGCAAGGAGTTACCGTTGTACCACTAGGCCATACGGAGAAACCATGGAGAAGACAACTTGCGCCACAGACGGTGTCTGACACGTCATCAAGGCATAAACGCATTTGTGTCATTCTACACTTTTCTTAAGACACCTGCCGACACGTGTCTTTCAATCATAAAGCAGTCTTTAGTCTGTACACTACCACATGGAGCTAAACAGAGGTCCAATCAGGCACATTAAGTGGAAACACCTGTGTGGTTTGAGATCCTTTGTAATTATAAAGAGACTCCTAAGATGATGTTTAAGAAAATAATAAATGCTCTTTTCAAAATATAGTCTGTTGCTGTCTTCAAATGGAACTTGTGAAGTTGTGCTGTGAAGTCGTGTACAGGGAAGGCTTGGCGTTCAAGTGGTAACCGCTTTAAAACAGCATTGTTAGGAACGCTGGACGCAAAAGATCGCCTTTTCTCTTTTTGGCTTTCTATGTGGAAATATTGCAATATTACTCTGTGTTTTAATGCTACGTGGATGAACAAAAGACGAGATGACGAGATGACGAAGGTGTCGATTTATATCTAATTGACAATTTGTACACACTTGCCATTTAGGCTACTTTTGGTACTGTACAGGTCAATCAGTCATTTCTGAAAATGTC
>JAPZDX010000023.1:16949769-16964562 GCA_029783625.1 Naso annulatus | reverse complement strand
TGTGAGGGATGTGTGGACGGTAATGAAGCACATCACAGGGATGAATGGGAAAGACAGTACGGACGACAGAGCCACTCGCCTTCTCCTTCCAAATATGGTAAGACTGAAGTTTTCTGATCACATGTAGCCATATGGATCCGATATAATACTAATAATTTTGCGTAGCACAGTGGGTTTGTGTGTGTCCAGTCTCGCATACTCAAACAGAAGTAACCAAAATATTTAATGAGCTAAGCCTCCTTGTGATTTGCTGGCGTCAGTTTGTGCTCTGACAGTTTTATAGGTGTTCAGGTGTTCTGGTATGCCATTGTTTTGATCGTGTGCTCTGTCCTCTGTCCCTCAGGCCGCGAACACAGCTCATATAGAAGGTATGTGAGAAGAAGTCACCGCAACCTGCACAGTTTCAATGAAGTAGAGTGGAATTTGTATACGTTGATGCACAAACGCTATCTTAGAGTCGTTGTAATATGCACAACTGTAACTACATTGACTTTTTGTTCTGTTTGCTTTTAAATTAGTTTGTCAAGTTTTAAGAAGGAAGTCTGACCAAGTTCAAGAACAAAGTCAAAATTTTTCCAGCTGTCTTCTGTGATTTGTAAACCAGGACAAAAACTTGCACCAGTTCAAACTACATTTAGACTCAAGTAGAGCCTCAGTGGATCAGTGCAGATCTTTGAGAGTTTAAAAAATGCACTAGAGTTCGATTAAAATGAAAATAAATGAAAATGCCAAAACATATTAAAAAACATTTTGGTAAGCACCCAACTTCCACTCAATTTTTAATAGATATGCTCTAAATAAATTTTATAGTTGGAAAATACTGATGCAAGTGAACAAACAAAGAGAGAAAAGTTTTGACTTGACCTCAGACATGTCTGTACCTTTTGTTTGCAGCAGTTTTTGTTAGTTTTTTCGCTGATGCAGATAAATCTGAGGTGCTGATGTCAGCTCACTAATTTGAGGTACTCGGCTCTCAAGTAAAGTTTCTGTCATGACTAGGAGTGGGACAATTAGAAAATTACATGTCAGCATTATTGTGGTCAAAATAATTGCGATACACAATAAAATCAGGATAATTTAAAACATCTTTTAAAAAAATAAAAATTCTTAAATTTTAAAAAAATCTAACAATATATAGATACATTAAGAAATTGGAAAAAAAAGATTGGATATAAAACATACAGTAATCACTCTATCTTACAACCTTTACTGAATCATGTTCAACATCTTGATTAAAAAAATTAAATAAGGTAATGATGAATTATAAGGTACCCCTGCATAAAGGAAAGATAAATTAAAAAAAAAAACTATAAGTAAGTCTACTCTGTTCAAAAAAGTTCAACTTGCATTGTAGTGTGGACTATTCATGATTCACTAGCATTAATAGTGAAGATTACATGAGGTAATTCATAGCAGACGCTGTAATTCACTATGAAGACAGTTATGCAATTAATTGAAATTCATCACGATTAACTTAGTATTTTTATCACAATTAACGATAAAAAGGATAATTGTCCAATCCCTAGACATAACTAAGGCACTCCACTCTTATTCAGACCAAGCACAAAATCTGTTGAGCTTAATAATCAGCAAAGGCACGGTCACTAATTTGCATATAAAAAATTGTATGTTCAGAAATTCAGCACTGGAAACAGTTTTTCCCCCCTAAACTGACTTAAATACACAAAATATTAAAACAATTCAGTCTCACTGATGCTACCAAAGGCTGGTTCACTTCAGTAATGTATGAAAAACTGGACAGGCTTTTTATATTAAATTATGTTCATTTACTTCTTTTTGATGTGTATGTTCGTTTAGTAATCAGTCTTTTAAGACATCATCACTTTTCTTATGATGTATGTTAGATTGTCCAGCTCTCCTCTTGATAATGTTTCATTTTTCCAGGAGGTCTCGGTCACGGAGTCCATACTACCGATACTGAGTTGTGAAAGGCATGGATGCATCCTCCCGGTCCTTCAGTGCAGTGCTTTGTCCCTGGAACACATACTGTCCCAAAATAGAGTTTATTACTTAATAGGAAATCTGAAGAGATGGACTGACTGACTGTTGGCTCATAGACCAGCTCACTAATCTGTCGGTGAACACTATGTTTTCTGGTTCTCTGTGTCTCCACAGAATAACATTTTGACTGTGATACCTTAGTTTCACTAATTACACAGCCGGTCGGCTCGGCCAATCATATTGATCTGCCATTTTTATTTCTGCTTCATTGTAAAGAGACCGAAGGTTCAGCATGTGAGTTGCTGGTTTCTTCTGCATGCTTCTTTTCTTCCTTTTCTCTTCTCAGTGTGGACTCGGCTGGAGACGATCATTTGTGTTTGGAAGTCCTTAATAGCAATATCTCACCTTTTGCCTCACATCTATCCTCATGTCAGTACGTTCTCTGTCTGCCTTTTACTTTTCTGTAACAGGAAATGCTCACAGTAGAGACCATCGTCAACAACATTCATGAACTGATGTACAGGATATTTATACCAATACATATAAAGGAGGTGCAAAGGTCATGTATGAATGCTCTGTGGACCGCTCTTTTTATACTCTCTGTCCTCTGCCAACCTGTTGAAAGCAAATAACTTTCTATGTTCTCTGTAATGTGGAATGTTGAACACAGAACAAGAAATAAAATGTCTTTGAAAATACTTCCTCCTCGTCTTTAATTCCTGTTGTGTTAACATGTCACACTTTAAATTTAGGTTCCTTTACTTGGTTGCTTTGGTTTCTCATTTGGTCTGCATAATAATTGAAATACATGTCGAAAAAGCCACATGCATGAATTTTCCAGAGAGTCGCGGTTTGTTGTTTTTACCAGGAGGTGGCGACAAATCTCAGTCCTGCAGCGAGAGATGCTTCACGGCAGCTTGTTGTCACTTCACTGTCACTCCGTAACTTCTAAGGCATTTATGTTTGCTGTGTCCTCGTGGCTTTATATTTGTAATGGCTATTAAACAGAAAATTAGGAATAAATGTCCCTCTGTTTGAGTGCTGTTTGGGAGCCACCTGTAGAAAACTGAAGCGGTCGGTCCTTGGAGCTTCAGAGGAAGAACCAAGTGTTGATTTCCCGCATCTGATGTGAATTTCTTGAATGAAACCATTATAAAACTATTAGGAGTGTTTATCAAACGCTTAAAAGTGACAAGAGCGTGTTTACAGAGTGTTAAAAGAGGAGGGCGGGGTCAGGGTCGTAGGCGCGAGGCGGGCGGTGCCTATAGTCGCCCATGCCCCCTTTTGCCCTCCGCTCGCTGCGGGGGAAGAAGCGTGAACTTGAACGCAGCCTTCACTGCGCCGTGCGAGTCCAGGCAGAGGCCAGCCAGTCTTATCAGTCTGTCCCCGCCGCTCGGGTTTCGGTCAACTTATCGGAGAAGGAGCAGCTGGACGGACTGTGGGTGTCTGAGGGGTTTTGTTTTTTTTTTTTCGCTGTTTGCAGCCCAGAAAGGTGCCAAACGCGGAACGCTCAGCGCGATGTCCAGGCGCAAACTTGGAAGCCGACCGCAGCACCTGAGTGCAATTCAAGGTAAGCGGGAGGGAGCAGCGATGTGCGGGCACGCTGAAAATGCGAGATGAGATGTTGTTGTTGATCGGATGAAACTAAAACAAATTCAGGTCACAGCTTTGTTTCATTGTCAGTCTGCGCGCGTGGTTTGGATGCGCGCTGGCACCCGTTACCAAATAATGAATGAATTTTTTAATGTTCTAAAAAAAAAAAATCGCTTTCAGCACTTACCAAGAGGATTTAAACTTATCTTTGTGTAAACACCGATGTCTTCCATGCCAGTGTGGATGCATGTTTAATCCCATCTGCGGACTTTACAGGCAAATATTGAAACAAGGGATCATAATTGTCTTGTCGTGCTCGTCCTGATGTGTACTCTGGCTGCAGTTGTGTTCAGAGAGGAAGGACCGGTTTATCGGCACGCTGTGTTCAGAGGCTACAGGTCCGAACACGATGATTAATATTTCCAGGTTGTACACGATGATTAAGTTTCTCGGTCGGTCTCTGGGACAGTTTCCCTCCGCCCCTCGCGAGGCACTGCTTCCTGTAATAACTCATTTTAAATATCGAGACACTTAAATAATGTTGTCAATAAACAGATGTCATTCAGACTCTTTATTTCCTCCCGTTCAAACTGTCCAAACATGAAGACAGCGATGCGGCTCGCAAAGAAACGTGATGTTTAAAAGGACGGAGGAGAGAAACTTGGAGACCATTTGTGTTTTCTGTTTTTTACAGTTCTCTACTGGAGACCAGTGGTGCGTGTCTGGTGTGACCACAGGCCCTGACTCAATCCTCTGTGTGTGTGTGTGTGTGTGTGTGACCGCGCCTTGCAAGTCTGCACAAACAGCGCAGCCTTAAAACAGGAAAGGTGACATTTTTTCAGAAACAACTGGCGAGAACCGACTTCAGACTGTACTGTCTGTACCTGTCCTGTGTGTTAGCCGGCCGAGCCCGGGCAGGTGGATTCAGTCGAGGCATCAAGGTGTGCCCGTGACCGAGTTAAGCAATAGTCTACTGACCCCCACCCCCACCCTCAACTGAAGAGCTCTACCTGGGAAATTTTGTCAGAGAGTTTGCTTGAAGTTGTGTCCACTGCTTCAGCAACACTCACTGGCTCTTTTCTGCAGACTGCACATTTTGGCTGCCTCCTAACCACAGAAGATTTGCCAGATGAGCTGGCCCATACACATACACACACACACACACACACACACACAAAAACACAGGGGCTGCTCTTATCTCGAACACCTTCAGTCTAATTTCTTGTCTTTTATTGCAATCTACTTCCTGTTGAGAAACTCCCGCTTTCTGTGGCAGGCAGGGCAAAACTGTGTAACTGTGACAGAAAGGTGGAGGCCTCGGTCACAGCGTGGCATGTTTTTTTTTAAATCAGTATAGTGTCACCTGTCAGCACGCAGTGTTTGTCACACAACTGAGGGGGCTGATGTTCCTGCTGAGGTGGACAGTTGGCCTCCTCTCTCGTTTTGCAACCAGCAGCTTCAGTCAGAGCGAGCGGATCAGTTTTGGGTTGGTTAAAGGAAGTGGTCAGTACTGACGGAGCCGATTGGCCTCATTGCTGTAGAGCCTCTAACTGAAAGTAGCACTTTCAATCAGCATGTCTGTTTGTTGTTCCGTTGAGGTTAAACAGTATTTGTCCCACTTTGAGTTGTTCAACAGAGACAGGACAGTCCAGAAGTCTTAAAGAGGAATTTTAAAAAAAATGCTCAGGTTTAGTGTTGATTTCTCTCTGTGTGTTTTGGAGATTTTGGAGTTTGATATTTTCCTCATGAAGGGAAAACATCTTTGAGAAACAACTACATGAACCTTTTTATGACCAGTATCAACTATGTACGCAGTGTGGGAAAAGATGAGTTACACTGTCGGCTACTGAAAGAGTGAGAAATACTGCCCGGGACTGTCTCATTTCATCCTCTGAGGGTGTGAAAGATGACCAGAGTCCAAAGCAAAGTCTTTATCAGTCATTTTCGTTTGACCATCAGTCTAAAACCCCCCAAAATATTCACTTTACTGTCAAAGGAGCAAAGAAGACCAGATCATATTCCCATTTAAAAAGCTGCAACCCACAAATTTTTGAAAGCATGTATGTAAAGATTAGTTTTGTCCATCAACTGATGAAATGACTAATCCTGCAGCTTTATTAAAAACATTCTTCTTTTCTGTCCTCTATACTAGGAGGCGGTGGTTTTTCAATTCCTGTGAAATGCTCTGCACTTGTGTATCAGTCTGACCTCATTTTATTGCTTCACTAAGATTCTCTGCTAATTTAAAATGTTCAAAGTAAGTTTTTAAAAAAAAAAAAGAAAAAGCCAGATCTGTTGGTAATAGAGCTTCCTTTGTCATGTTTCCTAGATGCCACTGACATGGCGGATGGCACCAGTCCATCAGACGACCAGCCTTGTCCTCCTCCTCCTCCTCCTCTTCCCCCTCCACCACCACAGGTTCAGGCTCCCGATGAGGGTCGTGACCTCCTGACCTGCGGCCAGTGCAGCCGGGCGTTCCCCCTCGCCCACATCCTCGCGTTCATCCAGCACAAACAAGGTGGCTGCCGCTCCCGGAACCAAGCCCCGGATGCCAACGCCACACCCCCCTCGCCTGCCAACCGAACACAGCAGCGTGTCGCCGACGCTGAGCTGGGGCCAGGCTTCATCGAGCTGAGGAGGGGGGTGGCCAGGGACAAAACCTGGGGGGAGGAGCCCAGTGTGAGGGCGGAGCACAGCAGAGCAGGTGAGTGAGGAAGAAGAAGCAGAAAAAGAGGGCAGGTTGCTAATTAGTGACTCTGTTTTTTGTTTTATTGTTTTTTTTTTTCACCCGCCCCCCTCTTCGTTTAACAACTGTCCCCCCGTCCCTCTGGCGTCCAGCTCATTAACTAGCCGTTGCCATTAGCAGACCTGCGTGAGTTAGTGACGCGCAGGCTAATTGTGTGGAAAGGATAGGCATCAGGAGCATTCAGAGGGTGCCGCAGGTCCCCGAGGGCTCCACGCTGAGCAACTAAGCTCCACAGCTCCCTGACTGTCAGTCTCTGAGGTGGAATGGACAGGTAAACATGTTTCTCCCCTCTGTCATCCACCGGGCTCTGGACAACAGAGGCCGAAACCACAAAACCAGCACTGGAGCACTTTTTGAGTGCCGATAAGGCCTTCGTTTCTCTTTCAGAGAGGGCTGCGATGGTTGTGGTCATGCACATCAGTGTGAAATGGTCTGAGCCGTGGATGTGAGGCTGTTTGTGCAGCTCTCCATGCTGTCATGACACTATAACAGAGGACGTTGCATCATGTGCTGCTCCTCTGCCATCTCCCACTGTTCTGCTCGGGGCCGAGCCACCTGATCTCCAGGGAATCTCCTCCTTTTTCTTCATCTTACACATGTTGTTATCCCCCTTCCTCCCCTTGTTTTCATATTTTCCGCGTCTCAAGCTAACCTCCCTTTTCGGTCTTCCTAAGGTGCATCATGCTGCTCTAGCACTGATTTCCTAACTGCGTTTTTTTTTTTTTCTTCACACCTTTTAGCTGCTGATTTCTTTAGAGAGGAAGAGTGCAGACACCCTGATGATGGTGCCAAACAGAACATGTCACAGTGGGGGTCAATCAGCAATTCATGAATTCTAATTAAAATCCTTTGAAATAGAGGAGATGGGGAAATAGTGGAGTCATTTTATTTCCCCTGCAATGGTCAGATGCACATCAAGGTCTTTTAAGAGAAAAAGGAGTGTGTTGGATGTTGCCAATGACTGAAAATGGACAGAGCATCTTGCTGCACACTCATAGTAGGTATCAGTGCCCCTTTGCACATTTTGAAACTTCGTCTGTCATGTACACACACGTTAGCAGTTCCTTCCTCTGTGCAATGCTCAGGGGACTGGTTCACGCACCATTTCCGTTTGTCCACAAGCCCCCTTGTTTTTTCTGTTTGCAGTCTGTTTTTCATCTCTCACTTAGCGTCAGCGAGCGTACCAGTTCGGTAATTTGGTGCCAGCAGCAGGATTATACAACAAACCAAACACGTGCGCGAAGCGAAGGGGAAAGAGCACGACAGCTTGTAAATAATGAAAAAGTGGATAAGTTTGGATTAAAGTTTTATTAGCAAATGTAGGTTGCATTTGTTTGGAGTTTGTAAATGCTATTTTTTTGGGCAGCTTTTGTAGCTTTTCTCCCCTCATGTTTGTTTTGGTTTGATGATGTAGAGTAAAAGCAGCAAAGGGCAGTTGTAGTCGTAATTGGACGTCCTGCAGCCGTGTTAGTAATAGGAAGTCTTGTTTTACTTGAGTGGCGTTTTAGTGGGAGGGAAAGCGAAGCTTCTGATATGACTGAAAGTGAAAGAGCAGTTATCCCGCAACAGAAATGCCCTCCATCTTCTTCTGCATTCAAGAGAGAAGAAGCGGCGAGGACGGAGGAGAAAAAGGGGGTAGAGGAGGGAGCGGGATGGATTACTGAAGAGCCGCGTGCATCTGTCTCATTCCTTTTTATTTATTCTCCTTGTTTGTTTTTTTTTCCTCATCTCCAACACCCCCCCCCCTCCTCTTTTCTTCCCCCCATCTTCAACACACTTTCGCTGTGCCCTCTTTCAATCCCCCTCTCACCACCACCACCACCACCACCACCGCCGCCGCCCCCCCTCCTCCTCCCCTCTCCTCCTCTCTTTTCTCCTCCCTCTGCCTCCCAGGGGAAAAGAGATTCTGCCTGCTGCTCGTTAGTGCTCCCAGCCAATCTGCATTTTTAATTAGTAGTTATTGCTTCTGCTTAATATTCAAGTGCTACCCCGGGCCAAATGGGAATCCTTACAAAAAAAAAAAAAAAAAAAGGATAAGAAGAAGCGAGGAGTGAGAGGGGAGAGAGGGAAGGAAAGAGAAACCGGCTGGGTATTGTGTTTCACTCCAGGACCCCGAGACAAAAGCCGCCCCCCCACCAGCCCTCCGCCCCCCCTCAGGGAAAGATTTGGAAGGTTTTGGGGGAGTGGAGGGGTGAGGAGAGCCGGGGTTGGAGGATGGGTCTCAAGTACAATCCAAAGGGGGTGACATATTTTCGTGGTGTCTCTTGGCCCCCTGTACTACATTATAATCTTTTTATCTCATTTTCTTTTTATCTCCTGAGCCCTGACCTACCTATCTCTCGCTCACTCTCCCTTTTTTTTTTCCTGCTCTCACTCTTCACCCTATTTTTAAAAGAAGTATCTCAACTTCTCCTGGGTTTCTCCTCAGGCTAGGTTAAAGGACATGAGCACCGCAGCTCCTCTCGTCTCCAGACAGAGGGAGGGCGGGAGAAGAGGGGAAAAAGAGAAAGAAACAGTTGCTCTCTTTTTCATCTTCACTCTCCTCCCCCCTCCAGTAAAATACAGAAGGATTTGACTTGAGGAAACATGAAAGAGGCTTATACCAGAGTCGGCTTTGAACCTCTCCAAAAAAGAAAAAAAAAAAAAGAAGAACTGTTTTCCCCCTCAATTTCGGGATCGTCTCTCCAATTTTGATTTATGCAGAAAGGCCTCATTTGTCAAGCAGGCTGAGTCAGTGCCTGATTTGCATAAAGCGTTCGTTTTCTACGTTCTGCTAATTAGCAATTTGCAGCTTAATTGGAGAGTGGCTCTCAGTTAGGAGACAAAGCTATCCACATATAAAAATATCTCCAGATGTACTTTGCGACACGGCTCGCATCTCTGTCTGCCTTTCAGCTCCATTTCTCCACTTTGGGTCACACTTTCCCACTTTTGCCTCATTCTGTTCTTCATCACCTGAACCTGCTCCTCACTTCTCACTTTACACTCATTTGCATCCATATCAGTCTGTCTGTGCTACTTCTCTGCTAGATTTGGCTTTTATCATGCAGATACTCGAGCTCCTGTGCAGCCTGCATAACTTTAAAGCTGCTATAATCAATACTGTAATGTACGATAAGGATCTCATGACTGCTTGTATGTGAATAGTCGTAGCTGGTGGTGATAAAACCGCAGATAACTTATCAGTCAACACGTCCGTTCACACCAGCTCAATGGAGGTCTTTTAACTAGTATCTTGATTTTTTCTTACCGCTACTTTAATCTCATCTCTGTCATCGTTTTCAGTTGTAGCATGCAGTTTTATTTACCAAAGACCCTCCGTACACTTCATGTTCAAGACAAAATGGCAGACAGACAAAGTTAGCGACCAGATGGTGAACATAGTGGAGCTTTTAGCAGCTAAAGAGCCAAATATTTCTTTTAGGAGTTGGTGGAGAATGAGAACAGAGCTAAAAGGAGTGGGAATACTGGACATAGTATCATAAGAAGGACACAAACACGACTTCAAAAAATATTAATGTTGATTTATATCTGCTGGGAGTGTAAAAAGAACGTAACAGCGACTGTTTTCTAGCAAGTTCCCCATATCGGCTTTAAGATTGGGTCAGGTACTGTGGTCAGACACAGTTTGTTTTCAAAGTGATGACGTCATTTGTTCCCTGAAAGTCAAGACATTTCAAAAGAGACAAAACCAGTCATTATTCTGTAACTCAGTATTGCTCATCTTTGTTTTCCAGTGCCTGAGGAGCCATCATGTTTCACCTGCCAGCAGTGTGAAGGCGTGTTTCCATCTGCATGGGCACTCTTGCAACACGCTCAGCACACACACTCCTTCAGCATCTATCAAGAGGACGGGGAGGACGATATCAGAGGAGGAGGAGGAGGAAGAGAAGGCCTAAAAGGGCACAAGCCTGCTGCAGCCACTCTGGACCCTCGCCACCTGGGCAAAGCTCTTGCCTCCGCCTTTCAGCCATCCGCCCTGCGCCTCAGTCGCTCCCGTCAGACGCACACCACCTCCTCCTCCAGTAACATGCAGGCTCTGAACTTTTCAGTGCGGCTCAGGGAGCTCGCCGAGGGGAGTAATAACACCACTGGCAGCTCCCCTGGGGGTCTTGTGCTGTCTCCATCCTCTTCTCCTCCAGCAGCTTCTCCCTTCCCTCAGACAAGTGCCCTCCAGGCCGACTTCCACTGTGAGCCGTGTGACCAGAATTTCCAATCTCTGCGCGCCCTGTCCGCCCACCGCCGGACTCACGCCTGCGAGAGGCCCTATCACTGCGGAGTTTGTGGAGAGGCCTTTGGCCAGAGTGGCCAGCTGGCCCGTCACATAAGGGGCCATCACAGGGTGGCTGGAAGTGGAGGATGTGGATACGAGTTGGTGGAGATGGTGGGGATGGAGGAGGATGTAGGGAGGCAGGGAGTGAGAGGGAGGTTTCAGATGCAGCCAGGTGGAATTATGGGAAAGGTAATGGTTTGTGCAGACGTGAGAGCACAGGGACCCTCTGAGCTGGACCTGAGCCTGCCCAAACACCCCTCCATAGCTTCAGGCCTGATGCTGCTCACCTCGCAGGTTAGACCATCAGACAGGGAGCTACTGAGGCTGTACCAGCGCCAGAGAGAGGGCGGAGAGGGAGGGGAGGAAGAAGTAGAGGGACAGGGGGAGCCTCAGCACACCTCACCCTGCGCCAGCCCCTCTGAAGGCTCACTGGAGAGCGGAGAGACAGGGGGCAGCGGTGAGAGCGGCATCGCCAGTGGCAACTGCACACCCAAGCGGCCAGAGATGGGCGACAGAGTGCGAGGAGTTGGAGAGTGGGAGAACGAACGGGGGGAGATCATAGAGAGGGAGAAAGAGTGGAGCTCAGTGAAAGTGAGCGAGGTTGTACAGGAGTGGCAGAGGGAGAATGAGCGGAGAAGTGTGGGAGCAGCAGTCGGCAGCGGAGGAAACAACAACAACAGCACTGCCACCAGTACAGCCGGTAAGAAGAAGAAAGACGAAGCCTGCGAGTTCTGTGGTAAACAGTTCAGAAACAGCAGCAACCTGACTGTGCACCGCCGCAGCCACACGGGTGAAAGACCCTACCGCTGCGGCCTCTGCAATTATGCCTGCGCTCAGAGTTCAAAGTTAACGCGCCACATGAAGACCCACGGTGCCCAGGGAGCCAAGGCTTCCTTTTTGTGTCAGCTGTGCGCGGTGCCCTTTACAGTCTACGCCACGCTGGAGAAACACCTGAAGAAAGTTCACGGCCTGAGCCACGCCAGTGTGGGAGCGTACGCACAGGCCAGCGCTGCAGACACTTTGGCCGCTATAAAAGCCGAAGAAGAAGCAGTGGCGGTGAAAATGGAGGAGGACGAAGCCAGTTTGGATCAGACAGAAATGGAGAGCAGAATGAAGAGCGACGCTGGAAGAAGCATGGAGGTGGAGGAGGGGCGAAGCCAAGCGGAGTACGTGGAGAACAGTGGGAGTCCAGCTGTAGTGGCTGAACTCCAACCTGTAAGCAATGCAGAGGAGAGCTTAGCTTTGACTTCTGCGCCGTGAGAGAGCTGCTCTCACTTACTGACATGAACTGTTTAGGATTTAACTCACCTATTCAAATAAAAAGCACTCGTCCCATCATTGAACTGACATTCACATTAAACTGGAATCTGGTTCGAAGAAGATTCTGCAGAAAGTGGCAGGCAGACTCGTCCTCTCTGCCAGCATGGAGGCACCCAGCAGCCACGTTGCTCATGATTGTATGCACAGCTGCTGGCTGAAACTAAGTGCCTACAGTTCACAGACCACAGAGCAAAACAAGGCCATGACATTCAACAGGGGAGATTACCAGAGCTCTTGAACAGGAAGTGAACCGCCACAGTCCACACCGACACAGGAAACTGATCACCATGTTGCAGTGCAGGATGCAAAAGACGAGTGATTTATCTCTCTGGCGACCCACCGGACAGCTGGAGACAGATATTAACTGTCAGATAGTAAAGAGAAGGGATTATATTGATTAGAAAAAAAAACTAGCAATAAAATGTTTGTTAATATATTTTCAGCATCAGCAGATGGTGAGAGAGAGCTTATTGTGCTACCTAGCTGTTGCAGCTTTTCCTTTTTGAGAAGGCCTTTTAAAGACTAAAGATGTTTGAACAGACGCAGGGGTGAGATGAATCCAAACACTGTCTGCCTGCAGTTTCTCAGACTCCTCTTTTTAAAGGCGCTTGGTTGTCACAACACTTGTCACTCAACCTAATGTTTACAGGGCTCTCGGGGCCTGGCAAGGTTGTGCTTTGTGACAGTATGTATGGATAAATGTTATAATTTTATAAATGTGAATAAGGAGACTCAAAAGTCTCTTCTACTGATGTTTTTGTTTCATAATTAGTGTCTATGCATAAAAAAAACTGCAATTTTACCTACATGTAAAACGGGTGTGTATCATTTTTCTCTGTTTGTATCTATTGTTGTGACGGTTATTTCTCTCTCTCTCACTGTTTACATTTGTAAAGTGCCGGACTGCTCCAAGCTCGTGCATGTTTTTTCGCAGCCATTCGAACCGTTTCTTTTCTCGTTTACTTGTCTGTGTTTGAATTATTCCTAATTTATGGATGCTGCATGTCGGTGGTTGTGAATAAAAAAGAAGCTGTTCCACTGCTGAATTACAGGGTTGAGAGGTGCAGGAGTAGCTAGCTGATTGGTGGAGTTTTGTGGTAAGAGAGCACTTGGGCGGGTGAGTTGTGTGAATGTTTTTGTGTGTATACATCGGGGAAAAATCCTCAGGCGATGCTTCTACTCGAACACTTTGTCTTGTCGTCTTGTGTCAGCAGGACCCGGCCAGACGTGATTGCCATGTTGTGCTTTTCTCATGACTCAATCGTGAGGATTTAAGTTCAGAAACATGAGAAAAATCTGTTAATTTCCAAATATAACAGGACAAAGTTGTCTAGCAGAGTGCTGCCTCATTTGTTGTAACTACTGTGATGAGTTTGTGTTACCACGTCTGATTTCTTCTTGCATTCATGTCAGGGAAAACAAATTCTTACATGTGT
Source organism: Naso annulatus (assembly GCA_029783625.1). NCBI lineage: Eukaryota > Metazoa > Chordata > Actinopteri > Acanthuriformes > Acanthuridae > Naso > Naso annulatus. The sequence continues at coordinate 16,951,232 of JAPZDX010000023.1, read as the reverse complement.
TGTGTAATGAATGATTGTGAAAGAGTGCAGTGTAACTGTTCAGGGATAATATTATGTACATAGATTGTCATTCTTGCTGTTGCTCTACTTGTTAATGTTATTATTATTGATATTACCTGCCTCCACTTTTCCTTTCAATGTCTCCTTTATGCTGAACACTGGCCGTTGTGAAGCTCCGCCCCTCTGCTGTCTTTGTAAACTCAAACCTTATTTTGTAATTTAGGAACCTCAATAAAGAATTGAGGGGAAATATTTTGTATCATGTCTTTTTTTTGTCTGACACGTGTCTTCTTATGCATGTAGCTGCTTTTCCATGCATGTTTTCTTTCTGTCCTTGTTCTGGAACCCACAACAAAGCTTTTGAAACTTTTTTTTTAAGTGTCTTTTCTCACCAGGATGTTGTCTTAGTCAGTGCGTGTTGTTTCTCTGATGATTGCAGCCAGCGCTGAGTTATTAATTTTTAATGTGACTGTTTGGTTTGGGGACCCTCACTCCTTGTTTACATCCTTGTGATGTTACTGGCTTTGTCTGGAAACACTGTAACGTAATTCCAGCGGGCCGCATATGTGAGTGTATGTATGTAGATGTGCATATATGAGCTGGTGTCAGTCATCTTGCAAGTTGTGAGATGGGTGCAGCTGTGATGGGACACAGGCGACAAGGGTTTCTCAGGATACAAAAATAAGGAGGGGGGCAGTTTGGTTATTGTTTGTGGGCATGTTTGGAGGCAGAGTGGGGTGGGTCGGGAGTGTCAAGGGGTTGGGATAATTGCTGACTCCATTTTAAGGGCATAAAAACCTCTGCACCAGCATCTCTGGCCTTAACCCCACCCCCAATGAAAATGATGTTCTATGATCCCTCTAGCTCATTAACAGCAGGTCTTTTAATGAGCTTTCAACAGGGTGGGGGCTGGGTAGATGAAGCGGAGGAGTGGGGTGGCATAGTGGAGGGTGGTGGTGGTGGTGGTGGGGAGGAGGAGGTTTATTGCACCAGATGCACACACGCCCACTTCTACCAATTACCATTGTGTTATAGAGAATAAGGAGGAAGTAAAGACAGGAGCCCCTCGGACGCAGATGAGTCAGTTTGTCCGTTTTCCTCCACAGAGACAGAAAAAAAAACAGGAGGGAGGACAGTACAGGTGACAAATAACATCCTCCGTCTCTCCCTCCGGTAAACTCTGCCCTCCCTGTCTGTTGGGCGCCACGGCGAGCGCCATTTGGTGCTCGTATGGACCCAATTATATAAGGTAAGGTGATACACAGCAGAACACAGCACAGTAGCCCCTATAGCAAGTGGATATGTTTTCCACGTCCCCGAGTGCCCTTTGTCTTCCTGCGGTCCACACCTCTCGGAGCTGCTGTCAAACCATGCACAGGCCCGTGGCAGCACCCCATCCAGCCAATCACAGCATGAAGAGTTTATAATATCTGCCAATGGGAGAGTGAGGCTGGGGCTCTGTG
>JAPZDX010000023.1:16930319-16942268 GCA_029783625.1 Naso annulatus | reverse complement strand
TTTTAGGCTGTTATTCAGGCTACAGATTTTATTGAGTAGGTGAAATTGTAACTAAACCTTGGTAGTTAGATAAATTATCATTTTATTCGCTACAAACACAAGCTAAGCACAACAATTTCAACTTTCTGTCAGTTGCTGAATAATATTATTTATCTGACAAATAGTAGACTGCTGATATAGCTGGAATTCAGTTTGACATGAACCTCCTGCATCAAATAAGTTACTTCACAATAAAAGTAGCCTAATCCTCTGTCGTGTGCTTTTGTTTTTATACATCTTGAAGGGCAGTTCTACAGTTTATTGTCTTTGCTATGAAGGGAAAAGACCCGGAGTTCACCGAGGATATTTAGGGAAGTCCCCTTCACCCCACTGTAAGTTTCTGTGATGAGTTGTTCTCTGGGGCCTTTATGTGGAGTAGACTGACATCTAGCGTCAGTTTGAGAAAACTACCAGAACTCCTCCCTGACCTACTCTCTCTGTCAGTGGGTCACATTCCTGCAGAGGAGGCTGCACTTTCAGGAGCGCAGTGTCCTTCTACACTGTCATGAAACCAACATGTCTGTAAATATGCTCGACAGGTTCAACTGAAGGCTACGTTTCTTAAAAAGACCATTAAAAAGGAGTCTGAGATTATCTGGCTCTCCTGTCAAACGCGAAGGCAAACACACACACACACACACACACACACACACACACACACACACACACATGTGAGGCTACCTGTGAACACAAACTTTCACGCATTTCACACAAGAATTTTTTCGAATTGTATTTTTGTACTTCTAGCCAAGCCTAAATTTCTTAGGAAGTTTCCTGAAGGGCAAATTGAACAGCCTAATAATAAATAATTTAATAATGATAATAATAGGCCTATTAATAATGCCTGGTTAAGCCCCACACAATTGTTCGGTCGTCTAATGCTCATTGCGTCTCTCTGCCCCGTTATGATGATGTCGTGATGATGGACGGTGAGTTGGGGAAGATCAAAGAGGCTCTTGGCACCGTGTCATTACTCCGACTCCAGCCCTCCGCTGCCCCCGGCGCTCTGCGTGCCTTTCGGCCATGGGCAGAGCCGAGGAGACGCCGCAGGTCGGCCCTCACCTGAGGTGGGTGTGCGCTTTGAACTGTATTTAAGCGGCATCCTATTTTACTTATTCACTCGACAGTATGGCGACTGACAAGGACGCACCTCTGGGCTCAATCAAGAACCCGATCAAGTTTAGAGACCAGGACTTCAAGACTCTTCAGGAAGAATGTCTGAAGTCGGGAAAGCTGTTTGCTGACCCGGTGTTTCCAGCTGAGCAGAAGTCCATCGGTATGCCGGAAGATCCGGATCCAAAAAAGGCGATCAAGTGGCAGCGACCCAAGGTACCAGTGCGCACGTTTTTACTGTCAGCTTGTGCATGCGTGCGCCAGTTGTTAACCAGATGTTGCGCGGTGCTGTGTGTTTGTCATCAGGTCCACACTTTAATCACTGAAGTTGTAAAATAATTAATAATATTGTCATGTTATAGAAGAAAATCCTACACACACCTAACTGAAAATGGCTGCCAAAAGCCTACACGTAGCCGCTTGCACATGTTGGAACAGATGCCATTATAAACTAATGAGAAATATGTTGGTGTTGTTTCTTCACGTGAACTGTGTGCTGTTCACAGAGTGGCACAGCAGCAGACAGATGTTTAGCTGGTGGTGAGGTGGGGCTCAGGTCTGAGCTTTTTTTTAGGCTGAAGCTGACTTCTCAAGAGAAGAAGAACGTGACTGATAAATAACAAATTAATTTTAAAGTTATATCCTAAAAGGTGGAGTTGTGAGACTGAAGAGGCACATCACAAATTAAGTGTTCAGCCACATTTTATAACCTAAGTTAAGATAAACTGACAGAGTTCACAGAGAGGGGAACCCTGTTTTGTCTCTGCAATGCTCAGGAATTTAAGTAAAGTGGATAACTAACATGAACTATTTGATATCGATTTTTCTCATATGAGACTCTACATAATTTTACCAGTTTAATGGCTTAAGTATGGTGTAATAAGCAGTAATTATCAGTTCGTAATCCTGCAAATTCTACTTAAAATTTGATAAGAACATTTTACTATGTAAACTTCAGTCTGTGTTTGTGTTTTTATGTTCACTCAGCAATAATTAATATAATTTATAAGAAAAAACAGGCATTCAGGCCATAAATTAATAATGATCATAAATTTTATTTGCATAACATTTGCCAATCATGGAGCATTACAGGCTTTCCAGTTCATTATCACGGAAAATGTCCTGGAAAAGATTATTTCTGGAGAGAGAGAGGGGAAACTCTGAACTAATATACACTGACAAAATGTTTGAGCCACATGAAGAAAGCAGAGAAGAAAAGGTACAATAAAACACCAACTTTGGAACATCATGTAGTTACAATAGGGCTGCAGTAATTAGTATAATTATCACTTTTTATCGAATGTCTTTTAATGTGTTGTTGCTGTTTTTTTCCAATTAACAGTCAACAACCTAAAGATATTTACTTTCCAACATAGGTGTCAGGGAAAAACATCTAATATTTAGACTAGAAAAGAAGCAATGATATTTTCACATTTTTAAATTATTATTTGATGAGACAAACTGCCCATCAAAACGTCTCTTACTGCTTAAAAGTCATGATGTTGCTGTCAAAAAAGCCGTTAACGGTTTATCACCATGTCAAACGCATGAAACACCGTCAGTACACAGCATAAACTTAGACAGCAATGGATGGATTCACTTCTCTGCGGCTGACTGGATGGAAAGTGTTTCAGTTCATGAGTGTCAGTGATTCTTATTGCTGTGGGGAAGAAGCTGTTGGTAAAGCGAGAGGATTTTGTGGCAGCTGACCAGAGGTTCCTGCCTGAGGGGAGACACTGGGGCGGAGGAAGGTCTGGGTGTGTTGTCGCTCATGTTGTCCACTTCTTGCTCCCTCTCTGAAGGAAATCAGTAAGAACGCTGTGTTTGTGGAGGGGACGATTGGGACCACTGACATCTGTCAGGGCCAACTGGGTGAGTACATCAAGAAACTCCAGTGTCAAATAAAAACAAAACAAATATTAAACTCTCTTTCTCCTGACCACTGCCCCTTCACTCTCTACATGGAGTGAGCTTTGAGACTGCAATACATCATGAATGCTTGTCTTAAATTTTGCATCACACAACATCCATAAAACCAACATCTGAAAAACTTCTATACATAGTTCTTACTGTTTGTTGTTGTTGTTGACTGGAGCCCAAGCAGTATGTTAGTGCTGAATCAGCAGTATTGCTAGACATTAAAGCAACACGAAACTTAACAATGCATGTTGTATGGAACCAGTTTCCTCTTGGTTCATGCCCTTGATTTTTAACCTGTTGGGAGATTTTTTAAAAAAAAAAAAAAAAAAAAAAAAAAGGTGCAGAACCTAAACATAAAAATACCAGGTTTCACTTGAGCTAGACGAGAAGCTGAAGTTGACATGTAAATTTCCACCAGCTGTGCCTTGTGTTGATGATGTGTCATTGATTTCAATGTTTCCACTTAAATCTGGTGGAAACACGGGCTGGTTCGCTAGATAGCACCAAAATTCCATGAAACCTAAATGAAAAATGGATCAACCACCAGAGCATGGTTGGTGGAAAAACAGCCCGAGCTCCTCAAACATCCAATCTGCAGGAGGTCCGCACCCCATCATACGTAGCTCTGTCTTTACCAGCCCACAGATTCTTATAAAATGTGTTGTTCACTCTGTTTCCTATTTGTGGTGAACAATGAGATTTTTTCTCTTCTCAACAGCAAATTCTCTTGTTCCTCCGGGAATTTTGGATGGATGATTCGCGTCACCAGTTGCGTGCCGATGTGTCATTAGAATAGATCAATACCAACATTACCCCTCCTCCTCCTCCTCTTCTACCCGTCTGAGTTTTATGTTGTTCATTCAAACTCTGTCTCAGGATGTGTGTTTCACAGTTTATGTAGACACTAACAGTAACTGCAACATCTCCAGAGAAAAAAATATGGAACAGATGTTTGCCGTCGGAGAGGAATGTGGCTTATTACATGTGTGAGTGTGTGTGTCTCTGAAAAAGAGAGCCATAAACTTTAACCTGCCTGAAAAGAATTGGCGACATTTTTTCATATCCGCTTCACGTGTTTTTTTTTGTTTTTTTTTTGTTTTTTTGTTGATCAGGTGACTGCTGGCTGCTGGCGGCTCTGTCCAGTCTGACCATGCACCCCACGCTCTTTGTGAAGGTGGTGCCACCCAACCAAAGCCTGTCGGAGTCATACGCAGGGATCTTCCATTTTAGGGTGAGTGTAGTTAGATTAGCAGGACAGCAGAGAACCTCTGACTCCCTTCCCTTGTTGCTAACAAGGAAGTTAATTAGACCTCTTTGCAAGCCAGCTGTGACTCACCTTGTTTGCTGCTGACCAACATAAAACTACACACTGAGAAATAGTCTTCCTCATATTCTCAGGTGTGCCGCCACCAAAACCTGAAATGTACATTTGACGAGCACAAACATAGAAATAAACACTCACATAAATGTAAATGATTATACAGATTGAGGCTCAGGCCGAGGAGGGGCAGGGAGTTCACACTGACGAGGGATGCAGAGTTATCTGTTTTTACATGCAGGATGAAAGTCTGGTTCCCAGCGTGGCAACTGAATTGCAGTAAAATATATTTCGGAAGGAATGTGCTCTGTGAAAGGTGACTCAGACAACACTACAACACTGTTGGACTCACAGCTGACACTTATTCAAGCACTAAAATAAATTCTGCAGAACCGAAGATGTCATAGTTTTTAATGAAACACATTCCTCTTCCAAAACCAAATCAAAACATGGAGCGTACATTACCCACACTGCAATGTGTCCACCATCAGTTTAGTGGGAGATTTGGGTGTGTTATGCTAGCAGCAGCTAACGCCACCTCAAGCGCAGCCTCAAGGGCCACAGAGGTCTGGGAAGTTAGCTTCTTTCTGACTTTACATGCCCTTTTTTTTTTTTTTTTTTTTTTTTAAAATTTCCAAACTTAAAGACCCAGGGGAGGCTGCCTCGGGTGACATCACTCGAGGCATTGCATCAGACTTTCCTCGACTTCCTCTTGAGCCTCAAAAGTCTATAATTTTTTTTTAAATTCCATGTATTCAATCTTTATTTTACCCAGCAAATCCCTTAACAATTAAATTATCATTATTATTACTATTGAAGAATTTTTTTTTCCCACAGGAGGTCAGTCAAAGACAACTCACCTTTACAGTGTAACAAAAAAAAAATCTGCGGAGTTACTCTCTAAAGGTGAAATTTGCAACCTTATGATTACTCGCCTTTAAATAAACAATGAGACAGATCTCTGCAGTTAGCAAGAGCTAACATGACTTGTACTTTAAATCCATATGTTTACATTTGTAAAGTTCATAACAGCAATAAAACAATATAAAGTCCACATTTCCCTCCGAGACTATATCACTGACATTGTTACTACAAAAAAGTTACATACTGAACTTTTTAGACTGATGCTGCGTTGTTACGTCAGCTTGTCTAATTAGAGTCCCTGCATCAAATCTGTTTTCCACACAGTCATTATTGTAGCTGATGCTGAAGGCCCATCCTCCATATTCCAAATTAATTTAAGTGTAATCAAATCAACGACACACCAAACCGGGGGCCAGCTAAGGAATAATGCACACATTTCATGTCGAGGGGGAAGAACACAAGGGTCACTGTGAGGCCAAGAGAAAAATTTCCCCCTCAGGCCCTAAAGAAAGTTAATCTATTAATAGTTAACTTTCTGTGTCTGACTGACCTGCTGTGAGGCTCCATGAGTGCTGATAACAGGCCAGACATGAAACAGAGTTTTTGTCTTTTGTGTTAAATATTGTGTTTTATATCTAAGGACAGTGTAAGCAAAAAAGATTAAGATAATTTTTTTTATACTTACCTATAACTTCTATTCAAAGTTGCTCATTTAATATATTCATGTAATATTTTAATCTTGTCTGATTTGGCTTTATTCTTTTAGACATTGCCAAATCAGTGAGCACACTAGCTGCTTTACTTAACAAATGAAACAGGAATTAACTCATCTGGGAGTCTTCACATACTGGTCTCACATGTAAGAAGAGATAAACACACACCCCCAAATATAAAGAGTCCATTATTCACCACTCTGACATGCACAGTTCATTTAAATATCACCTTACCACTATTGTCAAAGCATTGTAGATCATTATTACAGTTTTGCTCGGAGGTTATTTTTCCCTGGAACGTTGGACCTTCAGAGACTCGTAGGGAGAATGTGACATGACTCAACAAGCAGGACGGAAGGACTGAAAAACTAATTTTGCCCTGTCAGGGTGATTGGAGAGCGGTCCAGACATGCAGGTAGTGACTACCCTTGGGACATACACACACACACACACACACACACGCACACAGCTGCAGGTATGAAAGGCCAGTGCAGGCCTGTTTTAGGCAGTTGTTGTCTTGTTGCGTGCACATAGTTAGCAGTACAGTTAGTCATGACCAGAAACTGCCTTGAGAGGAGGTTTAATAGATTTAATCACCGAGAGAGAGCAGTGTGTTTGCTTGAATCATTCTTTTATAGACCTCTGGGTTTGATTTGTAAGATTTGCACCACTGATATGTCTCTAATTTGTTTGTTAGTGTTTTGTCTCGTTCATATTTTTCCCTGATTTATGCTAAATTACGTCATGTGATGGTTAGTCTCGGAGGGAGCTGTCACATGTTTTGCTTTAAGCCACCATTCAAAAGATTGCTTAGATCAAGATTTGTAAGCATTATGTGCAAATTTTCTTCAAAGTATCAAAAGTGAAAATAGTATAGCTCTCGTCAGTGCTTTACTATGTAATATGTTTCTGGATTTATATTGCTGCTGTATTCATTTGTGTTTTGCATCTTTACTGCTGTAGTCATTTAAGGTTAAGCTGATATGAACTACTTTATACAGCAGCAATATAGTAGCAATAAGCAATTTTTTTGCTAAAAAGTACAACACATTAGCTTAAATGGTGATTATATGTCATTGCCGTGTTTACAGTTTGTTTTTGCTGCCCCCCAGTGGCTGAACAAGCAGTTGTTGCAGGTTAAGGGGAATATTGGGGGCATACGAGCTCAGTTGGTTTGTCTCTCTTTACACCTCCACGTTAACTTTCCTCCTGATTCATTATATCCTTTTCTGTTCTCACCACTCCACTTCCTGTCTCTCTCCCTGTGTGTCCCCGTGCAGTTCTGGCAGTATGGTGAGTGGGTGGAGGTGGTTGTGGATGACAGGCTGCCAGTACGCGAAGGCCGTCTGCTCTTCAGCTACTCTCACACCCGTAACGAGTATTGGAGCGCCCTGGTGGAGAAGGCCTACGCCAAGTCAGTTGCCACTACCAGCATATGTTTCTGGGTTGTAATGTCTGAGATCACCCACTCTTTTCCTGTGTGTGTATGTGTTGTTACGGTGATTTGACAGAAAGATGCAGTCACCAGGAATAACTTTCTCACCTCCGATGTGTAGGTTAGTTGGATGCTATGGAAGCCTGAAGGGGGGCAACATATCAGAGGGGATGGAGGACTTCACAGGAGGCATTGCCTACTCGATGCCGGTCTCATCTCGCACTCCTCGAGTCCTGTGGAGGTCTCTGACAGCCGCCCTGTCTCGAGGCAGCCTGCTCAGCTGCTTCATCCAGGTACAGACGCACCTCAAAATGTTCATACAACACAGGCAGATGCAAATTTAGATCCACCTGAGATTCTCATTTTGTCTACACAGGCCAGCAACTACCGTGAGGTTGGTAAAGTGACAGGAGATGGGCTGATAAAGGGCCATGCTTACGCCATCACTGACACTGACAAGGCCAGTATGACACAGACGCTGATGGCTGCTGCTGATGCGACTTCTTTTTTTCCTTCTGCTTTTCTTTCTCTTCTTCTTTGTATGAGGAAAACTGCCTTTTCATGCATGAAAATAAACAAAAACTTCTGTCTGGCAGCGCTACAGCAACCATCTAATGTTAGAAACTTGAAAATTCATAACAAATCACTCACACATGCCATATTTTTGCAATTTTCACCGAAATGTAGCCCCAGTGTGCAGAAATGTTCAGATCTTTAGAGCTGGGGGGCAATTATGTGGTCCATCACTCTGTTTTTATCTTTTTAATTGTAAAACAAGTAAAGCCTCCCAAATCTTTTGCTGAACTGACACCAAACTTGCTTGATTGCATCTCCAGACTGTCCTCCACAAACGTACAGTCTAATTTTTTGAATTATTAGAACACTGAAATGTTTTCCTGTAAACAGTCACTGCAGCATCTTGCTTAATAAATCTCACATTTTCAGGAAAATAAATGATTTTGATGTCACGGCAGATGTCTCCAAACTGTATCTCAAAGCCAGAATTTTTTTGAATTCTAAAAGACTTTCCTCTTGTTTTTGTTGCTTCTCTCTTTATGTTTTAGGTGACGAAAGCAGGGGATGAGATTTTGTTGTTCAGGCTGAGGAACCCCTGGGGTTTTGTCGAGTATCGTGGACCCTGGAGTGACAAGTGAGGAAGCTTCCTGTTTGTGCATGTCATAAGAAAAAACCCACTCGCTCACACATAACCGAACCTCCACAGATGCTGAGTTTCTCTGTGTGTGTGTGTGTGTGACTGCAGGGGTAAAGAGTGGGATGACGTGGACAAAGCAGAGAAGGAAAGGATTGAGTTGAAAAAGAAAGAAGATGGAGAGTTCTGGTATGTGGCTGGTACTAAAACACACCAACTGACTGAATAACGCTCAACAGTGATGGAGAAAATGTTCAAAGCCTTCACATAAGTAAAAAAAAGAAGCCTATTGATGCCACGTTTTGAAAATTACTTCTCTACAAGTAAAAGAACTGGATTCAAAGTGAAAAATCTACTTTAAGTATTAAAGATCCTCATTCATTAACATTTCTGTTTTAACGTTACTGCTGTATTAGTGTGTATGAAGTTGATGTTTTCATGTAAATTACAAGTTTTGTCACTAAACGATCTTCAGCATCTGTAGCACCTTACTGCTATTGTGTTGGGTAGTATACAGTGCATCAAATTCTATAAGCTCATCATATGTTTGTAGCATTTGCTGTCCTGTAATAACACATATCTCTGTAAAGTCTTTTCATAGTTTTCATGCGCACAGAAAAAACAGTTTTTCACTTTTAGACATTCTCCAGCTGACCAAAAAGGGTTTTTAAATAGTTTGTTTATTTTAAAGGAGACAGAGAATTTCCTTAACAGACTTACTAGAAAAAGACTTGGTAGAAACCTAGTATATGTCTGTACTGTGTGTGTGGTCAATGTGTTCCTGAGGACAATTGAGTTGGGGACAATTAATTGGAAACAGCAATAGTGAATGGAGAAACTCCAAAACTCAACCAACCGTGGTGCAACTTCACCAATCACTCAGAAAGTCAGGAAAATATTTTTTATGTTTTTAGGGCTGGCCACACTTCTTAAAAAAAAAAAAGTAAAATAAAACAGATTTGGAGATACATGCTTTTCGCTAGACAGGAAAGGTACAAAAAAAATTGTAACGCAAAAAGTAACCAGTTAAAAAGGTCACACAATGAAGAGGGGAGAAGTAAAAATTTGCTCTGAAACAATAAGACGTCAGTAATCTTCTCTCACAGGATCAGTGCGGAGGACTTTTCCCGCCTGTTTGACATCGTGGAGCTCTGCAGTGTGAATCCTGACACTCTTGTGGAGGGAAACACACCTGCCTCTCCTACTTCTCCTGCCTCCCCGTCTACCTGGACCATCAGTGAACACGAAGGATTCTGGGTATCGGGGAGCTCTGCTGGTGGTAGCCGCAGATACAACAGTATGTCGATGACATCATGTTATGTAATCAAGTCCTGCCCGCAGCTCATTGCAGTGCTCATGCTCCTCTTCTTTGTGTTTTCCTCAGAGTCATTCTGGAAGAATCCTCAGTTCCAGTTGGTTCTCGCAGAGCAGGACCTGTCAGACGATGAGGATGATGATGATAGTGAGGATGATGATGAGGATGATGATGAGGTGATGACCCCAGAGGAGGATAAGAGAACAGAGAAACAGAAGCAGAAAGCCAAACAGTGCACCGTGCTGGTGGAGCTGCTGCAGAAAAACCGCAGGCAGAAGGACAAAGTCCACTTCCTCTACGTAGCCTTCCACGTGTACAAGGTCACATGACCACTCTGCATCTGCTACACTTTTTAATATTTTGGGTCTCAGCGCTTTATTCTGTTTATGAATAAACTGACCCCTGTTTTTGTGTTTCTTTATCTTTACAGGTTCCTTCTGAGGTGAGTCTCATGTTCACTGTATAAACACGTTTTCATTATGTTTTAAATACATTTTTATCATCTGTTTAAGATAAATCCAATAAAATTCAAATCTATAATAATTGCTGGGTTGACACAAAAACAATGGTGGGCAAACTATAAACAAAATGATCTCGATGTAAATTTTCAACAATATAAGCATGCTATTTTCAACAATTTGTTGTTCTAGATTGTTAATCTTTTAGTCTCTGTGGATGTATGTGTGTGTCCCAACAAAACTTTATTTTGTTGTTTGAACAGCACCATGCTGTAACAAAATTTTATCAATGAAAAAGGGACCAGATTTTAAAAAAACTGAGACTTCAGACTAAAATATGACAAAATTAATACTTTTCAAACAGAGGGAATTTCAGCCTGCCTTTAAAAAGGCTCCAGTATTAAGGGAAATATTGTAATATCAGAATAATCTTATATTCTATTGTGAGTTATTATCACATTATGTTATATCTTTCCTCACACAGCTCCAGGATGTGTGTCTTAGTCGCACCTTCTTCATGAAAAACCGTCCTGTGGGTCGTTCTGGGAAATACAAGGCTCAGAGGTAAAACACCATTATGAGAGGATATTACTGCTTTTTAAGAAAATGTTTCATAATATGGCCATAAAAGCAAAACATTTGATGCCAATGCTTTTATTTGGTAGCTTTAGAGAATATTGAATTTATATACTGCGTGCACTGAATCCCTAATTTTCCTCAAAGTTTGAACCTCAAACTTCCAAAGCTGAGTAATAATTGTCCAACTTAATGCAAAGCTTCAAACTAGACTGTGTGACATATGTTTTTAAGTTCAGGACCCTCTAGAATGTGTGTGAAATTTGAGCACAACTCTACTGATCTAAAGCCATTATTTTTATTTACATTCATGGTTAATGAATTTTATAAAGACAAAGAAAATTTGTCTTTATTATAAATATGAGAAAATCAATTTGTGCCATACAAACTGCCCATAAAGCATATTTAACTGTAAATATTGTTGCCCTGTCGTTGGCAGCTATCAAACACAAATGTTAATGTTTATATACAGTGGTGTAGTGGTGCCGGGAGAAGTGAGTATACTCCTTATTCATGCCCCCATTTTGCCACATCAAAGGATAAGCTCCTTTTTAAACAGTGACATGTTATAAACAATGGCATGTAAGTACTCTTGTATATTTAGTTCATCCAAAAAGGGGACAGTATCAAACCTGTCACTAGTTACTCAACTTCTGCTGCTTGATATCATATTTGATAGCTTTTTGAAAGTAAACAACAATAAGTCGTTAACTTTGTCCCTCAGAGGTGTTTGGAGGAAGCTGCATCTGGATCCGGGTAACTACATCATCGTGTCGTCCACCTATAGACCCAACCAGCCTGGAGAGTTCTTTGTTCGCATTTTCTCCAAGACTGGAAACACTCTCGGGTAAGAGGAAAGGGTTTTAGCTTTAAGGACCTAAAAAAAAAAAAAAAATTAAAAAGGAGAGAACGAGAGAGAAGGCAGCTTGCCTGAATGTTTTTCACTCCCTCACCAGAACACCAGCAGCTCTGTGTCCAAAAAAAACCCAGCTCCATCTATGAGCCACCTCACTTAAATGTTATGTGATGATGATGATGATGTGATTAT
>JAPZDX010000023.1:16906860-16919176 GCA_029783625.1 Naso annulatus | reverse complement strand
GAAAAATCAAAAGAACACCAGTCTCATGTGATGTGATGTGATGTGGAGCACCAGTTCGCCAAAAGTTGTGATGTTCTCCACTGGAAGGGAACCCTAAGGCAGTGGTTCCCAAAGTGGGGGTTTGGACCCCCCGGGGGGTCGCAAGATGCCTTCCAAAGAACAAATCAATTTTTTAAATAATTGAAAATTGCATATTTAACCCATCATTGTAGAAATTCTGGTTGTAATTTTTGATATATTCTGTCATAAATTACTTTAAAATAATATTATGGCTGTTAAGCTGTTGCTCTTTTATGTTTTCATAGGCTTTTTTAGTGTGTGTGTGTGTGTGTGTGTGTGTGTGTGGCTGTGCATAATGTGCCACCTCCAAGGGGGGTCCAATGGGGGTCACCAGTCTTTGGTTTCATCATTTTGGGGGTCTCGGGCTGAAAAGTTTTGGAACCACTGCCCTAGGGGACACTGTATTTTGTTCTCTCCACTAAAAGAGCACTCCATAGGGCATTGCATCACGTTTTCTCCACTCAAAGGTCACCCTAGTGGGCACTACATCAGGTTTTCTTCACTGGAAGGGCACTGCATCAAGTTTTCTCCACTAGAAGGGCATCTTGGTGGGCACTGTGTCACATTTTCTCTACTGGAGGGGCACCAGAGAGGGTTTAAAGGGTAGTGCATTCATTTTCTACACTGTTAAGACACTGTATTATGTTTTCTTGCACATTAGGCTACTGTCCACCAGTACAATTCATAGAAATACAGTTTATGTAAATTAACATGAGGCCAGGGCTGCGATGGCAGAAATAATGAAAACAGAAACATTTTATAATACTGACAAAAAAGTTTATAATGTGGGTCATGTCCTGGCTGACACACATCAATGAGCTTTGGTAGCAGTGCTGATATCAACAGGATGTATCAGAACCATCATGTGTCCCTAGAGTTTCATGCACAGGATGGAGGTTTGTGGAGTAGGTGCTGGTGGTATGTTATGAAATGAAAAAATAACTTCAATTTGCACCTTCTATTCTCTACACACATAATTTTCCATTCATCCTCAGCAAAATACAACCTGAAAACAATCAAATTTGGCAGGTCTGTGGTTCAAAAGAGTTATTTAGTCAAGATCTTAGAAGTCTTGAACTGACTGTTGCGTGTTGAATGTGCACTCCATTGTACATCACTGTGATCCACTACTCTTTAATGGAACATGTCAGAAGCACTACTTCAAATTTGTTTTTCAAATGTCATGTCTTTTTGGATACCGTCCAAACTCTCTGGCATTTTCCTCAACAGTGTGGTTTCTTTTCAGATTCTTTGTCAGTCTACAGAGGGAAGATCACATACAGCATTTTTTATCTTAGCAGTCATTTAACCAGTTTGTTTCTGTTTCTGTTTTTTTTGTTTGTTTGTTTGTTTGTTTTTAACAGCAAACTTCTTTCACATACAAGAATGTTGGAGTGTTGAATGAGAGCTCAGTTGGCCGTTTGAAAAACAAGAACACACATTTAATTTTTTTTTTTTCATCAGAAATCATTTATTCTAATCAATAGAGCGCTTCGATGTGTAATGATAATTAAAACACAAGTGTTTGTATCCATGAGCTCAGTGAGAAAGACCTTGGCAAAACATGACTGTATGTACAGTTTAGCTCATTACAAGACATTACAGTTCTCTTTTTTAAATATAATATACAATATATATGTTTTTTACTATATAAGATACATTTATGTAATAGGAGTTACATAAAGCTAATAATAAAACACTTAAAGGAGGCAGGAATGTTGAAAAACCAGTCCACATGTGCACAGCAGAGAGGAATCTGTAAACCCAAACGACAAACTGCTGCCGTCAGTCGTTCATGTCTGAGCTACTCATGTGCCCCCAGCAAAAAAAAAAATGTTTGAATTCCACCCGTGATTCAAATACGATGTCATCACTGTGTGTGTGTGTGTGTGTGTGTGTGTGTGTGTGTGTGTGTGTGTGTGTGTGTGTGTGTGCTCAAATTGTTTGTATATTTACTACACGCAAATGTGGTTTCAAGCTCCTCATAATCGTCTACACAGTTTACATAAAAATTGCTGGCTGGTGACAGAAACGTTAAAACAGTCCAGATATTTCCACTGACCTGAGATGTGACGATCAATATGTTCTGGAGCTGGGTGTGTTTTATTGTCATCTGACTCTCATTACGGCTTTTAAAGTGGAAAGTTTGTCAGTGTTTTTTCAGTAAACATAACAAAGGTTACGCATTGCAACCATGGTTGTACAGACAGTGAAATCAGTGTAAGACACAGCTAAATGTTTAACCCTCTGTTTGGGTTTAGGCGTTATTCTGATAAAGAATTGAAATTAAGCAGGTGGTAAGAATTATTTAAATGATTTGGTCCTGATGACGTTTTTCAATTGTTATTACCAAGACACGTCTGAGTAAGCAGCATTTTTAAAAAATTGGTCATTTGCTGGTGGTGGAAAAAAAAAGTACTTAGATTTTTCACATAAGAAAGGCAGCAATACCACTTTTTTAGAAATATTGGCTTAGTTGTAAATTTTCCTTCTTGTTGCATGCGTGGATCTACGTAGCTCCCGCCTCTATCTCCACCCACCCCTCCACCACCAGCCTGCAGCTCCGACACTGTTAATCAAACAAACTTCATCTGCAGCATCACTATCTGACAAACTGTTTCAAGTAACATTTGCCATAAATTTCTTCATCAACAGCCCCAGGCCTTTTAAAATGTCCTGTCAGCATTTGACATGAATCATCAACTAACTTGGCAGGCTAATGTTGGCTAACATTATGTAGTACACCACAGGTTTGTTTAAATGTATCAGATGACCAACATATTGGTTCATACTCGCTGTGTCTACACGATAGATGGTGCAGCTGAGCATCAGGCTTCAGTATAAGTTTTATGGTAAACCAGTGCTCTAGAAATAGGCAACTTGTTTACAGTTTGGCTCTTGGATTTTCAGATTATTTGGTGAAACATCAAAAATCAGCTTTTGTCTTTTGGAACTTTGCAACCGAGAACAGGATAAATCTCTGCCAGCGCTTTGGAAAAAGTGAAATTCAGCTTGCATAATAGCAATGCGTAGCTACACATGGCTTCTCCTTTACCCCTCATTTCACCATAGCTCCAAGAAGAAAGCACCCCAGCTGTCTGAATCCATGTTTGAAACCATCACTGGTGCGCTGCGATTTCAAGGTGAAAGCCCTCTCGCATGGCGTTGTTGACTGCTTATTATGTCTTGTAGCATCTAAAAAAAATCATCGTAAAAAGCTTATGCCAAATCAAATATATAGATCTTCTATGCCAGGTTGTGCAGGGCCTGGTGACCCCTGATGGGAGCAGCCAAAAGAAGATAAAGAAGGTTTGGAAGGAGAAAATGCCACCAGAGAAAATGGGTCAACATGCAACATGGGTGGTTGGAGGAGGGAAACAGGTGGCACGGTGGATCAGTGGTTAGCACTGTACCTCATTGCAAAACAGTACTGGGTTTGATCCCCAGCTGGGGCAGGGCCTTTTAATGTGGACTTTGCATGTTCTCCCAGGGTTTCCTCTGGGTGGTCCAGTTTCCCCCACCATCAAAACATGTATACAGATCTATCTCCAGTCAGTACCTTTAACTTAGGTACTGGCTCAGAATCTGGAGTTGGTCCCCGGGTGCTGTGCTGAGGCTGCCCACTGCTCCTCAGAGACGGGTTAAATGTAGAGACCAGATTTCACTATACACTGTATATGTGACCAGTAAAGCACCTTTACTTTTACAAGCTGAAGACTGAATCTGTCTAAGGGAAGGTGATATCAGCCAACAGCGCCAACGATGGGTGGGCTGGAGAGAGGGAGAGAAAGGAGGGGATGCAGACAAAGGGAGAGGGATAAGAATAGAAGAGAAAGGAAGGGTTGAGGAGCAGAGGGTGATCAGTGGGGGAGCTCTGCGTGGGCACAGAGGGCCAATGAGGTAAGGGTGATGGCAGGGACACATGCAGGTTTGCGTCTTCCTGATATGTGCTGTGTACACATAGTCCCCATACCCCACCATCATTTCTCTCTGTCTCTCTTTGTCAGCGCCAACCCTACATCAGTCCCTCTTTCTCACCCACTCACTCCCTTTATTCCTACTACTTACTGGTCCCTGAAAAAATAGGGCACTCCTTATGTAAGGAAAAAAGTGGGGAGGGGGGCTGTGAGCGGAGAAAAAAGGTTAAAACAAAGCCTTCTGGATAGAAACAGGCAGAGAGAGAATGAGTAGGGGGAATAATCAACTTGGCACCCACTCTCCTCATCCAGGTGGAAGGAGTCTTCAAATCTACCTAAATAAATAATGCAATGTTTTTCTTACCACATTGTGAAAAAAACAATGCAAAACAAGTAAGTCCTGCTTGCTAAAATGGAAATTTAACAGACCCGATTTGAAAGCTTTGGTCAGATTTATAAATTATCACTTTGTAAGCAGCAGTATGTTAGTATATTGGTCCGGGTGTTGCAGGTCTAATTACCTCTCTGACAATATAGCAGTGCATTGTATCCAATGAACATTTTGTGCAGGCTACGTATGTAGAAGAGCAATGGCATTGTTTACTCAGAAGCTGTACTCCAGCCAGTCCAATTACAAACAGCCAATATATGTTAGGGATGAGCCGATCCGATATTTGGTGTTGGTATTGGTCTGATACTGGCCAAAATCACCGAATCAGATATCCGAGAGGGGAAAATGTATAATCCATTTCGATCCGATTTTAGAACCCCATAAATGCTTAATTAAACAATGCATGACATGCTGTAAAGACAGATGTCGGCACAATACAGACTAGCAACATGTGTCACATGACTAATTTAAAAGGCTAGGTTAAGCAAAGTGCTTCCATACAAGTGTATCATCTTTACTATTGATGTTTAACAGAGGGGAAAAAGCTGTATTGGATTGATACAAGTATTGGCAAATACTCAAAGTTGTCTTATCAATATCGGACATGAAAAAGTGGTATTGATCCATCCCTACTACATGTACAAATGCAGACTTTGAGGATTTTTTGGATTGCATATTAAAGAAAAAAAAAAGCTATGATTCCTTCTTTGGATTAAGATGTAAAAATGCTCAAGCCCTTTATGTCGTCCTTGCCATATATTTCAAATGGCTGTTGTACTTCAATTCAACTCACAGTCATTTGAAATAAAATGCGCTGGAGTGAAATATGCAAACAGAATTCTCCCACTATCATTGTGCATATAGAGCGCCGGTTTTAAAATGCAGTGGAGTAGATTTATTCACATACTGGACTCGTACAATTTTGAGGTACTTACTTACTTACTTACTTTCCATTTTATGCCACTTTGTTTATACTTCACTGTATTTCAGGCAGGAAAAAAATGTACTTACTGTACTCCACCACATTTATCTGCAGATTAAGATTTTACACACAAAATAAATCAGCTTTTTATATGATGTACTGTATATATGCACTGTATAAAAGTTAAACTACAAAGCCTATCACAATCCTGAACGAAAGTGAGATACTGAATGCAGGAATGTTCTTCATATTTCAGTGTTGCCACTTTGCTTTTGCCCTTCAGGTTTTCATGTAAAAGGTGCACAATTTCTACCTGCTACATTAAATTAATGGTGACACTTCTTTTAACTAATCAGTATTAGGGTTATTTATTTTTTTTTTTTTCAAATCCTATATGTTCCAGTAAAGACTCAAAACAGTCCTAATAACATTTACATGCTAAATCCCCATCTGCTACTTCAGTTGTTGTTTGATAGGTGGCACGGGTGTAATTAATAAAGTTAACAATGGCTGCATTTCATTTAGCTGCTTCAGTTTCAGGCAGGCATTTTTTATACTAGGTTTTCCCTCCTTCATTCTCAAAATGAATAAATAAATGAATCACATCCACTCAAGCAAAGCTTTGAATAAATCTCTGAACAAACTAAAACAACAGGGTGCAATAGAACCCTAAAGTTAAACAATATTGGCCAATTATAAGCATGAAAATAGTTATTACAGAGCAGACTACCTGCAACTAGTGGTGCGAGTACTTTTTATAGAAAACCTGCAATGTTGGCAGCAGGGACTGTGTTGCCTGTGTGGGATTATGTATTGACCCTGAGTCCTGTTAGCCAGGTTAGCACCAGCACTTTATCCCTTCATGTAAACAAAGGAGATAACAGTGCACAATCTGAAGTCACAAGCCAAAAATACCATTTCCACTGTCTGCAAATTAAGACTGCAAACAAAGCTTCTGCATCTCTTCACCGTGGCCAGAGTTTTCAAAAAGATCTGTTATCGGTGTCCTACAAATTTAATTGTATGTGACAAAAAGGCCCAAAAGCAAAGAAAAAGCTGTGTTTGGAAAAAAACAACAACAAACATGTATATGAAGACAAGGCCTCAGCTTTAAGGTCCTGGTATATTGCATGCTGTCAGTGTAGTCACAGGACACTTTATAACAACAGAGACATTGTTAGTGAGATTTGTGACATCTGTGCTTTTCCTTAACATGTGCTTTCCTCAACGAAGGAAGCGTATTAATAAATGCAGGATATGTGAGTAATTTTATGAGTAAACACTGAAAATTAAAAACTCTTGAGTTGATGCCTCACCGCTGAACTTAATAGCTGTATTGGACTAAATGTACTGAGTTACTTTCCCCCTCTGATCTCATCCTCATTCTCTCTCACCCTCTTGCTCTCGTCCCTCCCTCTCTCTGGCACTTTGCCTCTCTGACTGGCAGCGAGCCTGCTGAAAGTAGGCTAGGATTGACGCGCTGCTTGTGTCTGAGTCACAGAGAGCTGTGGAATACTGAAACCCACTGATTGCATTTAACTTTAGGCATCCGACTCCCATGCAGTGCATGATACAATAGAGCCATCCGCTCCGCTTTCTGCACCTCGATGCTGACGTTTATGGCTGCACTTACAACAAAAAAAGGAATGGCAATTGTTCTGACGCTATGAACAATTGCAAAGACTGTTATTTAGAGATAGATTAAATAATGATCTCATTCACCACATACTGTGTAACAGCATATACACTTAAACATGATTATCCTACTTGTGGTTGCACGCTAATAGGGAGAGGATGATACCACACAAGTTAAATCATGAGGGGCAAAATGCTTAAAAAATTAACACATCATCGTAATTTCCTGCAATAGCACAACAGCCTCTTACTCACAAAGCAGTCAAGCACCTTTTTTTAATTTGAGCTTCATCATCAAGTGCTGTGAAGAGCCTATTTACAGTGGGTCAGGCATGCCACGGCCAAGCATAGCCTCACTCACCTGTGTAACAGTGGGGGAAATGAGCATAAGAGGCCTGATACTTCCCTGCTGGGTGAAATAAGATGACGTGAGAACATTTTTGTCTCAGAAAAGCCCACAACCGAGGCTGTGACGCATGCACAATTGAATGTTTTACCTTCTCCACAGATCCCTGCAAATTCTTGCAGTGCGTGTGTGCTGTGTGGGATCCTGTAAACACACAAGCTTGTTATTTAACTTGAGAGTCACAAGGATTACATCGTATAAACACAAGTACATTCACATAAACAGGACAAAAGTGAGCTGAATCGAGAGCAAGAAAAACTGGAAAGTCACAAGGGCGAGTAACGGAACAGGCTCTTCACATGGTAAGTGAGATGGTTATGCACACTGGTATCCTGGTTTTGATCGTGTCTAGGTTAAGATTTGTCCATGTTTGTCCATGTTGTCCAGCTTATCCACGGGCTCAGAGACCTCAGAACAACACACAAATGTTACAAATCATTATTAGTAGTCTCAAACCACTTAGGTTCAAAGGCATTGTCCTGGATGAAAAGCTGCAGTTTCATGCAGTGTGGCTAGGTGTGCGTCCCCTTCCTTGGCACATCCGTCTGTACCACCTTCAGCGTGCCATTCACCAGTATTTCCCACCAAAATCAGTCAGCCAGATTTTTGCAAAATCCATTGGCCTCTTTATTCTTTCACCATCGCTAAATACTGGGCAGCATTCAGTCAAACTCTAAAGTTGCAGTGCAGTCAGTGCCATTAAGATCTAGAGTTATTTTCAAATGACTAAACTTATGTCTTTACAGTAGAAAAGGAAACATCGCTCTTAATCGCTTGCAGCTATTTAGGGCTGCTACAAAAAGCTAAACGTGTTCGGTAACGCAATTGACTAGTCACTGCTAGTCAGCGAAAAAGGGAAAACATAAATCTAAAAAATGGAAAGTTGGACGTTTAGGGAGGACGTCCCACATTTGAGAATCATTTTATGTGTTTTGGCCGATGACAGATTAGACTGGGGAAAAAAGGGATAGTAAACTGATGTAAGAGATCCCAACCAAGAACAGTAGGAGCCCATCCTCCTCTGGCCTCCTCACACAGACTGCCCTTTCCCCTCTTTCCTTCCCTAGCCTGCAGGTGTCACTGTTGAAGCATTTTGATCAGAATATTTCAAAAAGGACTTTTACTTTTCACTGGCTTTTATTTCAGCCAGTTGCTCTTTTTAAACACATTTTCTCTCTCTTGTTTCTAAAACGGAGAAGAAACAACCATCTCTGACACAACAGCCTCCAGTCAGAACCCTTGACTGAGGTACTGGTTAAGAATCTGGAGTTGGTCCCCAGACGCTGTGCTGTGGCTGCCCACCGCTCCTCGGGAATGGGTTAAATGCAGAGACCAAATTTCACTGGACACTGTATATGTGACCAATAAAGTACCTTTACCTTTACCTTATCTCTGGTACACACTAACTTTGGCATATACGAAATTATTATGAGTTCAGGTACTATGCACCTTTTAAATATGGTGAACTACTAACTGCTTTACAAATGGAAAAGCTTTACTCTAATGTTTTTTATGAGTTTTGGAATGGCTTTTTATTAAGTTCCCTTGTTGCTCAATGGTTAATCATCTCACCCTGAATGTTTCTTTTCCAGGTCTCTCTCAGGAGATCTTGATCCCGGTGAGACGTGCTGATTCAACAAAGTTGAATAAATAAACTAAGTTTGCGTAACGTAGCGTTTGAGAGGATGAGCTCATGTATGCATAGATGCCTCAAAAACACCAGACAGTGTGGGTATTCTGGCTGGGAGTACAGACCAACTTTCTTTTGGTTAAATGTGGCCGGAGAGACACAGGAAACGGATGGATGGCACTTGAAGTCAGTAACAGGCACAACCTCTTTCCCGCAAACTGATAGACATTTCACATGTTCCACATTTTTGAAGACGTGACAGCAACTAATTGAAAGGAACCCGATTCAGCTTCATAGAAACAGAAACCAGACACATTCTGTCTGTCTGTCTGAACAACACTGTGGAAACTACAAGGAATCAAGGCAAGGTGGATGTAAGTATCTAGGTCAAATTATGTGGCTGACACAGTTCTAAAAAAAAACTGATGTCTGAAATTGTCAGGCTGTTAATTAAAGAATGAAGGGGATGTCCACCTACGGTGTATTGCGGCATCAAGTATATGTTTGAAGTTCAATTCGAAGTGCTCCAAATAACTTTGACAAATTGGATCCCAATAATAACTAAAGAAATATCTAATAACATCTAAGCTTTAAAAAAAACAACAGTGGATACTTTGCAGAAATAAAGACGGGGATGTCTCAAGTTCAAAAGTTTATGGTTCAATCTGTACTGAAATATTAATCAATGCATTACTTCACTTCTTTAATTTCAACTCAAGTATTTCGGTTAATACTGTGCACACAAGCCATGTTTGCATAAGCTTGCAGGATAGGCCGCTGACTTTGCCAAGGAAGAATTACTGGATTTAGATGAGTAGATGTAGGCCTATTATTACACAGTAACAGGGGCAGACCTAAACCCCCACTGACAGATCATGCAGTAATAAGCTTCAGGGATTTTTACTCAAAGGCTGAGCTGAAAGGCAAGTCACGTCAAGCATAGCTTTTTCATAAACAATTAGTTTCAGTGCTGTTGCTTTGAATGGCTGGGTAAATAAGAGCAGTTCTCGGTGAATACAGCAGACAAAGAACGAAAGAAATTGTCGAGTGGCTGAGAGAAAAGCTGTGGTACGAGGGTATGAGACTTTTTGGTTGGCTGGAGAGAAGAGACTGATCATATTTCTCTCAGTGAGGTGGGGAAAGCCTGCGAGAGTTATGTAATGTTGTTGGGTTATGGAGCCAGAAGGGGTGTAAACATAAACTCTGAAGTGGGACAGGCTAAGCCGTTGCCTGGTAACAAATATTTTGGGTGGGAAGACAAGGCAAACACGGCCCGCCTTCCAAAAGGAAATAGGGGCTGGCCTCATGAGCACAGCACAAGTAAGTGACTTCCCGAAAATACGCTAAGAGACAGGGGCAAGCAAAACAAAGCACATCGGGGGCATTAGACAACACTGCTTCTATTTTTTGCCTGGCTCGACTGGAGTCTAGACCACCACAAGTTGTAAACAAACAAACTCTCAAGGAACAAAATAGTGTGAGAGGATTACTGCCCCAGTTAAACGACATAATTACTCCACACTCTGAATGTAGCCATGACTACCACAGTGACTTCGGTTTTTACAGCCTACAGAGAGATTTAAGAAATTCCACGAGCTGTTTTATGTAGGATGAAGATGTTACAAAACCAACAACTTCAACTTTATCAAATTTAATCTATAAACTAAAAACTGTATACCTGATTGACAAACATGACACATTTTTGGTCTCATTGTTTTATTGTTTTTGGTGGTGTTGTTGTTTAGTAGGCCTTCTTTAGAAACTATATATAGTTTACTAAGGAAGCAGGAATAGGCTAATATAAAGTAGATGGTCATTATGAAATAAACATCACTTTTCTTGAACTTAATTCCCTACAACAGTTGGTGCATCTGCAGAATTGAATTAAAATCCAATTGAAAAATTACCATTTTGGCTACTGACGTTTCGGACAGTTGTTTATTTATGTTACATTAAGCCTGACAAAACGGTCTGAAAACACAGTTGACCCAAGTTAATTTATTTAGTGGTAGACTTATTACTTACAGTAAGTTACAATGACTTACAACAAAAGGCAAAAACGCGTGTTTGTGTTGTGTACGACCAACCGTGCGCATACTTGCATTTCACAAGCTACACGACTAGGACACGAAAGGAACACGCGTTTCGTAAACACTGACGAAAACAAAACGTCCAGTTAACTTTCCCTGCAACTACCTGACGTTACACGGCGAAAAACAACAGCTGCTGACGGTTAAAATGTCGCGAAAACCGCAGTGGAGCTCACTAGGACACAGTCAGATACGCTGTTGTTCCCTGTGCAGCAAGAATCCGGAAGCCATATTGTGTGCTTCTGTCTGTCACTCACAGCTGGTTACCGCGGAAACCGGTTGCTAGGCGGCATAACAAAAAAGGACAAATTTATACGTCCTTGCGTCAGAGGCAACGGCGTATCCATGGCGACAGCACGCTACACACATGCAGCAGAGCCGTGGATAGCACATGGTCCCGGTCACTTGTTTTAGCCTAAATACATCTTTACATGTGTAGTTATAGTGACTGTTTGTGAAGTGTTGAACGGGGTAAACACAGCGCAGGCTTGTGTGCTGTCACAGAAAGGTGTTGTATTGTTATCAGCATACATATCAGAAGCCTATTAGTCGTCATTTCCGTGATTTCTGAAGTTACTCTCACGCCATCCTGCCATTAGCGTTTGTTTCCCCGTCAACGTGTGCTGTTCGCCTGCGTTATCAGCCATTCTTCTCAATAATTCCCCAACATGAACCTTCATCGACGGAGTTAGTCATCCCAGTTCAGCAGCACAGCACCGGTAACGGCAGCCTGGATGGGACACAGCGTCCTCCGTAGTTCCTCGTCTCTTACGTTGTTGAAGCGCTGACTAATACGCTAACTTGTTATCCCAACCATTCTCTTCTTGCTCACGCCTTTTTCACACAACGGCCCTTACAGCAGCATGCCCGCCCCGTGACACTGTTTGACATCACACACAAAAACACGTTGGCCCTGAATTTTAGATTTTCATTCATAGTTTGCCACCCGGTCTTCCCGCATTTAGCCCCCTCCCAGCAAAAACCAACCTCCCACCTACCACTCCCACTGGTGTCCTCATGTAGGCTAATAATGAATCATTTTTTGGTCGACCGGGTGATGTTTGCAATGACAGGCTCTGATTTTCGTCACTGCTGCCCACTGTCCATGACTGAATTAAACTGCTGTTTACCAAATAATGTTTATTATTATTATTATTATTATTATTATTATTATTATTATTATTATTATTGTTGTTGTTGTTGTTGTTGTTTGGCTGAATTAGTTGCTGTTGTGTGTTGTGACAGAGGGTCTTGCCTAAATTCAC
>JAPZDX010000023.1:16845646-16862851 GCA_029783625.1 Naso annulatus | reverse complement strand
GGTTGAAGACACTTCAAATTTCTTATGATTTCTTATGATGCATCCTCTGGAAGGTTATTCCAGAGCTGAGGAGCCACTACAGGACAAGCCATGACCATGGCACTGCCAACATGCCACAGCAGGATGATCTGCAGGGTCGGGTGGTGCTCCGAGGAGTGAGAAGAGATATGTGCAGGAGAGAACTGTAGAAAATTAGGATAGAGCAGGGAGGCAGTGTGTGAAGCTGCATGGCTGAGATGGTCGCAGTGGTTTCTAACTTTTTTGGCTTGCGACCATGTCTTCAAATCATTTTGCATTAAATTTTTTTCTCTAAAAAGAAAAAAAAAATCCATTTTAATTTCTGAGAGCCTAAGGTGGCATTTTGCTTTACTTAACTGTCAGTCCATTTGTGTTTTAATTTTTGTATCTTGTGTTAGGTTTTGAATGTAAGACTGCTTGTTGTTTGTTTGTAACTTTGTTTAATTGTGCTGTTGCCTGTCTTGGCCAGGACACTCTTGAAAAAGAGATTTTTAATCTCAATGAGTTCTTCCTGGTTAAATGAAGGTTAAATTTAGAAAAAAAATAAAAGCAAATAAATAAATAAATAAAAGCAAATATAATCATTTCACTATCACTTATTATTTAAAAAAAAAAAAAAAGGGAAGTCCTCACACCAGAGAGTTTACTAATCATTCCCACTCTCACTGCGACCCGTGGACAAAAGCACTGCCTGCATTTGACCCTTTGTCAAAATGTCTTCCTTTGCATTGGTGGTTGGCTGCACCACGAACAGCAGTGTCAATATTAGACGATCCTGCAAAAAGCCTGATTACACTGCATGCCAACACCAACAAAACATCTGCACATGGCAACTGTGGTACGAGTAAGGTGTGGAAAAAAACCAAGGCTACAGCAAAAAAAGATGTAGTTAAAATTAGGCAAAGCTAGCACTTGTTTATGGTTAATAAAAGCATTCTGATGGAGTTTCCTGGATGTAATTTAAATGCCCTACATGCACTAAACGGCATTCCCCTTTCTGCTCTGGCATTGGCAAAGATCTTTAATTAATGAAGTTCTGAATCATTTACAATTCCTGAGTTTACAGGGCTGGACCACTATTTGTGGCCAGTTTAACCAAAAAAAAGTGTTAATTAGTCGGTAATTTAGAAGAAAAAAGCAAAGATTTGAGGAAAGCAGTATGTGTTTCTGCCGTCCTCTCCTGTTAACCACCTCACATTTCGTCTGATTTATCCTGCGGTCCCTTCAGGGGTCCAGACCTCAGGGTATTTGTCATGATAACACAGGACACAAACTGAAACCCTCAGACTCACACGTCTCATTGTGTCATTGACTGGGACACCTTGGCTCCAGTGATGTTATCTTGCTGTTTTTAATGGGGTCTCTGTCTGTCTGTGTCCCCGCCTAGCCCGCTCCGATGATCCCGTCATTATCACACCCTTAATGCATCTCACCACACTCTGCATTTCCTCTGGCATGCTATCCATCTGCCTAATGGGCCAGTAGGGTGCGGCCGGCCAGTCATCACTTGTGCACACAGCGTTTTTGTGTGTGTTTGCACAGTTACACACCTTTTAACCATTGTTTGCACCAAACATGTCTTTAAAAATCTACCTATATTCAACCATCGTTTACTCCCACTTGTTCATTTGTAGTCGCCTCTATTCCTATGTTTGTGTTTCTGCTTCTCATGTCATTGCTAACCATTATATCTTTTGTGTGTGTGTTGTGTCTGGATTATCTAGCTTGTGTGTGTTTGTGTGTAAGTGCCAGTGAACTCTCTCTAACTGCGTCAGCCATTAGGCCATTATGGACTGTAACTGAATCCTCTGATAGCTCCGCTCTCGTCCACTGCTGGAGGGCGATGATGGATGGGTGTGTGTGGAGGGATAAGAGTAGTCATGTAGCAGGACGGTTGTAAAAACAAATAGAGGAGTTGAGTCTGTAGTGAGGCGTGCAGGAGAGGTAGAGGGCATCTGAGGTGATTCCCACTGTACCAGGCTGAGCAGACTTATGATCGTAGAAGACGGGAAACAGCTTCAACCTTGCTGCTCCGCTCTGAGATGAGTCATGAATTGTAAAATAAAAGGCTTGTCAGACTCGCCTTTGTTCCTCTAACTATTACAGAGTGTGTGTGTGTGTGTGTGTGTATCCATCTAATAACTGACAGTATTTTCAATGCAAAGAAGGCAACTTAACGGGTTTGACAAAAGAAAACAACCAAAAAACAAAAACAAGATTTTATTCAGTAAGTCTGCAAAAGCTAGCTAACAAAATGCTTTAGAATCTAAAAACTGATCTTATTGTTGGAGAGAATATGCATAAATGCTCAGGTCTACTGAAGAGCCTAATAAATAGTGGTGAGATGGTGGAGAATGTGATTCTACTCTTAGGTCATGTTTAGACGAAAGCAGCCATCCTAAAAATGAAAAAGTCTCTTCTTTGCGTCTTTAAAAAAAAATCTGCATAGATAAATAGTGTTACAGGTACAAGGAGAAAATATGTATTTATGATTTTGGGGTGAACTGTTCCTTTAACTTGCTATAGAGTGCATATTATTCATGCATCAATTAAAAAAAACTAATATGAAATATAAAAAATGTTAATTTTTCCTATGTGCAAACAAGAACACGTATATGAGTGTGCAAAAGTGAAAATGAAAATTGGATTATTATTGCATTTCACTCAAACAACGCATACATATGTGAAAGTGAAATATATTATTGTGGATTTACATTTTCATTTTTAAGTTTACATTATCATTTTAACAAAGTCCTCTATGGACCTCTATACATCGTATGATATACCGTTTTCAGTTTGTATTTGTTTTCATTTTGGGAAGATTGTCAATAGTAACTGTGTATAATACATAACTGTGTATTGTGTATAAAGGATTGTTATAAACTTTGAGAAATATTCAGAGATAGTCAGGATGTACTTGGACTGATGTAATTTGAAAAAAAAAAACTGCAGAGGCATTTAAATGTTAAAAAGTTTAATGTGATTATAATTAGCCCAAAGACCTCCGCTCCATCTCTATTTTAATTGCATGTGATCAAGCAAAGTTCATGTCTACAGCTGTGAGGCTTGAGGCAGTGACTCACACACGCAAACACACGCACTGTACTGCCAGCATCCACCAGACACACATGCAGCTACAACCGCTAAATACCAAAACACATTGATTGTTATTGAATTTGTCCATCCCCTGATGTCCATGATGAATTATTTAGTGTTTTGCACTTGCATTGTTGACGGGCAAGGCCGTACCCTCTGCAGCGTGTCTCTGAGGCTCAGGGGGGAATGGCAGGTCGAGGACCACCAACTGCATTTAACACACACACACACACACACACACCCCGTCTTCTCTCCCTATAGTCTCACCTCTTCTCTACTCTACCCCCATCCTCCTCCTCCTCTCCTCTTCCTCGCACTGCAGCCGTGCCCCTCATGCCTGCCCTTCCCTTGTCTCTGTCTCTCACTCCTGACTCACCCTGCCTCCCAGCTAATAGTGCCTGACTCATGTTATTCACAGAGCTGTCTGTTTGTCAAGGGCAGACTCAGGGGAGAGAGCGAGGATGGAGGGAGGAAGGGGGTAAGAAGGAGTCAGAGCAGGGAGGCAAAGGGTGGGATGGGAGCACTAGGGGAGATATGACAGTGGAGGGATGAATGAAAATTAATTTTGATATAGCATCAAATAAATGAAGACTCTTGAAGGGAGGGAAGGAACTATGAAACAAAGAAGAAAGAAAGGGGTGAAGAGAAGTGAAGCAAACCTTCGAGTGCTTGTGGTGTCATGTTTGAGTGATCGGATATCTGAGCATCAGCAGGCATTAGTGGACAAAAAGCTGCGTGTTTTAGTGTGTGTCTTTACTAATGTAGTTACTCAGACCTTAGCTGATCTCAGAGCTGCTGAGAAGGGCTACAGCAAAGTTTATAGAAGTACAATTGCACTGTACGGCATTTCCAGTTGGTTCAGGTTTAGATATCTTGACCTCAGTTCCGCTGCTCACATCCTCCCAAATGGCTTCTGCGGTATCTGTCGCTCACTTGATCTCTGCATCCTGCCCTTCTGTCCCTCCTCTCTCCTGCTGCACTCGCTGCTTTCAACACATCTGCTAAGTCAGAGGAATAAGACTTAAGAAACCTCACAGGCATGCTTAAACTAAGTTTTCTCCCATTTTGCCGTCCTGCGTGTCGAGCTCAAAGGCAGCATATTGAGACGTTACTCTCCTGCCCTCCAGCTCAAACTGCTTGCACGATGTTTTGTGTCTTCTCCACACTGTGGGGTATTAGTATTAGCTATTAATAGTTAGCTCACTGCCGTCCCGAGGAAGCGCTGTGGAGGCTAGATTTCACTGTGGCTCTATAAAAAGGCACAAAGTGGGATGTCAGCAAAATACCCCCGTCTTTGTTCTGTAGTCATGGGACTTGCTTGTTGTTTTAACTTCGCTAAAAGAGACTCAAGGTGTTTGGTTGAATAAAAATCATTACAGACATTTTTTAAGCATTTTAACACAGCACCTTGTTCCCTCTTTTACTTCCTGCAGCGTGTCTCCTGCAGTCAGAGCTGGTAAACTACGAGAGAGTGAAGGAGTACTGTCTGAAGGTGCTGAGCCACCAGAGAGACCACTTCAAGGCCATGTACCGAGCCGGCATCGCCTTCTATCACCTGGGTGACTACGAATGTGCCCTACGCTACCTGCGTGACGCCAAGAACCGCGAACCCACAGGTGAGGATGAACTTCGCATTCATGACACATGAACACATAAACGACAGAGGTAGATCACTGCAAAACACTTTAATTTTTAGGTTGTGGTACTGCACTGTCAATTCATTTCTAGTTTTAAATGGATTTATAGAACACAAGTGTAGTTTTAGAACATAAAAACACTTTTTATAATGTTAGTAGGGAATTCAATCAGCCATATTTTTCCAAAATTTCTTATAATTATTAAACAATTGTTTTTCTGCAGGTACCACTGAAGACAATGACCTCTTTCCTTTTTATCTTTACTTGATGGTATTTTTTTAAATTAATGTAATTAGAGATAACATATGAGGAGTTTCCATTGCTTATTGAACAGGTAGTGATTAATTTTAACTCATTATGTCTACAACTTTTTTGACAAAAAAAGTACAGTAATACAAGTTTTAAGATTTCCCCCCAAGAATTTTATTCTTTACAGTATGGAAAAGGCTTTGAAACAGATTCCCATGCTGGAAAATGTAAGAGGCTAAATGAAGAAATAAAACATGAAAAGTCAAACAAGTAGATTAGTAAATTTTATAGACCTTTGCTTTGGTTTGTGGTCAAACCCTTCTGAGAGTGAGTGTGGTTGATACACACTCCCGTACACACTGTTAAAGGTCCCCTGTGGAGTTTTCAGTAAACACATTCACGTTGATATTCATAATTCTGTTGAATTATTTCTGTCCTCATAAAACACCTGCAGATCTTTGGAATAACCTAAAACCCACACTGACTTCTTCTTCCCTGCCTCTGCCTGATTTCTGCTAAATTTAGGATAGCATGGTACCATTTGGCAGGGTGAGAGTCGCAGAGTTAGTGGCTACAAAGGAGGAAAAGTAACACAATACAGTGAGGTAGCAAATCTGCTTCCCACGAGTTTTCATCTGTTCTCTAATGAGCTGTGTGTGCCACAGTCAACGGGCTTTTTTCTTTATTTATTTTTTTTTTTTTTTTAATAACAGAGTTTGTGTTATGCAGGTTATTTCCTCTGCATGTTTTGACTGCAGAGCGTCATTAGATTAGCAGGTGAATTCCCTTTAGAAACATTATGTATTTAGCCTTGGGTCTCTGCTTCTTTTTTCTCCTAATTGTCTTGTTTTTCTTTCACTTGGATACATTTCTGTGAGGTAGCTTTCTGTCTCAACTCTTTTTTTGTGTTTTCTGAAATTACACTTTTACTTCTGACAACCTTGGCCACGTTTTAGCTTCAGCCTCACTGTGCTTTGATTATTCTGACATGAAAGAAGCCCAAACTTCACTGCATGACAAATGAGATTGCTTTCATTCTTTTTATTTCAACCTTTCGGCCTCACATCCATGATACTGTGTCTCTCCGTCACAGACACCAACGTGCTGCGGTACATCCAGCTGACAGAGATGAAGATGAGCAAGAGTGGACAGCGGGAACGAGAGAGCGGCAAAGAGACCCAGGGCTAACCCTCGACCGTTACACTCTCTTGACCCCTTAACCTTTGCCCCTACGAGCATCCTTACATCCACCCTCCCTCTCTCCGCCTCCTCTATCGACTCCTGACAGCAGCACAGCCCACAGACAGAAGAGACAGACCCGCTCACTCGGGAAACATATCAAACGCTGTC
Source organism: Naso annulatus (assembly GCA_029783625.1). Classification (NCBI taxonomy): domain Eukaryota; kingdom Metazoa; phylum Chordata; class Actinopteri; order Acanthuriformes; family Acanthuridae; genus Naso; species Naso annulatus. The sequence goes on along the minus strand of JAPZDX010000023.1, from coordinate 16,856,501 downwards.
TGCAACCCGACCTCCTTTCCCTTCTCTTCCCTCTTCTTCTCCCTGTTTTCTCCCTCAGGTGCTGTGGTTCCTCTCCCTAAATGCAGACAGTTGAGCAAACATGAAAAAAAACAAAGAAAAAAAACAAAGAAAATGCTGTATTATACTCATACGAAACAGTCAATGTGGTGGAATGAAAAAGGAGCTTCAAAACATACCTATGAATTATGGGACATTTGCGTGATTTAGTAAATGTTTTAAAAACATAGAATGCATTTCGTTTCTGCTCTCTTGCGCTCTCTCTCTTGTTCTCTCTGCCTTCTTTCTCTCCGTCTTATTTCAATCTCTGGAGGGGAATATCCGGGGTGGGGAAGCTCAACCACACCGAGGCGGGTGTGTTTGTGTTTAAGTGTGGAGGCAGTTCGGAGTGTGAGCAGGGGATAGCGAGGGGTGCGTGTGTGTGTGTGTGTGTGTGTGAGAGACACATATCAAGACCATAGCCCAATTTGATTGTACAGCTTACCCAAACAGGGCTCACCCAGATCCCTCAGCCAGACTTTGGGACAGACAAGCACGAGGAAAAGACGAATCTGTCGCTCCTCTGTCTCACTTTTCTTTCCCGGATGCCATGGATCACAGTTTCTGGACTCTTTGTTTTTAATTCAAGGGCTAATTCAAGTGTTTGTTATCTGTTACGGTAATTCTTTTATTTGCTTTTGGTGTTTATGATACTCAGTAGTAATTAATCGGTTGTTAATTGCATCTGTGTGTGCAGCAAATTGACAAAATTCTCCATCGCTTCTTGCTGTTACGAGGTGTGCTATTACGGAAACTGGCGTGTCTTTAATCTGTTGTCAGAAGCCCTTCCTGGGTCGTGTGTTGTTCTTGATGTTGTTGAGATTGTCAAAGCCCCTCCCTCACTCCCTTTGCTCCTCCCTGTTCTCCCGTTAATGATGTCACAATGGAAAATAGCCAATAGCATCGTAGTTCAATCAACCGCCGTTGGCTCAATGGAGATCCACTTTAGAGTTTTGCAACGAGAAACACTTGCAAATTTCTACGCGGAGGTCCAACCTTTTATCTGTAATGCTGAAGCTTTCCAGACATCGATAACGTACCGAGGAGACTCTGGGCAGCGTTAGTGCAGGGAAAACAATCACATGCATCTGTCCCGGAGCACTCAGCTTTAGTGCACTTCAACAAGAGTGTGCCATTAGAGATTTCTTCCTCTTTCAGTTTATCTGTGTTTGAAAATTGTTCTAAACATAGAGCTGTGAGGACAGACAACGCACAGCATCAGCGTTAGACGCTCCTGATGATATGGTTTGTGGATATTCATGGCAAGCTGTCTAAAGATATATAGATAATTTGCCACTGCTTCTCTTGTGACTTGTGAAGCTGAATCATTGATGATGCAAATATTGCTTTTACAATAGCTTTGCCACTGGCTCAAATCTGCCTGCCCTGCGTCTGCAGAGGGCTGGATTGACAATTTGCGGAAGCATGACCTGAATTTCCTTTGTTTCTGATGCCATGAAACTCCTTTCTGTGTGCAAGCACACCTCCTGCATGTAATGTGCAACTCCAGAGAGTTACTTCAGATGTATGGGATAGGAATTGTATCTGCTCTATTGCTTTCTGTCATGGCATGCTGCCACACTGTTTGCGAATACCTCCATTTTATCCATTCTGCCCTTGATAAAAAACACAGAAGGTGGTGACAGACTCTGATCACTGCAGGAGAACAGAAATCAAATAACCTGGGAAAAAAAAGAAGTCTTTAATAAATAACAGTAGGGTTCCCTCTTCTATTAGTCAAGGTGAGAGATGAGAGGTGATGCCAGCACTTAAAGAAATCAAAAACGGGTTTGAAGAGGGAATCAAAGACAAAAGCTGTAAAAGATTTTCCCTCCCCATATTTCCAGTGACCTGCTAAGAGGTAAACAGGGACCTAAGTGTGTCAATGGGACTCTGGAGAGACAGCACCATGCGTTGAGGAGACCGGCATGATACAGAGGAGCTCCAGTGGAGGGAGAAGTAGGCCATCATCAGCCCCAGTAAACCAGCTGGAAATCCAAGTCCACTGGCAGGCGAGACACAAAGTGATAAACAGAAACGCTAAGAGCTGGAAAATTAAACAAATGGCTGAACATATGAAGACACCTAAGTGTTAACTCATATATGACAGCTGAATATCTCATTTCAAAAACTCAATTTTTCTGAGAGAGATTTCTAAACATCATTGCAGAGTTTTGCCCATACTCACACACCTATCTGCAAGATAGTGAATAAATTTATTCTCCCAAAATGTTACACTATTACCTAAAGTTGTCTTACTCATTCTTTCTGAATGATTTTAATTTGGTGGCTCTCTTTGTTTGGCAAGTCCCCATTGCTAATAATAGTATCTCAGAGGGCCAGTCACTTTGGTGCAAAGCTCCAAAAATCACACCCAAAATGAAGAGAAATTCTCAAACATTTAATTTGCCAGCATCTCTCAGCTCTAAAACAACAGAGGCAGAAGCCTTCCTCACTCATGATGCATCCCTGTGCTCTCCTCTTCTTCCTCTGGCGTCCCAGAGGAAATAAATCAGCAAAACAACAGTGAGAAACAGCACCTGCAGGCTTGGTCTCCATGGCTGCCTGGGCTGAGTCTACTCACCCACGGGCCCCTCGGGGATAGGTCTCCTCCTGTGGTCCTCTCTCCATGGCACCAGCCCGCCATCTTGTTTTTTTCTCGCTGTGCTAAGTCATTTCTAACTCAACGTGTGCTACGAGCGTCTAGGGGATCACTAGCTGCACACAGAGCTGGTTCATTTCTGGCTGATCAGCTCTTGATTAATGGCAGCGCTGACTCCGAGGTTGTTATTGTGAGCATAATCTGACAACAAGCTGTCTGCAAAGAGATGCTCGATCTCAGTGTAGCTTTGAAAACAAACAAAAAGCACAACAAAAAAGAGACGGAAAAATCAAACTACTGGCTGTGTTGTTTTTGCTCTTTTGCTTTGATGTCATTTGAGGTAAATGTTTGTCAAATGTCAGAGTAGTTTTTTGTGAATATATGATAGAAATGTACAAAAAAAATATAAAAAATGGAAAGTTTTATGGTTGTGAAAAGCTTTACTTTACTGGATTACTTTATGAAAGGAAAAGAAAAGCGAGAGATAGAGAAGAGAATTTTACTAAAGCTCCTCCACAGAGCTGCTTTGTGACTGTGTCTGTATTTGTTGGTATTTCTGTTGATGTCCCTTTTGTCAAGGGATCCAGAGCCGGCTAAGAGTGTGTGCAATGCCCTTTGACCCTCCCGCCCCCTGTCAGAATGACCTTTCAGCCATCTCGTCTGTTTCGGCACAGTAAGACGACCAGTAACGCAGGAGTGGAGGAGAACTCTGAGGAACTCGTTCTGGAGCACAGAGCTGCTCCTCGCAGGCACAGATCTCCTTCCTGTTGGTTTCTGTGGTGATGGAGACAAAAACTGGGACGTGAAGCTGGGGACGTCAAGGCTACGACTGCGTTTTTGTCTCTCGCCTCGCTCCCAAGAGGCCTTTTTCCATTCAACATCCAAACATCACAGGCCTCCATCAGTGGTTTTACTGAACTGCTAGCCCAGGAATGCACTATTGATTGGTAAATGAAGATTATGAATAAAGTTTCAAACAAAGATGAACGTTGTTGTTTTGTGATTAGAACGAAGTCTTTTTACAGGCGTTGGGGAGGATTTTTGCACATGTTAAAACAAAGCTGTACCCCTCTGGAGTTTGTGGCTCCACAGGGGAAGTCTAATAACTGGCCTCGAGTGATGTCACGTGAGTCAGCATTGGCTGGAGCAGAAGACTACAAATATGAAAATGAAAAACTTCAGAGGTGTAAAGACGTGAGCTGACTTTTTGAGCCTTCCTCTCATGTCTGCTTGAGATAAACAACTGGAGGCTACATGAGCTGCTACTGGCTTGTGCAGCCATCCCAAGTTGCATTGTGGGTAATGAAGGCAGCAAGTTTTAACAGGAAGAATGTGTGGAATAAAAAAATATCTGTGGTCCCGCTGCATCGACTTTAATGTGTGTGTGGTTTTTTGTGTTTTTTTTCCCCTTTTTTTCTTTTTATTCTTTTTTTGTTTTTACCGGCCATCATAAGTCCAACAATATATTAATAAGGGTGCAATGCTTAATATTTTAAAAGGACACTTCAGTTTTTACATATGAGGAAGAAAACATTGTATAATGTTTCCGTGGCTCTTGATGAGTTACCTAAAAAGTAATTTCCTGTAAAAACAGCAGTTAAGAAGGTCCCTACAAGCTTTTCTGGAGCTTTCGATCATATTACATGATCATCAGTAGATTTAAGTTGTTCAGAGACGCTTGCTGTTTAAATTTGTTTTGTTTTGTTTTTTTAAGCACCTTAAGGACTTGTCATCTACAGTTCCTAAATGCCCAGTTTATTAACAATCCATTCAGTAGCTCTTCTTGAGCTTTCAAACAGGTCACCTCAGATTTAAGTTGTCAAAGTGTCACTAAATTGTAGATGGTTTTTTTTTCTTAGCACCTCAATGACTCCATGTTCATGTTGACTTTCAAATTTCATTCTGCTGAAGATCGTGTGGATATGACTGACAGCAATGAGGACAAGGCAAGTTTTTTTGTGTAGCACCACAGAGGCTCAAGGCAATTCAAAGTTCACATTTTCAAGATTAAAAGAAATTGCATGTTAAGGACTATTAAAACAATAACAGTGGCTTAATGGACCCGTTTCCCTTAACTTTACAGATGTGCAACATGTCAAAACCTGACTCAGTAGTTAATCAGGTATTATCCAGTGCAGATGTTAAACAAAGAGTGACATGAATGGGTGCAGAAGGTGAAGTTGTTTTGCAGGTTTAGTTTGGCACCTGAGCTCAGCATATGTACACTAACAAGCTCATAGCTTCATTTCTTGGATTAAAAGAGAAGAACAGAACCAACAAGTGAAGAGAAACCATAAAATGAAAGCCTGGGTCTGTCACAAACATTAAAAAGTTCAAACTCATGCCGCAGAGATATCGAAACATTTGGCCCCTCAAACAGGCAAAGCTCCAAAGATGCTGGATCCTACATTTCCCACAATGAAGTCAGTAACAACTTACTCCAATCATCGCTGCAGGCTAAATGCCAAATCTGAAAAACAGCACAACCCCAGTTGAGTTCTCTCATCATTAACGGGTGGGCTGATTTTTTCAAGTAAAATCAAATGAGTTCCCTTTTTAAAGATGTTTAACTTTCTTCTTCAAGTTCTATTTATTTTATCTTTAAAATACTTTATGCTGATTGTTTCATAATAAAACTTCCTTCCTGGTTTAATGATCTGATAAAGATTTAGTTTAAAGACAAAGAGAGTCCTTGTGCACATCTGAGGACACACCAACAGGCGGGCAATCTGGAAACAGTTCACTTTAAAACTGAATACAAAACACAAACATTTGTGTCCCTCCCTTTTTGTCCATCTCTCCTCCTTCTGTCCATCAACCATATCAGCAAATTCATCTTCCTGTATTCATATTTGCATTCATATTCCTGTATTTGCTTCTTAAAACAAAGGAAAAAAGGGAAATATGGTGAAAAACTATTGAGGAAACAATGAAGGGGAAGACGCTGAAAATGATAAACGTGAGAGAAACTCTGTTGCTGTTAAAGACAAAAGCCAGAAAGAAAGACGAGGAAAGCACACACTGTTTTCCTACCAGACAAAACACTTCTGTGTGTGTGTGTGTGTGTGTGAGCTGTGAACCAGCCAGGCGACGCTCAGCCTGCCCAATCCTTTCTGCTGGCTCTTTAACACCTCCCTCCCTCTCTCTTTCTCTCTTCCTCACTTCATTTTCAGGCCCATCATCCCTTTTTTTTCCTCTTTTTCTTTGTTGTTGCTTTTAATAGCATCACCATGGAAGTGAAGAGGGGTTGCTAGGTAACTGGCTGGCGTCTGGAAGGGTGTTTGATTGGCGGTCACGCTGACAGACACAACAGTGGAGTGTGTGGGGATGTGTGCTTCATGTGTATTTGTCTTTACATTCAAAGGTTGATGTCAGTGTGAAATCGCACATTTTGTTCGACAGTTTAGAAGATTTATTTCCGCTCTACCATCATAAAATTTTATCACAAAATCTTCACTGTATGCATGAGTGCACCTTCATCTGGCTTTTATGGCAACTGCGGAGTCAGAGAGCGACTACAGGAATTCATTACATGGAGGAAAACAGCAGACAGAGATATGACATCATAGGCCACAGTGGTGACATCTAGAGGAACTTGGGTGTTACCGCAGTTGCCTTTGTCTGCTGGTACATGCATTAAACCATTAAACCACACATACTCATGTACTGTACCAGGTGTAATTTTGAGGTACTTGTCATTAACTTAAGTATTTTTTGTTTTGTGCTACTTTATATTTCTTCTCCACTACACTACAGAGGGAAATATTGTGCTGTTACTCAACTGTGGTGGTGCTGACCACATTTCTGATTAGGATGCATAAAAACATCAATAAAAAGCATCAAATAACTCATGAAAGACAACACATTGTTTGCAGCCGTTTTGGCTTGTGACCTGTTACAATAAAGCAGTGTTTGGTTTACATCTGTCACATTTCAGATGTCCAGGATCTGTTGGCTGAGTGATTTTCCCCTTTAAACTTCTCTGAAAGTTCACTGGAGTAAATACTGAAGTTTTTAAAAAATGGAAAAATTGTCATTACATAAGAGACAAACATTTTTTTTTTCTCTCTCTCCTTTCCCATTAATCATCTCAAGACCCCTCAGCTTAATCTTGTCACCCTTTAGATGGGCTAAAGCCTTTGTAAGGAACCAATCAATCAATCGATCAAATGTATTTTTGTATATCCCCAAAGCACAAATTTCAATTTGTCTCAGGGGCTTCACAAACTGCACAGGTGTTGCATCCTCTGCCCTTTGACCCTCTCACCGGGTGAGGAAAAACTTAAAAAACCCTGAATCGATAGAAAGAATCAGGGAAAAATAAGAAATAAATCTACCTTGTCCTCAACCAGCTGCAGTAGCAAAATATTAAAGCATTCACATATCAGGATTAAATTAAATTACATTGGCTAAGTGACCAACCCAGACACCAAAATAAACGTTGGTATCGTACATTTCTGCTAATCACAAATAAGTTCAAATTTTACATTTCTTTACACTGGGTTAGGGTTAGGGTTACAATTTCAATTGTAAGTTGTCCTGGTTAGTTTTTTGCAAAAATACCACCTGGTTAGGACTAGAAAAAGATCATGTTTTGCTTAAGTAGCCTGGTTTTGGTGACACTAAAACAGCTAAAAAATGTCCTGTCTTGTTAAAAATACACAACTTTGTAGCTCCGAAGGGGGAAGTAGATGGTGTTCTTGAACAAATATTATGCCACCATCATCCCTCCTCCTAATGAGAAAGTGACCTCATATAATCAATCATCTGTAATCTGACCTGAATCACTTTGATTGGTGCTGCACAGTTGTTATCACACGCAACAAACATACAAACATGACCTGTAACTTGTGGAAACGCACAGTGGCTAAATTTTTTTCTGATGGCTGGACTGAAGTCACAGAGGACATTTTATCGAAGTGTAACAGTTTTAGTCAATTTTGTTGATAATTACTTTATACTTTAAGTTATGCCTAGAATGCAGGACTGACAGAGTACTACTGAGGCTCCATGTGATTTCCTCATGTATATAAAAAATAAAAATAACAGATGTAACACTGACACAGAAGCATCTTTCTTTGTTTTTTTTTTTATTTGTCTCTCATTCATCACATTTGACACGTTTTCCTCACTGAACCCAGAAATGTCACAGGTTGAGACTGAAGACAACATGGATGTTTCCGTACGCCGTTCCCCAGGTTTTCCTTGGTTTTTCCTGATATAATAACAAATATATACAGATATCCCAGGAAGAGCATCGTAATAATAATTAATCCTTTCCAATAATAACAATAAATTTAATAATAAATACTCAGTGTTCTTAACCACAGGAGGAGAATGAGTTTGTGCTCACTCTTCTACCGACGGGATTGTCGTCATCCCATACAAATAACAAACACACACACACGCACGCAGTCACTTAAAGAAATTTGCACTGTTAAGTAAATACCACCTGCAGCCGAGAGGACATGTCCACTGTAGGAAGAAAAAAAGTTGATTTGTCAGCCGTGCGTCCAAACAGATACTGACCTGTTGCACAACATGGCTCCTAAAGTGCCAGTCATGTTGAAAACAGCAGGTCAGAGAAGAACATGACGCTTCCACAGTGTTTGCTCCGTAAGTGTCCGTTTGAGTGGCAACAACGGGATCCATACAGAGTGCTACCGACTGCTAGTGAGGAATGTTTTTGTCCAAAAACAATGTGGTAGAAGACAAACAGAAGACAATGCATGTAGCAAACAGTGGTGTTATTTCAGAGAAGTGCTGCATTTAGCACAGAGCGAACCGCTCACACGTAAAACAACATGCACCGAAAAAGCACCAGCACGCAAACAAAAATTATGATTAACCCATTTTTGTTCTTCCACACATGTACAGTACTATATACACATTCACACAGACAGAAACACACCTGGTCTGCCAAACCAATAGAAAAACATTTTTGCTGACAGGTTGCGGTTGGGATGCACTGAGAAAATAAACTCTGATTTTTTTTTTTTCCTGTACAAGCACATAACCAGTCCACCAGTGCAGTGAGTAAAAAGGCTTCTTCCTGCCCCGGTGTGGGAGGGAGGAGGTGATGAGGACCCCCATGCAGAGAGGTGACACGTGTGAGGATGAAGGCAGAGCTGACGAAGGAGGATTTATGGGGGATGTTTGTACACTGGCAGAACAAACGACGTGCAAAATAAGAACAAAGACACTTTCTATTAAGAATCCTAAACGGCCCAGCTCCTCTTCTTGTGCAGGAAAAACTCCTTAAGCAATGCATGTTTAAATGACATGTGAATGGAAGTTGTTTGTATGTTTGTTTTTTGTTTTTTTTGCAGTCTTTAGAGTGAGAGATGCAAGCAGAAAGTTGACAGCTACATAGACAGGCAAAAGCACAGGCAGATGGTTTCAAAATGAACGATTAGCAAAGTTAAAAAGTGGCTTTTTTAGGTACTTGAATGGCTTTTGGAGGTCGTGAGTCTTGAAGGAAATGCAACCTGGTCATGAGGCGCTAAGAAGCAGGTAGAGATGGCTTCCAAAGAGGGAAAGAAGTGTTTTTGGGTAAGGTAGGAGGGTGACTACACTGCAATGCTTTTAAAGGCCAACAGGAGCCCCAGTGTCGTGCAGGTTAGAGAGTGCTATCAGGGAAAGGCTGCTGTGAGGGTTTCACACCTTATCAGGACACTACAAGGACATGAGAGGAATGGCTTCCAGTAAGTGCCTAAAACATGACGAGATGTTTTTGCAAACTTTCAGTGAGTGCACTTTGCTCGGCTCAGACATCAGTAGGTTTTTCTTATTCAGCCAAAGCTCTGGAACAGGTCTGACTGCAAAAAAAAAAAAAAAGAAGCAGCCTTGAAATGTCCGTTTGTTATTTTCTAACTACAAGTACTGCTGTCCACACAGCGTCGCCGGCTGCCGCTGTCCACACAGAGGTACAGTGTGGTCAGAGCTCTGGCCCTCCACGTCCATGTCCATCAGGTTGGGCCGCGCAGCGCTGGCGCTGCTGTCCCCTGAACCTGAACCGAGCGGGCTGTCGCAGCTGCTGCCCGGAGACGAGCTGAGGGTCCGGGAGAGAGAGCCCAGCTTCCAGGGGTCGGCTCTCATCCTTGCCGGGGTGGGCCGCGGCCGGGGGGCAAACTCCAGCGTCTTGGGTCTCTCCAAAGGACTGATGAGACAGAGAGGATCTGGATCAGGGATCGGAGGAGCGGGGGCTTTACGCCGATGAGGGACTGGGAAGATGGAGGAGGGGTCGGGGAGGCGGGGGATGTCCAGAGTGTCCAGTTTACCTGAAGAAAAAAAAAAACAGAAGAAGAAAGATGTGACTCTAGTTTCTCAAATGAGAGGATGAGATGCTTTTCTAATAATAGCAACCGTAACAAGTTTTGTTTTTGAACTGTATGTCGATTAGGATATCACTATGGACATTTCACATTATTTTCTGACATTTTATGGAAAAATCTGTTTTCAGAGAAAATATTCTTAAGACAAAACTGATCAGATAATGAGGCATCAAAGGCAATATCAGTGTTGTTGCATTTTTTAGCACACAAAACGTGTTACCCAGTACCCATACCACTATATTATTTAGTATACCAGAAAAAGATTTGTTTTGTCCCAACTGATACATTAAAGTCAATGCTACAAACTGTGATAAATGTATGAGCATGAGGGTCAAGTTCAAGAAGCAATGTCATGACAAGGTAGTATTTCTCAATTATATGCACTTGGCATGCAAAAGAATGTACTAGAAAGAAAAGGTATGCAGCCTATAGCATCAGACAGGAAGTTGTTTAATGGTAACATGATCTATACTTTATCATGTATGTCCTTGACCCTTCCTGAACAGCAGGAGGTCTGTATGAATATTTTATTCGTCCACTCGCCACTATTTTCAGGAATCGCCTCTCCATCAAACATATGAGACATTTATTTATTTGCATTTTAGCGTCTGTTCAAATATTTTAATGTTCATCAAATGTAGATTTCATTCTTTGGTAGAGGATTGTGAGATCAAAGACAGGCAAGCAGTGCTTGTCCTTACTGAGAGTTTTTTACTAGGAAGGCAGCGTTTCCCACAAGCCTTGAATGCATCAAAAGTGTTACTGTTTTATATTGTGAAGACTGTGATTTCTTTCATGTTCCTTCATGTGATTGTTTTACATTGATTCTCTTGTGCTACCATCACACTTTGAGTGTTCCCAC
>JAPZDX010000023.1:16789630-16799738 GCA_029783625.1 Naso annulatus | reverse complement strand
GGCTGAATGCAGCTGGAACATCAATTGACAGTGGTGAACAGGTGTTTTAACTTGAAATGACAATTTATTTTAATGTTGCCTCCTCGGATCGTTTTTTTTGCTTAGCCAAAAAGAAATGACTTGAAAGAAGCAGGTAAAAACCGACCTCTCCTTATTCCTGCAGCAAGATCAAACCACACAGACAAACAAATGAATCAAAGTAGCTTTAAATTTGATTCTGCTATAAGATAAAAGAGGAATCGCTGAAATAATTGGACTACAAATGTAGTTACAGTGTAGTAACAATAAAGAATCCCCAGCACTGTCTACAGTTAATATTCACATGCGTCAGTTTTGTTCATATTTCGAAATAAACTTTCCCCACTGGCTTGTCTAACAAGAAAGAGACGGAGAGGAGGCAGCACAAAAACTGACAGCGCATTGTGTGGGCGAGAGCCAGCCCGTGGATGCGGAGAGAAACTGAAAATGACATTTTATTTGATAATTATGTAATGTAGTGCAGTACTATGCAATTCTGTGGTTCTGCTGTAATGTGTATGGGCATTACAGTGTTCACCTGCTGTATGAATGAACAATGATATCCTTAAATAATACTACAGTGTACACAGCCTTAATCAGATTTATGAAGAAACATTCCAACTCTTTCCTTATATATACTTCCATATGTAGATGCTAGGTAAACGACTGCATAATGTACTCAGCAGCCATCTTTGAGTTTATACAGTAAAGAACTGTTTTGAAGCTGGTGTAAACATTCGTGATAAAACTGGCAGTGACAGTTTTTTTTAATGTCTGATCAAGGGATGAACCTGTGACAACAGTCTCGTGTAAACTGGTCAAACAGTGGTTGAGGGCGTGTTCAGTAGATATGCGTCATACACTTTTATTAGTCAGAGTGCAGGTGCATAGTTTAAGATGAAATAGCATTAGACCACCAACAGTATAGCAGCCCCCCCATGAACACTCTCTTTGATGTATTTGCCTCCCTTGAGGGTCTTATCCATAAATCATCATCCATTACAGTGTCACAAGGTCAGAGATTTACAGAAAGAGGAGCACACCGTGTTTCTCGAAATGAGTCTCTGCTTTATGGCCTCCTGAGCCGCCATAAAACATTTGTGATGTAGGCAGCTGATCTACCAAGCCTGCCTCCTCCTTTTTTCTTCCTCTCACTCCCTCAGAGGTCAAATTCCCTCAAGGTGTTGTTTACCAATCTGTGGCTGCTTCTCAGGGAATACGATGAATCACAGAATCGCAGCCTTGTGCATGAATGTCCAGAATGTGCTTTCATTCAGCTGATAGCACTGACAGTGCGCGTTCTCTGTCATTTTCTGCGGTTTGGGTCTTTTCAGTTAAGGTATAAGATGAGGTAGATCTCCCAGGCAAAGCATAAGCTATACCCTGGCTATATCTTTCCTCCCTTTACTCCTCTTTGTGCTGGATATGTTTGACTGGGGTAAATATAGCCTGTTGGTTTTAGCTCGAGGATAAACACAGATGTTGAGGAGGCCTTCCTAGCCACAGGTCGGCCTGTGTCCTCCCCGTGGTCAGAGCTGGCAGGAAAGGAGAGAGTGAGAGGGAATGCCTCATCATCCAACCACAACACACTTAAACAGGTCTATTGGACTTAACACGAAACTTTTGACAAGGTTGTGGAAGATGAAGGCATACTACAAAGCATTTAGAGAGCTCAACAAAGTGCTGTGCGTGAGAGTTTATGCAGGCCTGTGTATGTCCATTTAGCAATCTAAAGTGGAGGCCATTCAGCGGATTTACAAATAGATGTCCATTGGAAAAGAGCCTGTACATAGCTGGAATACTTGGATCCCTGTTGACTGAAATAGAGGAGAATCTTAAGATTTTCACAGACAGGACTGTAAGAAAACCAGACTTGGCTGTTTGGGTTATTTCACAACGTTCACCCTGAATTCATGGCCACGAGGGATAGGAAATTGCAGTGATAACTGGCTATAGGCCGGCTTAGTCCCTGAGCAGTACTGAATGTGCTCATTTCCATAACATTAAGAGCTCTTATCTGTCGCTCTCTCCCCTTTATAATGTTTCTCTCTAGCCTATATTTGTCTTTCAAAAAGAACTGATGATGTTAAATGGTGTTTCATTGCTGTGCGATACGCGTCTATTGATAATAGAAGCACAAATCATGCTTCCGATCTCTGGGGAACAGACTTTGTTCTAGAGACTTCCAAAGCATTCAGAGTATCAGAGACACATTCATTAATATGAATTGTCATGCAGCTGAGACGGCCAGCCGCCACCTTTCACTCCGTAATGTCTTCATTTCCTTTATTCCTCCTACGTCTTGTTTTTCGTGTCTTGGGAGTTGAGTTTCTCAGCTGCTTTGAGGGGAAGAGTGTGTTGTTACACCTGCTTCTTATCTGTCTCTAACTGAAGCTTCACATAGAGCTGACAGGTGGGGCGTGTGTGAGTTCGTGTGTGAATGTGTGTGTGCACAAAGAGCTCTGTCACACAGCAACATTGCAGGAATGTTTTGGAAAGAGGAAATCCTGCATGACGGGAGAAACAGCTGATTCCGTCTCCATCTGTTTTTATGGAGTGAGGAGCAGTGTGTTGACCTTGTGTGCCCCACATACACATAAGCTTGACATCACACCTGTTGTCAAGTCAATAGCTCACTCTTTTTAAAAAAAATTAACAGTCGCAGAATCCACAACTTCCAATACAGTAGGAAGTGATTGGCACCTTCAAAATTGATTTGTGATCCTTCAATAAACAGAAGTGCAATGCGCAGGTGTCATGCAGCGTTCGTGCTGACGATATCAAACTGCTGCTTTTGACAAGAACCACGTAATGTAGTCTAGAGAGCCAAGCGTGTCGACACCAGTGTGAATGTTTCTTACAGTTTTAGAGGAAGAAAACTCCAATGCAATTAGCAATACATGTCAACAAGGTTTTTTGAAAAGGGAAAAGGTAGTGATTTTAGCTAGATTGTAGGGCTGTCACCGTTACCACAATAATCACAATCAATTAAAAGGCCTCGATTAACGCTTTTTTAAGTTGTGTTAAGCGCATGCTGCTGCTTTGTCCCTTCGACACACTCTTAGTCAAGCCGCTTAGCGGTTTCCTGCTTCCTACTGACAGAAGAACGACAACAACGCGCTTCTGAATGTCTTGTTTTTTCTTTGCGTTAGTTTCCTCCCTTCCTAGTTCAAGTAAAGAAGATAGATACCATTCTTTCAACTGTGCGTGCAGAAATGTTAACAAGAAAGAGACGGGCAGAGCTCACCCAGCACTAATTAGCTTAGCTCAAACACTGGTAGTCAATGAGAAGTGCTAGCATGCCTCTGCCTAAAGCTGTCAGATAAACTTTCCAGTGTCTCTTTAAAGTCCTGTGTGCTTGTTGTGACTTGTTTATTTAACATTTCATATGTTGTTTTTAGACTCAGGTTAGGACTTTATGTAGGCTAATTTTAAAATCGAATATGTATCGACAGTAAACGCAACGCACATTTACAAGCCACCACTGATGAGCTTGTAAGTGGGTCAACAAAGCAAAACCTCTGTTAAAAAATTCTAGTTAAAAAAGCAGATAATAAATGGTGTTTGTGTGAAAATAAATCTATTTATACATTCCTCGTAATAACTAAGGTAAAGTCAATTAATTGACAGGAAATTGTGAAAAATAGTTGATGTCCACACATTGACTGAGTTTGTCTTTGCTTCATATCAAATCAAGCGCTTCCCAAATAAACTGTCTTGGGTCGATCAAATTGTTTTGGCTTTACTATTAGGGTCATGCGACTGCATGAGCAGAACTGAAAGCAATGCTCTATTTTTTAGATTTTGGGTAGATAATAAAAAATTTGCCTCTTGCAGAGGGTTTGTGAATGAGGACCTGTCTTATTTTAATGCAGTGATTTATACAATGGTGGGAGTGCAATAAAATGATTTGGTCCCAACAATAAATGAATAATCATGATAGCCTAAATAATGTTGATATCAGTGTCAAGCAGAATGATTGTGATGGTGCTTTTGCTTAAAGTATTTGTATAAGAATTAAATGATGGGATGTTATAAGAAATATCTGATAAAGATTGTTGATGAGAATAAGAAAGTTCAAAGGCCCCTCATCTCAGTGAATGGCATGAATCACTGAAACAATGACCCAGCCCATTGCATCGGAACAATGAGTCAGTTCTTCATCATGAAAAATGTGTGTGCGACTACATTTTTGTTTCTTTGTGTGGACCAATAAAAGCAATTGTTGTAGCCCCTAGACACCTCATATGAAATTCCATCTGTATTTTATTTGGAGGCATTTGCCGGCCTCTTTGCTCCCTCTGGCTCTCCTTGATGTCTGTTGGAGTTCAAGCTGCCGGACAGGAAGTGAGTATGCTCTGAGGAAGACGAGAGTGTGTGCTAGTGATGAGTGTCGCCATGAATCAGACGGCAGGCATAGGGGAGAGAAGTGGCCTTGCACTGCAGAGATCAGTCACTAAGATGAATGACCAGTTCACAGGACATGAGTAAAAACATTCTTTTAAAGCTCAGAAAAATGTTAACACAATTTGCCTCTGGCTTTCAGCTGATGCTCTGGACTTTTTCTTTGCCCATTCATTGCTGGGATAGTTTAGTATTAACTCGCATTAGAGAGGAACCATGCGGCCTCCAATTGCTTTTGAGAAGGCAAAGTTGGAGTTAAGGGCGGAACACCAAATACCATCAGGAAACATGCAGATAGATTTGCATGTTTCCTTCTTCCTCTGTCACTCAGGATGTTTTTCTTCTAGTGGCCTGCACGTCCTTTTGAAAACATAGACAGCTAAACACACATCACCTCATTTATGTGTGTGGTCAGGTTAGGAATGAGTGGGTTCTGAAGATGTTTTTAGTCGTTTTTTTTTTGTCTACTGTCTCATTGAAAGCTGTTTTAGGAAACAACATCAAAAGTCAGTGTCTCTTTCTTTTCCCTAATTCTTTGGAATGTGTGGAGAGAGGCATGCATATGTACATATGGCCTGTCCCGCCCTCTTCCTCTTCATAACTCAGATCCCAAGCTATGACTGCTGACTGTGGAGCCATTGTTTTAATGTTAATTGAGTATAGCATGTGGTCATTCCATGAATGCTTCTTGGCCCAATTTTTACGGTACTGTATCAAAATGTGCATTTTTTCTCCAAAGGGTTTCCAAATTAGATTTGATAGTGGGATGGAGGCTATTTAGCAGGCTCTTTCCTCTCAGGTTCATTTAGTCCACTCCACAAAGAGAGGGCAATCAGGGCATGGTATGCTAATGTGTTTATGTTGTCGTTGAGGCGGGGCATTACTGATAATATGTTAGGTCTGCTCAATGAGTGGGACAAAAGGGGAATTCTGGGAAACATACAGTGCACAGCTGTTATGTTTGGGATCTGGCATATGCGATCCTGTGTGTGTGTGTGTGTGTGTACACTATAGAGTGCCTAAGTCAGTCAATATGGAAAAAATATAAACGATAGTCAATTGGGAAAGGAAGATTATTTTCTTTAATCCTGTTCGGCATGTGCCTTGATACACATATGATATTCATCAATTTAAATGATAATTTTTTCATGTGAAGGAAGTCTATGTTAGTTGTCAAATAGTTGACGTGTTGATCGTAACATTTTCCCTCCTCTGACTCACATAACCGACTGACTCCCCTTTCCAGTAGCTGCAGCTCTCAACATGACCTGATTTATAATGGTTTTCCCCTCATCCTGGCAAAACATTGTTAAATCTGCCAAACTAACAGCCGTGTCTGTATTGATGACGTACATTGTCTAAAATGAACACAGAAATGCTGTTTTACTTTATTGTTTGACGACAAAATTCAACTTTCTTTACATGGACAATTATCTTTTAAATTGCCAATCACCATATGTGTAATTCAGGGCACAAGCCAAACGGGATCAAAAAATAATTCATGCCTCTCCATTGACTACCGTTCATGTTTTTTCCAAATTCAAGTCTCATGGCCTGGAAGTAGAGGGGTGTGACTTAGGCACTCTATAGCATCATTTATTAGTGCTTCCTGTGGTCAATATGTCATCACAAACCAAAGTTCATTGCTTCTCTTTGTGGTGGGTCAGAGCAAAAAAACAAAAAACAAAACAGAAGGGATGGGGGTGTGTTGCTCCAAGTAGGGTGAGAGGATGAAATATCATCCAGAGGTGCCGGTTTGAGTTATAGATCAATGAATTTAAAGGCTCAACGGCGAAACCCTGCACTGTGATTTATGACACTGTAAGGAACGAGTTTACTACCCTGGAAAGGTACCACGGCCGCAGTCAGTTTTTACTCCAGTGCGACGGTTGTGAAGTATAGAGTGGAATTATATTGTTTATGTTACAAAGTTCTACTCCAGGAATCTGTGCTTGCACTTATTTGAACAGCCAGTGAATTGCTATGTAGGATAAATCTGGATGTTCGATGATTTCAGAATTTGATCTAAGTTTAGCTTTTTTGCTGGACAACCATGCTTTTTCCACGGCCCCCTGCCGCGTCCACGCCGTGACCTCATAGAAATTCTTCCCGCAGATTTTTCCCCCAGTGCTTATATCTGGTATAATTTGAGCTATATTTGAACTATGGCTGAAACAAACCACAGTTCAACAGCCTTCCATCAGCAAGCTTTAAAAGAGAGACTTGAGTGTATCGTATTGTGGAAACATCAAGAAAAAAAGCAAGATAATAGAGTGATGATATAGTGACTTGCTTTTCAAGTGTCTCTTTTTGTTTAGTTTGAAGTAATTCCTCTCAGCACACTTGGCTGCTGCCCAGCTGCTTTCGAAACATGCAATTAATTGTCGAAGCCCAAAACGGTGATACACACTACTGTCTTCCCTGAGTGTGCATGTATGTGTGTGTTTCCATGTTGAGACTTTGTGCAGCGGTGACAGACTTATTAACTGTCCCATAGAGGAGATCAGAGAGCAGTAGCGGTGAGAAGGAAATCACTTAAGTTTGGGTGTTTCTGCACACAACAGTAGAGTCTGTTATCATCGTGGGAGAGGAGACGGATGAGCCGATAACACGAAAGGAGAGAAATGGCTTGACAGGGGAGGAGGAATGGGAGGACAGACAGTGGGAGAGGCCAGAAGGGAGGCCTGTTGCAAAAAAGAAAGACAGCTCATGTGCTTCTTTTTCCTCTTCCACCTCCCTGATTCACCCTCCCTTTCCTTTGTCTGTTTTCCCCATGACCTCTGTGGCCGAGCTCTGATTAGATAACTGTCTGGTTCAGTGTGGCCCTACCTGAGAAATAATTATGATAACCCATAGACAAACAAGGGGAACAAAACACAATGGAAGCAAGTAAAGAAGAAAAAACTGTGCGTGTGTGTCATACAATCCCTCTAGAGAGGAGTGAGAGGCTCAGAGAGGGAGTGAGCTGTGAATCTGCTGAGAAAATGCAGTTGGTTGTGTGTTTGTCTCTGGAGAGGGTTTGTATGTGGAGCGGATCTCCTCTCACTGTGATGAGTACGATTAAGAGTTGCAACACGAAAAGGCTGAGAACAAGAGAGGGGCAGAAGACAGTGGACGTTTTGTCTGTGTGCCGCAGCAACCAGGTGACTGCTTGTGAGTGCTCTGAAGGTCACTGCAGTCACTCTGCCCCAGGATGAAACTTGCTTGACCCACTTTGTTGCCCAAAGGCACTCAGACACCCGCAACACCTCCCCCCCTCCTCCATCACAGACATGCACTTAGGCACCTTCTCAGCTCTGCTGTCTCTCCAAGACATTAACTCCTGTAACTGCTTTCAGACCAGACACACATCAGTACACACGGCTGCGTCCATTAAGCACATTTCTGCCGACGCGCACGGACAGACTCACATGCACACTTGTCTGCAGTGGGCTGTGTTTATCCAGTGGTTCCCACGTCTGCATTTGACAGGAATGTTGGCAGCCCAGCGGGGAGGCTTTAAGCTATGGGATTTTTTCCTCCCTTCACAATTTATAAAGGAATAGTTGAACGTTTTGAGAAAAATGCCTTTTCATTTTCTGGATAACAGTTACAGTAGCAAATCTTTCCCCCTTGCATCAAATATGATAGTGGAGCTAGGACCGGGTGGTTTCAACCTTTTATGGAATGTTGCTATGTTTTAATATGCGATACGGGCTGAGCCAGTACAGTTAATTTTGCATTAAATTATATAACCGGTTTCCTCTGTGAACTGGTTCCGCTCACTCTGTCTGAGCTATCCTGCTGCCACTCGCTAGAAAGTTCTTCTTCAACATGGAGGGAGACACAGTGCCAGTGCAAACTGCCAAAGAAGACCCGAGCCCTTTTCTCATATGAGCTCTGGACAATGAATCACATATTGGTATTTATACAGTTGTATTTTCTCAAATGTAAAGAACACCAGGTCCATTGCAAAGGAGTTGTGAGCTGCTGGAAATACATTGTTTGGGTAGATCTGTAATAATGTTACAGGTATACTTGATGTTTTTGGATGCATCTCCATGATCAGTAAATGAGTGGAAAGCATTGTACAGGCAAACAGAAAAGAGTAGGAAGCAGCTCTGCTCCAACATCAACACACCCACCTGCTCAGTGCTCACTGTGAATACTCAGACAAATACCTGCTCTGTTCACACATGGGCTGAAGTGGACATTACAAAACCTTTGTTTGAGGGAGCTGGCATGATAAAGACCGTTGAATATTTTATGTAAGTTTAGGGTGAAAGGGATTTTGATAGGGCTAAAATGTCAAATGTTACAATTAACGTCTCCTTTTCTACTTTCTCCACCTTCTGTTAATCTACTCCTCTCTTGATTTTTTTTAGCTCCACACCATAGCTGTCTGTGCCCAGAAAACAAATAGACCAGTGTGCTTTTGTGAGCACATGTCCAGCTCAGTGTGGGTGCACATGCATGCGTGAGTGCATGCATGACTGCAGAACCACGCCCTGCACTCACGCCATGCTTGAAACCAAACGCAGAGAGAAATAGAGGCAACTTGTGGAGAGACTTAGCTTGTTGTGACAGCGCTCTGCATTAGTTTAGGCCGGGGACGGTGATGACTGCGGACCGCAGCGAGAAGAAGGAGCAAAGTGACAACTGTGCATGCCTTTGAGCCATCTCTGCTCCTGTTGCTGCAGCAAAGTTTGTGAAACTAAGTGATGATGGTGATGTGGTGGTACAGTCCCTCTGTTGGAGTTTCATTTGAAGCTGGTCTGAGCAGACACACCTTCCACTCTGCTGTTATTACTGTTGCTGTTATTACTGGCCAAATTCCACTTCAGAGATGCCGCTGACAGTCCAGATGCCTGAGATAGTTTTCTTCATCAGCATATAAAACTCCCTCCCTGCCTCCTGTGTGTGATAGATACTGTGACCTTAAAATCAGCCAGCAAACATAACTGATCACATCTACTTCAGCATCAGAACCATTTGCTGATTTAGAGGGAAACAGGTTTTAAAGTCTGGACTCTCAAGGCAAGGCAGTGACAGAAATTCAATGAGTTATGTGTCTCAGTTTCTCCTTGATAATGTTTAATTTGATCTGGAGTATGCACAGGATGTTTTATTTTGAAAAGTTATCAGATTCCCTTGCCATTTCTGTGCCTAACTTCCTGCCTATTTTGATCTTCTCTGTGCATCTTTGTGGAGAGAATTGCTTCTGGGACTCCTCTGAAAAGCGTTTCAGCAAATCTAGTGAAATTCAAAGCATCATCTTGAACTGCTTGATCAACTGAGGCACTATGTCTCGGGCAGAACCCTATGCAGCAGTGACCCAGTGTTTCCCACACATTCATTTATTTGTGGCGGCCCGCGACACAATATCAACATTGTCCGCCACATATTGATTTTCTATTTGCGCACCCTGTTCAATCACTCAGACAGCGCAGCAGTGAATAATACCACATTAAATACGCCCACACAGTGGATGGCAATGTGGCTTTTAGTTAATCGGTAAAACCAATGAAGAAGAGGAGCTTCCTGTTGTCTTGGAGGCAGGAAGTAAACAGGACTTATGTGTAGTGATGTTAACCGCTAAATAGAAGAGAGTTAGAATAAAAGACGAAGTGAATGTGCATGCGTGTGTGCTGACAATAAGTTGGTAGCAGCGGCTCAACACAAGCGAAGCTGCATTCTCAAAAGGCGA
>JAPZDX010000023.1:16748608-16763472 GCA_029783625.1 Naso annulatus | reverse complement strand
CTCCTAAGTGGGCGGAGTCATGTCTCCCATTGAGTCAGTTAGGAACCACAATAACTTTGCCTCGTCTGGAAGTAGTATAACGTCTTTTGAATGGATTAAAGCAGATAGATTTGGAGATAGATTTGCATGATATTTGTTTGATGTAAGTTTTGACTTATAATTCATGGTTTCATAACACCATTTAAATGTCCGTTTGTCAGTTGTGAAGCAAGGCAGGAAGCACCAGTTCCCAAATCTCACGAGAATTTGTTGCTGAGACAGAGACAGGCCTTGAACAAAGTTAATTTTCTCCTGATTTGTGTTTCTAAAAAAGGCCAGAGTGTTCGTAAGATATGTGTCTTGTGAAAAATGAGTCCAGTCTGTATCTGGGTGATGATCAGGCGAAAGAATTGGACATAATCTGTGATCACGTTCATTTCTCCTGTAAGAATGAATTGAGTAGAGACTGCGTCTAGTCTCCTAAAGGGGCGGGGCTGTGGCAAAAAAAAACATGTGACACTGATTCAGGAAATGAACAGTCAATGAAACGTCTTGCTTTCCACTATTAACCATCTCTGGTAATGCCAAACTCTGTCTTGTATTTAATTTGTATTTGGGGATTTTTGCTGGGTCAAAGCTTAGTACATGTATTAATACTTTAATGTTTTTACTTTTTGTTTTAGAGTAAAGTAAAAGTAAAACCACAAGTAAATCAGGTCAAGTCCCAAGCCCAGGCTTAAATCCCAACGCAACAGCTCAGCATTTATTTTCCTTGGCTGCTTAAATAAAAACAAGCCTCTGTTTGTAAATAGCACACACCCTTTAAACTCTCTCACATGGCCTGAGGTTAGTTTAATCATTACACGTCTTCAGTTAAGTCATCTCTCTTTTGGTTTTTAGATTTATCACTTCTGCTGCCTGTAGCTTTAGCTACTTTTCCCCTCTAAATGCAAAGGGGTGGGTTCGGGTTGAGTTCAGGGTCAACGCGGATCTGAAGGCACCTCCTGGTCTGTTAGCTCCTTCGGAAGCCGCAGGGGCATGACTGCCGGACGGGCTGTCACTGCCAGCACTGTATTGTCGTGTTGTATTACAGTGTCGTGCTCTGGTCCTGCTCCTGTCTGCAATCTGCCAGTCATATGTACCACCATCTGTTTCTCACCAGGCTCATAATCTAGCTCGCATCGTTTGCTTAATTTAAACACTTTCAGTAACTGCTGCTGATGTTTTATGTCTGGAGGGTTAGCTATTTTCTTAGGGGATTTTTTAAAAAACCTGGGCTGTGGTGACACAGTGTCAAAAGTTAATGTTTACATTTTCTTTCATCACTGAGACGGTTTTTGTAGATTTTTTTTTTAGAAGCCTTTGTACATGAATCTTATCATTTGACCTGTGCTTGCTCTTTCATATCGCGCCTGCAATCTTACATGTAATTAGACGTATGTTTCTGTCTCAGACGTTGCCAAAACAAAACACAGTCTATCTCTCCTCATCTCTGACCCTTTTACATTTGTGGAAAGCTCTCAGTTGCGCTCCATCCTAATCTCTGGTCAGCGCCGCGCAGTTATGACATACCAGCAAGCAGCTTCATCAGCGGCACCTCCTCCACACAGAGTACACTCATTCCTCCAGAAGCTGCACTCCTCTGCTAACGCTGTCATTACTACCATCTAACCAGTGTAATTACCAGCCTCGCTGTGTGTTTGTGGTGTGTGAGCCAAGGCTGCATTATGCAGAGCAGGTTGGAGGGGTTGTGGAGGGAAGGAGCATGAATGGGAGAGACTGGGAGGGTAAAAACAGGAGAGGTGTATCCCAGAGCTAACTAATGATTACATGTGAGTAATTAATAGTTATTAAATGTCTGCAGCTTTATCTTCTGATGTCTGTGCCAAAGCTGCATGAGTCTGCTCAATTCTTACTATATTTGATGGGGAGTCTTTTTTTTTTTTTTTTTGAGTGTATTTTTTTCCCTTGATCACATTTTATAGCTCCTTGCTCTCTCCCCCACACTGTAGATCACTGTATAATTTGAAGTTACATACATTTTTTATTTGACTCTTCTCCTCTTCTGTACAGTTTTAGTAAAGCTGTACCCCTGTTTAATTTGCCTTTTTGACCAAAAACCTGCGTAAGTAATAACATACCAATCAGCCTCAGCCGTACTTTTACTTTGTGCTATCAAATATTAGCATGCCAACACTCAAAACAAAGAAAGGTGTTGAACATGATGATGTATTATACATTCTAAACATCAGCATGTTAGCATTGTCATCGTGAGCATGTTAGCAGTTGGCATTTAGCTCAAAGCACCTCTCTGCCTAAAAGCCGCACAGACCTGATGTCTTAGTCTTGTGGTTTCGATGTAGCTATTAAACCACCGTCCCCAAAGGTAAATCATCTCACATTGAAAACTCCTGCAAATCCAGATTAGCCGTTTGTATCTGTCGTTCTTTAGGTGTCTATAAGCTTTGTCAAGCTGCAGAGACTCTGACAGACGTTACTGGTAAAGATCAGACCGCACTCTCTCCATCGCCTCTCTCACCAGGCACCTCAGACACATAATGAAGCCATTCTGCAGCTCCTGCAGCTGGGGACAGATAATCTGGGATTGGGCCTGATAGTGGATCACAGGACAACCCTCCGGATGAGGAGATGGACTGTCAAAAAGCAGGATCAGAGCGAGAGCCTTTGGTCCGGAAGTGCCTGTGGTTCTCCTTAGACAAAGACATGATACATTTGCTGGGCTGTGTGTCTATAGGGGGAGTTTGTTTGCTGTGAATGAGTTCTGTTGATGATGCCCATGTGCGTGTATGAGTGAATGAGTAATGCAGTCCTAGGGCCAAAAATGAATTCAGCATGGACTCATAAAAGGCGTTGTGTATCATAAAACACACACAAAAACACTCTGAGCTGCCTTGACACAATGAAAAGCTCGACATTATGCAAATAGGACTTCATAACGAGATAGTCACCCCAGGAGACGACATTTGTAGAATTCATAAAAACTGAGGCAGCTGGAGAGAGACAAGCAAAGATTTGTTCTTGCAACAAGTTCGTTCCTAATGTATGTTTTCTGCAGGCTGTTAAACTTACAGAGTTGAATATTTATCTCCTCCTTTTAGACAAGAATAGACTCTATTCCTACACCCAGTGGTTCCATGTATAACAGCTGTATATCTGAAAGTGCTTAAAATGTGATCATATGGGAGATCAGTGCCAATAAAGTGTCAGTCAGTTATGTTGAATTTATATTCCTCATATGCTTTATTTGTCATTGTCATTTATAAATAGAGCTGATAAGATGAAGCTACATGCTCTTATTTACTAATAGTAATTATTATGTACTTGTGCCAACATTATTTGTTTATTGTGAAAGAAACAAAAAACAAAGGTGGCCCTAAAGAAGCTTCTTCACTGTGGTGGCTTTGCAAAGTTTTTTGTCTGTTCCTACCTTGTACTATAATACAATATGTTTGGTTTTTTCCCCTTGCTCTTTGAGGTCAAGATTTTTAGAGGCAAAAACAACAACAACAACAAAACTGTTAGGCTGCAAAAAAACAAAAACAAAAACATACATTAACTGTAAAATTTAATATGTCAAGAGGCTGAGCCTCCCTTGATGTCTGGTTCTAGTTTTAAAGGTATAATATTTGAAAAATAAGCTGAACATACTGATGAAAAAATGTGCGATGAACTGTTTGGTTAAATCACGTTGTAGTGCAGATAAACAGCCTCAGTAACAGGAAGGTTTCATAGATCTGTCATGCAGGAATAAAAATGGAAATCATGAGATCATGATAAGACTTGAGCCTAACAAAAGCACATTTTAAAAGCTGATGTACATTTGCCCTCTGAGGAGATCTGGTGTTGATATTTGAATGACTGGTGGTTTGTGGAGTCCAACAGAAACCTGACGATGGAAAGGGAAATACAGGAGAACAGAAAAGTAGCACATTTGTGGTAGAATATACAAGTGTGTTGTTTTTTTAAACGCAAATGAACAAGTCGTATGAATCTTTCATAACTGGTTAATCCACCGATAATCTATCCTTTTTCTGGGACTTGGTTCAGGTTTCATGGATGAATCAATTGTGTTATTAGAAAATGATAATAGTTCGCTTGCAAGCTTTAAGAAATGTGAAAGAACATTTCATCTTTACTAATTTTTTTTCTATACTTTGGCCTGTGTGGCATTGAAACAGATAATAAATTGCACTCTATTTCGTGACATAAAGCTCCTCAGAAGCCTTAAGTTCAACATAGTGAAAGCATTAAAAACCCTGTCAAGGAGATCCACAAACCTCACAAGTATGTTTGTTGTTCAAGTCTGCTAAGACCTCACAACCAGCACATTGTCGTTCCTTGTTCGTTATGGTAATGCAGTTGAGTCATAACCACATTGTAACATTCTTGATTATAAATTCCCAGCCAGTCACTCTGAAAACCCATATTAACATTCAGCCGAAAAAATATGAAAATGACTGGGACATTTTGTCCGAAATGATGATGACATAAAGTCACAATGATGTAGTCTGCCCGAGAACCTTCCAATGACTGCCACACTATTATGACAATGTGACAGCCCTAGCTCTGACAGTACTCCCGTACACATACAATAATAGTGTAAGATGCCTGTAAGAAAAACCCAAGACAAAACATTATACTTGAAGAGAAATGCAAGATGCTTTGGAGGAAACGAGAGTCCTTACGTGGTGGATTTTTAAGACTTGATGCAGTGTGACAGTCATATTAAAGCACACCGCTGTGGTTCACTGAGCAATGTACTCCTCTCCTCTTTGCTCTTTCTTTACTCTGTCTATTTCTGGATTTACCCTGCTTCACCTCTCCAACTGTTGGGTCACATTGTGCCCTTTTGTCTCTCCTGAAATCTCTGTCACCTCCCTGCCTTTAAGTTGTAGTTGTTTGTGGTTACGCCTCACTCAGAGTACTATAGAGAAGTGTGTATGTGTCTCAGCCATGTGGAGATCAGTGCCCGGAGGATGAAAAAAATCAGTCATGAGCAGACTCCTACGCGCATATAAGCTTTATCAACACTGGGTCTCTTTGAAATGAGAGACGGAAATGAGTGGTGAAAATGCTTCAGTGGTGAAGTGTTTAAATTATCTGTGTACTCTGCATTCCCTCTGTTTGGAATCTGTATTACTTTCTAGTCCAGTGATATTAGCTGAAGTGTTTCAGTGGTTTTAATCTGCAGCAGAGCGGCCACAGCCTTTATGTCCTGTGGCTATATGAGTGTCTGCATGTGCACGCGCATGCACTTGAGCGCACACAGTGTGAGATAATAATATCCCTTGTCAGCCTCCTGAAGATTAGCTTCATCATGAGAAATCCTCTGTCCCTCACCTTATTTCCCTCTCTCGCTCTCTCTCTCTGTCTTATCAGTCTTACATTGTTGTACAGTTGAGTGAGTCGCTCTTTTCTGAATTCAGCGCTCAGTTTTTCTTTGCGCCTGTAGAAAAAATTTGGGTCACACTAGCTCTGGGGTGTAAAAAGTGTTCCAAATGTCTTATCTCTAATTTGCTTTGGTTTTGCATGTTTTGTGCCGATTGTCTGAAACTGATTTATTAGAATTGTTTTTTTTTTTCCTCTTATTTTTGTCCTTTTCTCAGATCTGCATAGACTGAAAACAAAACCAAAAAGAAGAGGATTGGACCTGACTCAAGCTGGTCCCCAATGGACCAGTGAAGTCATCCCGCCCTGCCAGTTAAAAGCAATGTTTTTGGGAGCTGGAGGCCGTAGCACCGTCAGCAGAGTGTGTGTGGGGCGCCTCCCTTCCCACTTTCCCAGCACCCCTCCTGACATGGGATGCCAGCCCCCTGCCTTCCTGCCCTGAGCTCTCCTGGGGTGCCATGAACAGCTACAGAGACAGAGGGGTCACTTGCACCTCCTCCGACCTCCTGGATGGAGGTGGTGGAGGAGGAGGGGGAGGAGGAGGGTTCCCCCAGCACACTCCGTTTCGCCACATCCCAAATGGCCACCCGGCTCCTGGCCTCACAGACCCGGCCGTCCAACCACGCGTGTCCGTGCCTAAAATGGGTGTTCGGGCACGGATTGCAGAATGGCCCCCACGCCGAGCGCAGTCTAAAGAGTCGCTGCTTGAAAATGGGCAAATTGGCAGCAGTCGCCATGGAGATGACTGCTCCACTTCAATTTCCTCATCAGTTTTGTCATCTGACATGGGATTGGTGCGGGGAGGAGTTGCCAGGTTACCACGACGGAGGTCCAAGGATGTAGAGTTCAGAGGAGGAGGGTTTGGCGGTGAGAGAGGTTCACCTTTGAGCCTAAGAGTGTTTCCTCCACTGAGACAGCGCTCGAACAGCGAGGTGACCCTGAGTGAACAGGACGAAAATGAGGTGAGTCCTCAGTCACTGTCAAACCTTTTAAAAAAAAAGTTTGTTGCTTTTTAGTTCTGTAGCATTTTCTGTTTACAGTATAAAACCCAGAAGATTAAATGTGGCCAGTAAACATACGTAACTTTGTGGAAATTCCCAATATTTAAATTGAAATAAGTGTTGTTTTGTATCCACTGATTTGTCATCTCAACCTGAAGATTCTTCCCCCTTTCTGCTCCAAGGTGGAGGTTCGTGGAGGTGGCGGAATGGGCAACCTTTTCAGAGAGTACGGCAGCACTTCCTCAATCGACATCCAGGGCATTCCTGAGCAGAGCTTCTTTGACATGCTCAGCCAGTTCCACCAGGAGAGGCCTGACCAGCGCAGCTCTGCACCCATACGCCTCGGGGAGCTGTTGCGAGCTCCAGACTCACCACCAGGCGCACCCCTCCCCACTGCTCCCTCACCTGGTCCCTCAGGTGGGGACGATAGAGGGACAGGAAGGAAAGACGGAACTGAGAGGGTGAGGAAGAAAAGTGGAGGGACAGAGTCGTCATTGGGCACCTCCTCCTTGTTTAGGAAACTTAGGAGCTCTAGTCGGGGTGAGCTGGACAGTGGGAAAGGGGAGACGAGTGAAGACGGGGGATGACGGGGTTCAGGGGATGCCTCCTATAAACCGTGGGTGTGCCCCAAGAGCTTTGTCCACTTTGATGCTCAAAGCATCCTGTTTGACCTCCATGAGGCGGCTGCTCAGCGAGGCTATGCCTCCCAAAGGAGGAACACCGCCACAGGGGCGTCAGCTGCTTCAGTGTCCCTGTCCGTCCCCAGATCCTCAGCTCCCAGTGTGAACGAGCCCATTTACTCCAGCATTGAGGATCTGACCTTGAGCCTCGACCCTGGTTCTGCAACACCCTCGCTGGGCGTGGACCCCCTGGATGGGCCCCCTGGAGGCAACAGCTCGAGCCAGCTGCTCCTTTGCTGCCCCCACTTCCTCAATGAGACCGGGGGCCACGGGGAGCGCAACATCAGCTTCCTCAGCTCGTCAGCAGAGCGAGGAGGAGACGGAGGAGGAGACGGAGCGAGAGGTTGGCTGAGGAGGAGTAACGCCAGTGTCTCGGTGCTGGAGGTGCCTATAGAACAGCAGATTACAAGACTGGAAACACTGAAACTGTACAGCATAGAACATGTAGACCTGGGGGCCAAATACTACAGAGACTACTTCCATGGGAAAGGTAATACTGAGACACACTCACTGTGCAGCCACACTTAAACAATAAATATTCATTGGTTTTGATGCCAGCTGTTTTGAAAAGAATCCCAAGATTCATCACCCTGAGAGAAAACGGATTATACATAATTATGTTTGGCAACATTACGACATATTATAACATCTGGAAATACTGGTATTATAACACTCTGTAAAATGTCGTAATGACAAAAGGATAGAAGAAAAAACTTGAAGTTATGAATGAGCCATCTGGATTTAAAGATTCAGACATTTTCATTGTGTCATACAGTACGTTAGTGCTGAAACATTTAATCAGTCTCACATTTGTTTATTTTTTCAGATAGTAGATTAAATGTAGGATTGATAAAATTTCATAAAATTATGAAAAATGTCATCACAACTTTTTTTAGTCCAAGGTGACCTGCCCTCCTTTTCATCTCTGTTTCCAACATTTTGACAAGTAATTAAGACGTTTATCAAACAAAAAGGGAAACATTTTTTGTTTTTGGCCTCTCAAATGTGAAAATAGTTTGTTAGACTAAACCAACAATCTTAAGAGGAAAATAGATCCTTTGACATTTTAGACTTAAAAACTGATACTTTAAATTACTATTAGCATTATGCATTAAAAAAAAAAAAAATCACTAGTGGCCATTAATTCAATTTCACTTTATTATAGACTCAATGCCCCAAAATTAAAGACACAACGATCACAATTTTTCTTTTTAAGTAAATAAATAGATAAATATACATATTGTTTTCAAAGAGACAGAACAGCTTGGAAGGTGTTGACACCTGCAGCAACATTAGATTTAGCTTATCTAGTTAGATTTATTTTATATTATATTTAAACTCGGGCCCCTTGCTGTTATTTGTCTGCATGAATGTCGTTTGTCCAGTGACAGTTTCTGCACTGTCATTCCTCACATCTCATCCTACAGTTCTTAAATGTCTGTCTGGTCCTGAGCAGAGCAAACTCTGAGCTGATGATACAGCACATAATGGACCTGTGTAGTTTTGTTTTACATCTGATTTTTAGTGTCAGAAATCACACCTAACTTCAGGGAGGAATGATGTGAGTGAGATGTGGCTGTCCGTACATGTGTGTACTGTGTTTGGGTATTTCTTGTCAACATCACCTCTTTAGACTCTGAGGATCAAACTTCCCCTCGGCAAGCATCATCTGGCTACACCCTAATTAGTGACAGATGCTGTTAGGAGCACATGTGTGCAGGCAAGCGTGTGTGTGTGTGTGTGTGTGTGTGTGTGTGAGAGAGAGAGAGTGAGAGAGGCCTGCAGCCACAGAGATAAAGGTTATCATTCCAAAAATATGTTCATCAGCTGATTCGTCTCCAGCTTAGCTGTCTCGCGGATCGCTG
Source organism: Naso annulatus (assembly GCA_029783625.1). Taxonomy (NCBI): domain Eukaryota; kingdom Metazoa; phylum Chordata; class Actinopteri; order Acanthuriformes; family Acanthuridae; genus Naso; species Naso annulatus. The sequence goes on along the minus strand of JAPZDX010000023.1, from coordinate 16,754,538 downwards.
CTGTGATTGTGTGTGTTTGCTGTGATGTTCCCTGTGTGCACATCAGAAAGCCTCATCAAAAAGCTGACATTGTCACCACAGGACATTGCATGGGAGCTAAGCAGGCCTGAGCCTCCTAACGTGCACGTCGTCCTGGTTTACTCCAGTCTGACGGGGTACAGAGGAGGAATACTTGTCAAGCTCGATTCTTCCCTGAGTGCGTTGAGAACTTGTCTTTGGTCTCCCACACTGCCTGTGGTGTTGGCATTAGCACGACTTAGCTTTACAAGAGGACATGGAAGATGCTCGTGAAGTGTGTGTGTATAATTCTGCCTCAGCACTCTTAATGGATGATTATGTTGTGTGCCAACATTGGTAACAAGAATGTTAATCGGCAAATTATGACACCACATGATTTTGTTAATTTCCTGGAGGACGTCTTTGCTTCTATGAAGCCTTTCTGTTTCATAAAAGAAGCTCAAACGCACAGCATCAGAAAATCTAAGCGTCTCTGTAACCACATGAATATTTATACATTTAATCCTCACCTTACTTTAGCAACAATCATCATTTTTTTCTGGATTATGTCTTGTATTATCTACATTGATTTTGTAATTACATGAGTATTGATTTCTAGGTAAAGTGTCATTGTATTAGTGTTGTCCTTGACTTAAATGCCCCTCATCTGTCAGTTCTGCTTACCACACAGATAGTGCCTGGTGTCTTTCCTGCCAACCCTCATTTCTTTCTCTGTCAAACTTCTCTCGTACCTGCCCCATCTTAATTTTTTTTAAGGTCTCTGTTTGGTGTGAAACCTTTTTGTTACTAGAACATTCATCAACTTAAGAATTGATGCTGATTATTGTACCAACCCACTAAACCTTCAGCTAAAAAATTGTAAAACAAAACTCAGGTATTGTGCAGGCACAAGGATCAGAAGGTTCCAAATGACACCCAAACCTACTGGTTATTTCTATAAAAACACAAGCGATGACAACAAACAACAGGGGCCAGGGGCACCCATCATTTGTCGATCCATGCAAATGTAGATACAACCCAAGTCAATGTTCAGCTCCTTTTTTCCCCAACACAAACTTGAGCATTGGTGTCTTTGTTTCTCTCCAGAGCACTCAAACTACTTTGGGACCGATGATAAGCTGGGCGCTGTGGCTGTGAGCATCCGCAGGGAGAAACTGGATGACACCAAAGACCTGAAAGACCAGTACCAGTACCGCCTCATCGTCAGAACAAGCTAGGTAAGCACAGGTTTGCTGTTATTGTGGGCGTGTTTGGGGATTTCTGAGCAATGATGACACAGCAACAAGTCAGCTTCAGAGTGCAGGTTTAAGTAAATGTTTTATAAACGTTGATTTTACCAAGCCCTCCTTTTTAAAAAAAAAAAAAAAAAAAATCCCTATCTGTGATTCTCCTCCCCTCGTCCCCCCTCAGCCCCTTTCTCCTCTTTAACAGTGGAAAATTCCACCTGCCAGGTCCCAGCACAGCAAAGCCAAACCAAACACTGGCTGCTCTGGCTTAAGTGTTTGGCCTGCTGTCAGAGGGAGCACACCCAACCACTTTTCCACTTTGGTGGACCTAAGACTCATAATGTGTTAAAAGATGAGCTGGTGATCATAGAGTTAGTTTCTCTGCAGTCTCCCTCTGATTTGTTTAGACTTGCAGTACTTTCATTCATTTTTCTAGCCTTTAGCAAATTACTTTCAGAGAACCAAAATTTATATTCTGATTTTAATAATGGAATAATGGTTGCTTCTCGAGCAAAAAATGGCAAATAATGCATTTAAAATCTGAGGCTTTTCTCTCTTTTGTGGTTTTTATACTAAATTTTTTTAGGCTCTTGGCTGATGTTTCAATAAAGCAAAATATTGTGATGCGTCACCTTGGTGTCTGCACTGCACATTTTGTTTTGTGCACATTTTTTTTGCCTTTTACAGATCTGAGGTTCTATTAACACCTGTCCAGTGTTGTCAGAGTCGCTCAAACAAACAGCAAAGTTTGCCTCTGATCATCAGATTCATGTAGTGTCTTCGTCTGCCTGACAGTGTTGTTTTAGCTGGATTACATGGCTGCCTGGCCTCATCACCTTAGCTATGCTATAACAATGGAGCCTCTCCACCGTCTAAGTACACAGAGCTCAGCTAACAGACACAACCAGCGCACTCAGGCCTCCTGTTCCCACACAGAAAAAAAAAGGAGATTGATTGCAGACTTTATTCTCTCCCACTCAAGCCGCAGCTGCTCTCAAATATCCACCCCCCTAAAGTCTGTCATTTAATTCTGTGCAGCAGTGCTGACACAGCAAGGTAAAGATACTTCCTCTTTCTCCCCTTCTTTCTTCCACCATCACATATTTATACACACTGTCCTCCCGCTCAGCGTGTCGCAGGCACTCCCTTCGCTGTCGCACAGTAGCTGACGAGTGGAGACAGCATAACTTCAGCTGCGTGTCAATCAGGTTTCATTTCTCTGCGGCGCACACCCGAGTCTCTGAAGTTCAACTGTCTCTCCGGCCCCCGCCAGCTCCAGAGTCTGCCATGCATTTTTAATGAAGCTGCATTTGTGTCTGTAGGTGTGCGCATGTGTGTGTGCATGCGTGTGTGCGCGCGGAGAGAAGGAACAGCCCACTCCTCCCAACTGTATCTGAGGTTATTATAGTCTCACTGTTTTGAAGCAGGTCAATTTCCGCTCACTAGGGAGCAGCACTCTGGCAGCACAATACTGAGCAGAATATTAATTCACAATACAGCCCATCTTAAAATCCTCCACACAGAGCGCTTTCACTGCCTGTGTGTGTGTGTGTGTGTGTGTGTGTGTGTGTGTGTGGCTTCATGGTAGCAGGGCATTATTATGAGTAAAGAGATCCAGCCCTCGTCTGATGCACCCACTTTAAGCTCCCAGGATACTAATCATTCGCCCCTCCATTTCCACACTCTACTGTACTACAGCAGAGTCTGACCTCTGACCTCTCTCAGTACATTTGCCCTACTATCAGTAATATTACTACGCAAGGTCCTCTTTATTTGTCTGTTACTGTTTGCCCAGGCGAGGTTTCCCTCAGCCCTTCCTGTATTTTTAATGAGGTTTAACATGTGGAAAACAGAAAACAGCGCTTTAAAGTGGCAATCTCAAAGACTTTCATTTAGTTAATGTTTGTTAAGTCACGACTTATCACAAGTGAGGTCAAGCGTTGACTGAGCCTATGGCCCACTGCTAAAAGCCCTTGTATTTGCAGCATTTCCAAGTACTACGATCTATGTGTCTGTGGCAACATTCCCTCCTAAATTCAGTAACAGCACACAGTTAAATGACGCCTTTTACGCCAGTCAGCGGGGGATGGTCCTCCCAGAGGGTAGGCGGAGCTAACGCTATAGGCTTGCTCTTAATTGTGTCTCTGACGAGCAGAGCAGTGAGGGTACTTTTAATTTCTTGTGAGTTACAATGGTGGATTAAGGCATGAAGAAAATACAGCGTCCAGGCAACGACAGTTACACACCAGAATGTACACAAGAGAATTAAGCACAAGAGATGAAAGGTTTTAACCCATACCAATAAAGAAAACTTAAATGAATAAACAAGTATGTAATCAAGAATTTTTTTTTAAATGTAAAGAGAAAAGGGATTAAAAAGAGTGAATAAAAGTGGAGCTAATTACCCTCATTAAAAAATCAGCATTGTAGAGGATCAGCAATTATTCAGTCCCCTAGACAGGAAACAGGTATACAGATAAATAATAAAGATGGTAATAATTAGAATTCATGTGCTGCTCTGATTAAAGGTGAGCATATGAAGTCTCATTTATTTTAAAGGTAATCAATCAACTTTTCTATTCAGTGCAATACCTTTGTGAAATTTGACTAATTTTTCTGTTTTTATCTGTGTGATTTTAAATATGTTTTGTCTTAGATTCTGTCAGTGCTTTTCTCTCAGTTAAACACCATTTATTTGGTCTTTCCTTCAGCTTGTGACCCTACGAGGCTCCATTCTGGAAGATGCGGTGGCGTCAACGGGGAGACATGGCACGGTGCGAGGTTTGCCGCTCAAGGAAATCCTGGAGCAGGTCGTCCCTGAGCTCAACCTCTCCTGTTTGAGACTGGCGCTCAGCACACCCAAAGTCACTGAACAGCTCCTCAAACTGGATGAGCAGGGGGTGAGTGCTGCTTCTGTGCCTGTATTTGCATTTTATCTTTTTACTTGTGCAATAAAACTGGAAATACAACAGTTAATCCTGGCAGCAACAATGCCTATATTGAAGTAGTTCTTGGCCAAAACACAAAGTGTTAAGCCAGTATAAGTCAGGCTGGCTAAAATACGATCTGGTTACAAAGCACAGTGACATATGGTTTGCTCAGACAGAAGTGTTTGCAACCTGTATAACTAATTGCAGTGCACAGTCCAGCATTGGAATGAGTGCAGTGAAAGCTAAATGAAGCAGGGTGTGTTCTGTTTAAGCACGTGTGCAACCATAAAAGCATTGGAGTTCTGTCATTTTATCTCACCTTTTTATTGAACAGAGGTTAAGGTGCAAAGCAGAGGCGTTTCGTCAGCATTAGGCTTGTTATTGTTGGTGTAGGCGGTTTATATCACAGTGAAGTTGTGCTCAATGTGGTTGTTTAAGTGCATCCAGGTATCCATCTTTATCTGTAACATCTACTTTGACATTGTGCCGCATTAGAGGCACATGGTTCAGACCGCAGTGCTTTAGCAGTTTGTGTGATGTTAGTGTTCCCTCTCCGCTTCCTCGCAGTTAAGTCAGAAGCACAAGGTGGGCGTTCTGCTGTGCCGCGCGGGCCAGAGCACAGAGGAGGAGATGTACAACAACGAGGAGGCGTCACCTGCCTTCTCTGCCTTCCTGGAGCTGCTGGGGGACCAGGTGCTTCTCAAAGGATTCACCAAATACGCCGCACAGCTCGACACAAAGAGTGAGTCTTGACAGGAGCCCCTTACAGACACATTGCGTTCCATACGTGTGGCTGTTCTTCATAAAAATCAAGACAGTGATCTTGCTAGGTCTCACTGAGTAAGATATTTTCATCTCTTTCACCATGACACATGTCCTTATTGCCAGATGTAAAGGCTGCAGCAGCACAAATTAAGCATGTACTTCTTGTTGGCTGTGCTAATTTTCCCCTAATAAGTGTATCATTTAATTATCATTTTCTATGGTTAGAGATAACAAAATCTATGAAAAAAGTTACAACACGAAAAAGCTATTATTTTCTCTTTTTCATGCAGTTAGCATTAAGATTACACAGCAAAATGGTTTAAAACTTGTGAGCAAAGAGGATTTAAAAGGGAGTCCAAACTGAGTGCCTTGTCATATTACTTATGCAGTGTCGCACATTCTGAAACAGGAAGCAGAGTTACTCCTAAATGAGTTCATCAGTGAGCAAATGTGTTGACTGGATTCACTGGAAAGACTTTCCAGGATGTCCTAATGCTAAAAATACTGAAAACAAGTTTAATTCGCCGGACCATATGTCCTCATGGTTCCTGCACATGACATCAGTTTGAACCAGGAGGTGTTTGGATTGACGCTAACAAGTTCTAACGACTAAATATCTTTCTCCAGCCGACTCTACAGGCACCCACTCCCTCTACACCACCTACCAAGGCTACGAGGTCATGTTCCATGTGTCCACCATGCTGCCCTACATGCCCAACAACCCCCAGCAGGTAAGAGCCTATGAGCACCCGTGTCCTGCACCAGCACGAGTACCAGTAGGCCTGAATGTCTCAGGCCTAGTTTGGGTGTGTACAGCCGAAAAAAATACATCCATGACTGTCCTTTTTTGTCACCCAGAGCTTTTCAAAGTCTGCCTGTGGTTGTTAGTTAAAGACTCTGCAGTTTGCTGCGGGTCGTAAACCGCAGCAAGCATTCATCAAGTAGAAACTCGTGACTCGTGTCACCCTCTTCATTTAGAGTCTCTTTCTCC
>JAPZDX010000023.1:16721313-16733995 GCA_029783625.1 Naso annulatus | reverse complement strand
ATACTTAAGACACTAAACCAGCAGTTCTTTTTACTTTATTTGAAAAAAGACTGAAACAATTAATTGATTATCAAAATAGTTGGCAATTAATTTTCTATCATTCAATTCATCGATTATTCGATAAATTGTTGCAGCTCTACTGCTGACATTAACCACCTTCATATGAGACTTGGTCTTCTTGCCCAGTTTAATGCTAAACTAATCTAGATTTTCCAAGAGCTTAAGTGATATGTTGTAGCAAACTTGACTTTGTAAAGTCTTGAATCCCTGGTCAATGTGTGAGACACTGACTGATTGTTGGGGGTTGATTGGTTGCACTACCTTTGCTGTCTTCTGTCATACGACACTCGCGGGAAGTGAAACGGTCCCTCTATCTGTGCCTTTCACGTGATCACCTGCTCCACTTCCCAGCCACAGTTTCTTTTCTGGAGCTGTCTCCTGTCCCTTGTGTCCTCTGCTACCACAAAGACACACACTAGACTCAAGCCACCATTTGATCCATAACCTTACTGGCTGCCAGGGCCTTCTGTGCTGAGGTGTAGCGTATCCCAAGGGACACTTTGGTAAAAAGACTCATTTGTGCAGCTTGTGGAAAGTCCGATTATGTGTCTCTGTTGCAGCACAAAGAGCAGTTTCCCTCTTCTCACTGACGGAGCCGCAGGTTGGAGGTCCAGACATGAGACCAGCCGTCAGTCCAGTCCAGTTTCACACTCCTCAAACACCTCGGACCACGCCGACCTTCAGTGGGTGGGTCAACTTTAATGTTACACAGACAAAACAAACAATATTTGTTGTGAAGTAGCACAGCCACACAACTGTAGGCACACAAGATCTTAAAATATTAATGTTTTGTTTTGTCTTTAGTCCTGCTGTCATGTTGTTAATTTGTCACTACTGCCATCTTCTGGTTATTTTTAGAATTTGTGTTAAATCCCCAGGTTGTTTACCCCTCTTATAAACAGTTGTTTGAGTTATGGTACCCATTTCTGTGTTGCCAAAAAAGGTTGTTTGTTTATTCTACCATTGAGCAGAGAGTATATTATCGAATTTTAAGAGCTTCAATTCAGTCATAAACAGGAATGTATTCCCATCACAAACACTGGTACAACCTGTCCTTCCCAACCATCAACAACACCTGCACAGCAGTGGGTGTGTATTCATTTGAAGTCATGTGTGCTGTTTGTTTACAGTGACGAGGTTCCCAACGATCTGTCTGGCCGGCTCTACCACCTGGAAGTGATGCTGAAACAGCTGAACAGTGATCTGGAGAAAGTGAGAATCTTTTGTTTGTCACATTTTTGCCTTTATTTTCACAGTTTAAAGTAGCAAGTCTTGGGCCTTGGGCATTTTTAATAGTAACAATGTACTCTCCCAGTAGGATGTTTGCTTTTCCATGTTTTTTACTGTCTCAAATGGTAGGAAATGTCAACTCTATTGTAGAGAAGTAACTCACACCAAAGGCTCTAGTGAGGTGCTAATCACCGGCAGTAAACTTGAAATGAAAAAAAGTGTTACACACTCCATTTGCAGTTATGTTTTAATTTGACATTTGGACCCTCAGGCCTTCTTCAACATCATTACTGACGATAATGTGATGATCTTGAAAAAGGCCTGAGGGCCGAAACATCAAATTAAAAAATAACTTCATATGGAGCCAGAGTGTGCGACACTTTTTTTCATTTCAGGAAATGGCAGCTCAACAGATCCTCAGCTTTACAAGTTCATTTTGATATTTTTGTAATTTAAAATGATAATTTGATAAACAAAAGCTAATGAAATTTGCCTTTCACCACTTCTAAACGTCTCTAATAAAGCTTAAAGTTTTGTTTTCTACAAGTGGTTATGTGTTTCCTGTGTTAATGCTGTGCTATGCAAAGCTAAGCTAATCGCATCAGGGCTGCAGCTCTAAGTAGAGTCTCTACAAGAAAATGAACAAAAGTATTCCCAAAATGTAGTCTATTCCTCAAAAAGCAGTGAAAATTGAAAATTCATTATTTCTTCTTGTTCTCTTTCTATCACCAGGAGAAGCAGGATAAAGTCGTTCTGCTCGCAGAAATGGCCAACCTGAGGGAGAATAACCAGCGCTTGCAGGAGGAGAGTCTAACAGCCAGTGAGCAGCTGCGCAAGTTCAGCGTGCTCCTCACTAACCTCGACAAGACAGAGAGCGACCACGAGGCTCGCTCCTTAACACATGAAGACTCAAAGAGGGAATGATACGGCATGTGCAGAAGAAGAAAAAGAGTGTGAGACTGAGGCCACAGAGAGGGGGGTGACTGTGAGAGAAATGTTCTTTCAGTACCCAGAATTCCTTGCACACACAAGAGCGGCAGAGGTCACGATGATGTCACCTCACTCAGCTTCCACTGGACTGCCTTAAATCATAGAGAGCAAGAAAAAAAGACAATTTTTAAAATGCAACACTCCCACAAAGTCTCACCAAGCTTGTGCACAGACAGCGCAGAGACCCTCCCTCTCTAATCTCTGAGCCTGTCTATTTTTATAAACTGAAGTCAAAACATCTTATATGTCTTATATATATATAAACACGTGCTACTATGCCAGAGGAGCGAGTAGGAGAAGAGAACCTGACTGTTTTAGAGAACACTAGATCACCTGGAGAGGCCTAATACTGTTCCTGCAGCCAATCAGCCAAAAAAAGACGTTTTTCATTACAGACTGCATCTCCCAGAATGCACTAGAAGTAATGGAGGCTCTACAGACATGCTACTGTAGACTGATGCCTGTGTGGTACAATTTCTCATGTATCAATATAATCTATATTGTACTGATATTGTATAACAGTTGTACTAAAGAAGTGTGTGAGTGTATGTGTGTGAGAGAGGGTGCGTGTGTGTGACTGAAGGTACAATGAATACGGCTCGTGCTCAAGGCAAGATGCATTTTGTTACCCTTTCCTGTGAGCTTTTGAGATAGAGGATGAATGTGATGGTCTGTTATAGGACGACTGAGTGATGAACAAACTAGTTTACTGTAACTTATGGGCCACAGTCTTTTTTTCTTTCCTCCGTTTACATGGATGAACCGCGGCCCATAGATGTGAAACAAGCCATCAGCGTGTTGAGCGAGTGTAAATGGTCGATGTCATGAAGCTCAGTGATATAATAGTATCAAAACTCGGATGTAGTGCATTGTTTTAAAATTGACTTTCGCTGTTTTCAGCAGTGCCGTATCATCTCAGATCTTAAATGTAATGGCTAATTATATTAACACTGAGAAGCTATTACAGTATGTCTTTTAAATATCTTTTATCTAATATTTTAAGCAGCAGTTTGGCATTTTAGGAAATACGCTTACTCGCTATGATGCGTACAGTTGGCTAGATGAGACATATGAATATGAGGCAATAGCAAATCGTTGTTAGCTTAGCATAAAAACTGGAAACGGTGGAAAGCGGCTAGCCTGAGGCACTGCCAAACAAATAATTAAGGTAACAAATGCTACCTACGTCACCAGCACCTGGAAAATTCAATAACTAAATCATTAACGTTAAATATCATTTGTTAACGTTAAATGTTTTCCAAAAACGTAACAATTCGCCATTGTGCGAAACTTTCAGTTAGCAAACGTTAAGAGCGCAGTGACTTCTGGGACTCAACGCCGGTTGCCTGGCAACCTCCACAGGCGCCAAACCCAGACCTTAGCCACAACGGTAATTTAAGATGTCAGCAAACACTGTGTCCTTTTGGTATTGATATATAAAAACGAACTCCATACAATGTGCCAGTTGGTGAGCTTTAGAGGTGTTGGCATGAAGGTTTTGTTACCTTTTGACAGAGCCAAGCTAACGTCAGCGGTCCGTCTTTGTTTCCAGTCCTCATGCTAAGCTAACAGTCACCATATTCAACAGACGATCATGGGAGTGGTGTCAGTCTCTACGCCAAACCCTCCATTAGTAAGCGAGTATCAAAATTCCCCAAAATGTCAAAATATTCTTCTAATCGAGTCTTTGCCTACTAACGTTAATTAAAATGAAGCTGTCACCAGTAACGTGTGCTTATAGAAAACATTACCTGTTAACTCACCACTTAACAGTGAAGCTCCTTCATATCAGAACCAGTCTGTCTGTGTGTGAGAGAGGATTGATCCCTGTGTTCTGTGATAACCCAAATGAACACAAAAGACACTATTTATACTGCTAGCTTGCTTAACGATATTGTCTACTATATCTATTTTTCATACAGAAATAATACGTTTTTTGGGTGCTGGTACTGAACTGACAATACATTTCTGCAGAGGATGAATCTTCCTGTGTCAGTAGAGACATTGCTGATAAAATTGTAGTAAATGATCATCTCCTGCTCTGCCCTGTAGAACAACTGCTTCCTCCTGGTCTGACTGGAACTGTTGAATTCTCAATCCCAACTCACTCAGGTTTCTCAAAATGCTGTTAATGACACTGAACCACCACTCAGAGGGGGCCATGTGATGCACTGTAGCCTGAGACAATATACATAAATTTGTCAGCCGTCAGTTTTCCCGTACTTTTTATAACCATTGTAGTAATCCCTTTAATATATCTTGGTGAATTAGGTTATTGTAAATTGCAAAACAAATCGGTCTGTATAACGGTTAAACTGGATTTATATAATTTCATTCCTTGATTTATAATAATAAGATGGATTAATTTAAAACAGGTAAACATAAACAGTTTCTCAATTAATTTCCCGTGAAGTTGACTATATTGATTTTTTTTTTTTAGAATTACACCCACACCCACATCCACATCCACCACTTCTACTGTAGAAATACTTTTCTCTCATAACAATGGTGCAAATATTGTAATCTGACTGGACAGAAAACTGCCATTTCCTCCTGCTCTTCCTCAGGCCATTAAAAAAAAAATCCTGAATGCTTTCATGTCACCAACTTCTTTAATCTTCTGCAGCCAATTACAGTTTCAAGTTCATCTGTTGTCATCCCATAACCTTTGATACCAGTAATGCAAAGTTTGCCTATTTAGACCTTTTTGCTTGGGTTTAGAAACACTCTTTCTATCAGTCGGTCAAAAAGTCACACTATAATAAGGTTCCTTTAACTCTAGTTTCTTGTTTGGATATTTTTAGTTCAGGCTTCTAGTGACACGCTCCTGTTATTTCTCCTTTAGGAAATTCTACACGCAGCTTCACAGGTGTAGCTGTGATTTTAGTGTCTGCAAGTCTCATCAGTTTGCTTATGTATAAGGGGCAAGGTTTCTTTCTTTTTATGTTAATTTTTTTCATGATATGTATAATTGTAAGCTATTTATAGCATACACAACAATCCCTGTTGAACAAATCAATAATGCATTATGGTTAATGGTAATAATTGTATAACTAGGTTTGTTTTTAGATGTTAAATATGTTGATAATTTATTTTTAACACATTCCCACTGTTGCAGACAATAGTGAAGATGAGAGGGTACTGTGTTTTTATTTGTGTATGCTGTTTTACTTCTGATCTCTGTACAAAACCGATTCCTCATTGTTTTCTATTTTCCGGCATTGTCTTTCCTCTGTGCAGCGGTGCTTTCTGCATGTGGCAGAGGTACGTGGTGCATAGACAAATGTTTTCTTTGGGTTGTAATAACTTGTACATTCGAAAGTGTAAATTATGTTTTCATTATTTTATAAAAAATATATTAAAAATAACTATCAGAACTTTTGTCTGAATTTAATATTTTCCCCTATATCATTAAGATACACAAGTGATTAAAAAACAGGACAGTTTGGGGTTTTTTTAAATTTCATATATATTTTTTGATCACAATCCAATTCGGAACACTAAGAATTACATCACTTACTCTTCTAAAGGCCTTGCATTACGTTATTACTGACCATTGTATTAATGGCTGAAGATGGTCTTAAAGACAATATTGTTCCTTTCAACTATTTGTCTTTTGATTTTTAGGTATTTTTGGACTTTTATGCCTTTATTTTACATAGGACAGCTGAAGAGTGGAAAATTTACATATATCTGTGTGTGTGTGTGTGTATATACTATATGTTGTTAGTTTTATAACCAGTAACAGTAGTTACTAGATAGAGGTCAAATTAGTACTATGCTGTTTGCACAATGTAGATGGTTTAAACTGTGCTGTGGAAGTACAGAAGTCAATGGAAACTTAAAGAATGTTGACTGAAAGAAATGAAAGTGCCACATCAGTGGGTGAACCCGGGCTGCCTGGGTGAAAACCAGGAATGTCAACCACTAGACTTTATGGGACCTACATTATGGGCACTGTTATGTTGTCACACATCAAATCAGAATTAGATCCAGTCATTTGAAGCAGATTTGCCCTCATATCCTTTAAACAAAGTAGTAGTTCAGGAATTCTACTGTAATTGATGCTAAAATGCTTCAGCTGGTACCTTTAAATCAGGTTGTTTCACTTTCCAAAGCTCACAAACACGAACGGCTTGCATGTAAAACCTTTTATTTCCTATTACAAAACTTTATTTCAACATAAAATACATTTTTTAATAAGTACTTGCAATGACATTAAGTGAGTTGACAGAACACTCATTTAATAAAATTATTTCTATACATTCTGAAAAACCCCTGACAGTGCACCGCAGTATGATCAGCACCGAGGGCTCAAGTTTGTGAATTGTTACAGAAGAACTTGTATAACGTGCTCTGTCACCCAAAACTTCAAGCCTTAAATAACAGTGTAATTAAGAAGTAGAGAGGACAGTGTTTAAGATCCACACATGAGACACTCGTCTCGGTTCTCCAGAGAACACACCATGGCCGCCATGTTGCGCTCTTTGATCTCCTCCTCGGAGGCCTTGACCGGCTCCTGTGCCTCCTTCAGCTTCTCCTTGTTCAAGGTGAACTGGATGGGGTTGGCAGCAGGCTTCGTCCTCAGGTAGTACATTCCTGTCTTCAGACCCTGTGTTTTGAGGGAAAGGTGAATTTAACACATTCTTGTATTTCATTAGAAATAAGTTTTTTTTAATTCTCTCATTTTTACTGATTTATCCCCATGTCTCACTTACTTGTTTCCAGCCAAAGAAGTGCATGCTGGTCAGTTTGCCATAATTCGGCTCTGCGATGTGGATGTTCAGGGACTGGCTCTGGTCGATGAAAGCGCCGCGGTCGGCGGCCATCTTGAGTACAGTCTTCTGAGAGATTTCCCACACAGTTTTATACAGCTGCTTCAAATCATCTGGAATTCCTTCAATGTTCTGTTGAAACAGACCAAAAAAAAGTTAAGAAAAACTGAAAATAAAAACAAATGTTTTTTTTTTCTTTTTTTGGTTGCTTGTCCCCTTTGTTGTGACCTGGACACGCCCTGGAAGAATTACCTGAATGGACCCATTGTGAGCTATCAGCTGGTTCTTCATCTCCTCATTCCACAGTCCCCTCTCCGTCAGGTCTTTGAGCAGATGAGGATTGACGATCTGAAACTCTCCGGAGAGGACCCTGCGGGTGTAGATGTTGCTGGTGTAGGCCTCGATAGACTCATTGTTGCCCAGGATCTGGGCGGTGGAGGCTGTGGGCATCGGGGCCAGCAGCAGGCTGTTCCTCACGCCATGCTTGGCGATCTTTTCCTTGAGCAGCTTCCAGTCCCACAGGTCGGTGGGCGTTTTCTCCCACATGTCGTACTGGAGGATGCCCTTGCTGACCGGGGAGCCCTCATACGTCTCATAGGGGCCTAGTTTAGCTGCCAGCTCACAGCTCGCCTCCAAGGCAGCATAGTAGATGGTCTCAAAGATCTGAATGTTCAGCAGCTGAGCCTCAGGGCTTTCGAAGGGATAACGCATGAGGATGAAGGCATCTGCCAATCCTTGCACACCGATTCCTATTGGCCTGTGACGCTTGTTGGACTTTTCTGCTTCGGGCACTGGATAGTAGTTAATGTCGATGATCTTGTTCAAGTTCTTGACAATTACTTTGGTCACAGATGCTAATTTTTTAAAGTCAAAAGTCCGCTCTGGGGTGACGTACATGTTGAGTGCGACGGATGCCAGATTACACACTGCCACCTCATCATCGCTGGTGTACTCAATGATCTCTGTGCAGAGGTTGCTGCTTTTGATGGTGCCCAGATTCTGCTGGTTGCTCTTCCTGTTGCAGGCGTCTTTGTACAGCATGTATGGAGTACCCGTTTCTGTCTGGGACTCAATAATGGCGTGCCACAGCTGCTGAGCCTTCACAACGCGCTTGACCCTCCCCTCCTTCTCATATGAGGTGTAAAGCTTCTCAAACTCCTCCCCCCAGCACTCTTCCAGCCCTGGGCACTCGTTTGGACACATCAGAGACCAGTCTTGGTTGCTCTCCACTCTCTTCATGAACAGGTCAGGGATCCACAGGGCGTAGAAAAGGTCTCTGGCCCTCTGCTCCTCCTTTCCTGTGTTCTTCTTCAGCTCCAGGAAGTCAAACACATCAAAGTGCCAGGGCTCCAGGTACATGGCGAATGCTCCGGGTCTTTTGTTGCCACCCTGGTCAACATAGCGTGCAGTGTTGTTGTAGACTCTCAGCATGGGGACTAGCCCGTTGGAGTTGCCATTGGTGCCAGCGATGTAGCTCCCTGTTGATCTGATACAGCTGACTGCCACGCCGATTCCTCCAGCTGACTTGGAGATGAGGGCACATTGCTTCAGAGTGTCATAAATGCCTTCAATGCTGTCATCTTTCATGGCGAGCAGGAAGCAGCTGGACAGCTGTGGTCTGTTGGTTCCTGCGTTGAAGAGTGTAGGGGAGGCGTGGGTGAACCACTTCTCTGACAGCAAGTTGTAGGTCTCAATGGCTGCATCGATGTCTGTTTCATGGATTCCAACAGAGACTCTCATGAGCATGTGCTGAGGTCGCTCGGCCACTTTACCATTAATCTTCAACAGGTAAGAACGCTCCAGAGTCTTGAAGCCGAAGAAGTTGTAGGAGAAATCACGGTCATAAATTATGGCAGAGTTGAGGCGGTCTTTGTTCTCAAGAACAATGTCGAGCGTCTGCTTGGAGATCATGGGAGAGTGGCGTTTGTTCAAGGGGTTGACGTAGTTGTACAGATCCTCCATCACCTCACTGAACACCTTCTTCGTCTCTTTGTGCAGGTTTGAGACGGCGATCCTCGCAGCGAGGATGGCATAGTCAGGGTGTTTAGTCGTGAGGGTGGCAGCGATTTCAGCGGCTAGTGTGTCGAGCTCAACGGTGGTGACTCCACTGTACAAACCCTGGATCACCTTCATCGTAATCTGGGCTGGATCCACAAAGTCGGCATTCAGTCCGTAGCACCGCTTCTGGATGCGAGAGGTGATTTTATCGAACATGACGCGCTCTTGGCGTCCATCTAAAAAAATAAAAAAAGAACACTTCTCAGTTAACCCAAACAACTTTCTGAAGTTGCTTTAAACAACTTGTAAAAGCAGGCAAAATAATAAATCAATTAACAGTAGAGGTGAAACTATGAACTGCCTCAGGGACTAATCATGTCAATTCAGTCAGGTGCAAGTCTGGACTGTTCTGTAAAGGACATTCTTGTCAAACAAAAGCCTTTTTTACACAAAATATTAACTGCTAATAGCCAAAACACAAAATTTCATATGATAAACTTAAAAATTCAAATACACATTTGTCCGATCATTAAGTATACATTTGATAAAATTACAAAACTCCTAAAAGTCCATCTAAATATTAACATAAATATGGTCTCAACACAGTGTGATTCTTTCTGCTGTTTGTGTATAATTAGTAATCAGCAGTCAAAAATTCTGCAGTGTAAAAAAAAACTTGCACGTAAAATACCATCACTTCAAATAGTACATTGGCAGAGATACAAATATATTAGCATAACAATATACTCAAAGTACCACAAGTAAAAGTACTTATCATGCAGAATGACCCATTTCAGAATCAAATACATTTTTATCACTACATTCTAATTATTGATTCATTACTGGGAACACCATGTAAATATTGCAGTTAATGGTGAAGCTGATTTTACTTTATTCACTGCTGGGTAGTTTAATTTATAATCACGTGTCAGAGCAGATAATATTTTGTGCTAACAATGTAAATGTGTTTTGTAATAATTACAGCCATCCAATAAAGGTAATGTTAGTTTAGTAAAAAGTACAAAATGTCACAAAATGAACCATATTTTAGACAGAAGTATGAAGTAGCAAAAACGGAAATACCACAGTTGAGTTGAATTACAGCTAATCTGTACAGGCAGTGCAGCATCACGGCAATATACTTACTTACATTTCACCACTGTTACTAATGGATGATGATTTTTGTTGTTATTGTGGTCTTGATTTATTTGTTTGGATATTTCTTTTAAGTCCTTTAGTAGTTCACTTGACTTGACTAAGCAGAAAAGGAATAAAATATTCTATGCATTTTTGGCAATATCTTCAAGAGCTCAAATAGATCATTTTAGCACAAATGTTGGTGAAAGTGCTTTGTCTCAGTGTTAATCCAACAAATTTAGCGGGTTAACGAGCATTTGTTACAACCAGAACGTTTCTGCGGTTCATACTGACATTTAGGAAGTCATATATAAGTTTGCCTTTTGGCGCCAACTATGACAAAGGATTAAGGCTAAGTCAGTAAACACTAACCTCATGTTAATGTCAATTGAAAATAACTGCAACACAGGAGCCCAAAAATTGAGTTTAATTAACGTTAGTCACCTTTTATTTCTATGCATAGCTAACTTAGTCACAGTGTTCCTTTCTTCAAGTTTTTTAAAACAACGTTCATGTTAACAAAAAGTTCAGTAGCTCAATAAAAGCTGCTGTATAACTCTACAGAACTAGCTTAACTAACAAACTTAGCAGAGGGCTAACGTTACTAGCTAACGTTAGCTAACCGCTTCACGCTGCTTCACGGACTCAAACGTGGCGAGTAAGTGCCGGTTTTGATTTGACACCTGGTCTGTCGGCAAATAAGTCGCTGCCATTAACTGGAAGATGAACATTTTAAGACTGACAGCACTGAAGCCGGCTGAGGCCCCTCAACGTTACGCTGATCCACAACAACAGAAAAAGGGCTTAAAGTTACCTCGCTTGATCACATGCATGCTGGCGAAGTGCGATATTACTCGTCCCCCGAACAAACAGCAGCTGTTCAGCTTCAAGTTGGTCTTCTGCTCGGTGGCAAAATGTGCTGCTAAGTGCAAACTCCGTCAAGCCTCCGAAGAGAAACCGCGAATGACTCCCTAAACTCCCGCTAACGTTATATTTGTACGGAAGGCGTAACTACTTCGGTTCGACACGGACATGTGTTGTGACCAATCAGCAGCAAGAGGAGGCGGAACTTCATGCATGAGGACCAATCACAACCGTTTAGAACGTCCACTTCCCTTTCCGCTCATTTTCCCGGACGAAAATCTGGCGGGACAGAGAAGTGGGTCACATAACATGCATTGTTTTGCTCAGACCTGATGCAAGATTACTGGTTGTCCTTCACAGAGAGCACAGGAATGTATTCATCTATGTTTTTTAACTTGTTTTACTGAATTTCATACATGGTTTGTGGAATTTCTCAAATACAACCAAATACACAACCATGCAAAATTATCAAATTAAACATTTGTTTTAAACTACAGTAAGTCAGGGAATTAAAAGAGGGGAATGATGCAACAATGTAGATGACCATGTAAGAGGAAATGAAGTTTTATAAGCAAGTTGATTTATAATGTTTATAGAACTTACGGGCCATCTTAAGTTCACACGAAGAAAAGGATTGCTGTTTTTTGCATTGCAGTGAGTTCATCTATCTGATATAAACTGATTCACTGTTTTCTTAAATTTGAAATTATGGAAACAATCAAAGAAAATGGCCATGCACAATCTAGCATTTGGCTAAAGCTGTAAATAAAGACAAACAACAAAAACTTCTGCAGCCTATCAAATTACACCCAGCATAGCCTCTCAGCCAAATGGGTTGACATGACTGTACCATTAGTAAACCTACAAGGGCTAATGAAAGGTCAAAATAATATATATATATATAAATATCATGTAAGAAAGACAAATAATGCATGGCCACAGCATATGTCATATATCACCTTTAATATTCAAAAACATATTCAAACATATATCAGAAATACACTTGAAGTAGCCTACCTAAAGCAGAAATACTTATTATGCAGTATTTCAAAAATAACAGAAGATATCATTCAACTATAATTATGCTGGAAAATAAATGAAGTAGAATAGTTGCCTCTGTAATTAAGTGAGGTAAAATTTGCACACACACACACACAAAAAAGACCTCAATCTATGTACATGTACCTCAAAATTTTTACTTTACTGTAGTACTTGAGTAAATGTACCCTGTCACTTTCCACCACTGCCAGAATCTTGATTTTGCGTTTAATCATATTCACTGTAGTTCCTACATCCGTCCAATAGGTGGCGTTAGTGTACTGCAACTCTACTCGCCAACCACCATAAAAACCTAAAAGAAGTTACGCCATTTAACCAGAAAACACAAACATGTCCTGGGAAAAACATCGCGTCCCGTTACGAGAATGCGTAAATATGTTAATTTTTAAGAAGGCTAACTCAAGTGTCTGTTATGACAAGTTTGCTTCATGCTCATTTTCATTCATTGGTGGCTTTTCGTGGATGAACATTAGTTTAATAGCGGTGAAGTTGCAATAGCGTGTTTCCTTCTAAATGTAATATATTTTGAATTAACTTCATTAAAAGAAATCGGAAAATCAACCGTCAAA
>JAPZDX010000023.1:16703530-16714520 GCA_029783625.1 Naso annulatus | reverse complement strand
GTAAAGAGAGGAGGAGGTAGAGGAGGAGGAGGAGGAGGAGAGGGAAGGAGGAGGAAGAGTGTGGAGAAAATCAGCCAGACGATCAATGCAACCGCTCTGCAGGAGGACCTCGCACACACAAGCCACCTGCTCTGCTGTGAAGATCATTGCTGCGGAAACAGGATGGTGGAAAGTCCTGGGAAGGAAGTTGAACCAAAGTCTGTGAAAAGAAATCCTCTAACTTCTCTTAAGCGTGTCCTGGAGTGAGCTGTGGAGCATTGCGGCTTGTCTGTGGATGAACAAAACCTAAGTGAACATGCATGTGTGTTTATCGTGACTCATCTTGCCCCGTCAGAATCAAATCACAGGTAACCTGAGAGCATCAGGGTTATAACAACAAACCATACATCCCTCCTCCTTTTGTGCAAACACATGCATGCACACCCTCACGCAACACTTTGGAACGTTGCTATCGCATCCACAGAGAGAGTGATGGTTTTAGCCGTGCAGAAAGAAGATGCATTTGAATAAAATTTTCTTGCCAAATCAGAAGCCAAATCTTCTGGGTGCTATCGGCAACTC
Organism: Naso annulatus; assembly: GCA_029783625.1. NCBI lineage: Eukaryota > Metazoa > Chordata > Actinopteri > Acanthuriformes > Acanthuridae > Naso > Naso annulatus. Next base: position 16,713,959 of record JAPZDX010000023.1, on the reverse strand, counting down.
CTGGTTCCATAAATACCAAAACTTTTTTTTGTAAATGTAGTTTATTACAATATAATGTAATATAAAAAATAGAATGCATTTGAATACAAAAAAAAAAAGAGAAAACATGAATGACAGACACAAATGATCCCTTTCAAAACTATCAAAAAGTTGATCAAAATACATTATCTTTGGTTATGTCTGGAGTCATGAATGTCACGTTTCGGGTAGGGGAGAGTGAAAATGTATTCCAGGCTACAAATGTGCGCAAGCCCACAGAGGCCTTCTTTATGCCTACATACTTTGGTAAGTAATGGCTCTTATTAACAAACACAACACAGGCTTCAGTATTTTACATATAGGACACATTTCCCTTTACCCCTTGCTAATTTAAATCTTCAGTAAAATTTTAACTACAATTGATTTGTCCAAGCCATTTAACAATCTACCCAAAGGCCACTGGGAACAAATGACCTTAAAATTGAATAGCAGGGGATGACCTACTGTACTTCAAAATGACCTATCTGCCATTAAAGTTGTTTTAATACCTGTAGTCTAAGGTTGTAGAACCTCAGTCTGCACAACAACGTGAAATTCCAAGTGTAAATGAGCATAATTTCCTATGCACATATTTCCACACAGACTTATTCCTTTCACTTAAAACTAGAAACCATTGATACATGCTTTAAATAGATTAAATGTACATAAAATAGACAAACAACACATATACTACTAAAAAAAACCCCCACAAAGGCCATTATTCTGACTAGATGTGACACTGACATGTGTTTTTTTGTACCATAACTGGCCCGAGGTTTGACCGCTACCTGTGTTACGACAGTGGAAAGCTCACATGAGGATGGGCATTTTAGGATAGCATTGGCATCAATTCAAGCCAGATTTCCTCATGAAGTAATCTGTTTTCTGTTTTAAGGTGGTATAACAGAGAAAAGTACATTTTTGAACAGAATATGAGTCTTACCACTGATATAATAACACGGCAGCGCAGCGTAAACATTGTGTGAATGAAAGGTGCAAAATATACAAAAAGAGATAGAGGAGATAGAACTGTGACTATGCAACCAAAACTGTCACATTATGTTTAAGTGGAAATCAAACAAAGACAGAAATGTGGGTATTCAAAAAAAAAAAAAAAAAAAAGTCCAAAAGTTGAATCCCAAAATTCGGTCGGGTATAAAACAATTTTAAAAACTGCGTAAAACTCCAAACATTGTTTCAAGAGAGTCAAAAGCATAAGCTTCAAGATAAGGCACTTATATTAACAAACAGAGATTTTGGATGCATTTGACAAACAAAAATATCACAAATGGGATCACAGCAAACGTTTTAGTGTAATGCACCGTCATGCTTCAGTATTTAAAAGCTTCCTTTCATCTCCCAAGTGTACTCGCCTTTAACTCCGCTATCGTGCAACATAGTGTCCTATGGAAAACTAAACAAGCATTGCATAGAGTATAGACCCTTTTATTTGCTGTCCTATATTCGTACTAGTGTGGGGCAGCATTCTCACTTGAGAACTGCCAAAAGTAAATTAAAACAGTTTACTGATAAAAAGAAGTTTGGCTACATGATTCAACCCAGACTCTTCAGTAACTTGTAGTAATAAAATATTGTTGTATAGCCCTTGAAGCTATGATGTCATGATAACTGAAGAAAGCACATTTCAAAAGTTTCACATAAAGCTCAACCAACTCAGCTTGGCTCCGTTTGAGAAGAGTATAGTCCTCACTATATTCTGAGTGTGTGATAGAAAAATATATTGATGCTGTGAACAAAACAAAGATGGTCTGGAATATCCAGATAGACAATACTCTTTTTCTAGATTTATGCCTTTGCACGTAGTTTGATCCACAACAGATGACTTTTACTGCTAGCAAAACCCCACCACAGTTAACAAAACTGCTAAGAAGAGCTGAGAAAACAGGCAAATCTATGAAGATTTGCATGATAGTCTTTCAAAACAAAACATAACAAAATAAAACAAGACCTGTACCTTGGCCAAACAGTCTAATCCGTGTTAATTCTTCTGTCTGGATCTGATAAACCAGAAAAGGCACGTGTGGATTTTAGTAAAAAACCTCTGAAATTCAAAATCCTAAGGCAAAATCCAGAGGAATATTGTGATGTTGGATAAGCAGGCAGGTAAACAACACATTTAACCCTGCCCATCCATGTGAAATAGAGCTACAGAGGAGTGAGTTTAAAAGTGCCAGATGAGACCATGATGTTTTGAGGCCCTAATGAGAGCGCATCATCGTTCTACATAAACATGTAAAAAAAACTTTTGGATCTTAAAGGATTAGCCATGTAGAATTTTAAGAAAACAGCACAGTCTGTAATCAACTGTATATTTCATTGTTTCTTTTTTTTTTAAACGTGTTTGCTAACCAGCAATGTAAACAGACTATAAGCCCAGCTCATCATCCACAGGCACAGACTGCAGCTGAGTAAGAATCTTGGGGTCCCCATCCATCTCCCCTGGGTTGCCCAGAGCTGAGTTGGCCTCCACATCCTGCTCTGGCGAGGGGCTTCCCAGAAGCAGCGACTCTCCTCCAGGTAGGCCCAACAAAGCCGGATCCACAGGAAGGTCCCCTTTACCTCGGACATCAAACAAAGTTAGACTAGATGAAGTGGAGAGGGGCACCGGGCTCCAGGCAGGTTGGGACAGTTGGATGTTGGGTGTCACTCCACTGTACATGGGACTGAGAGTAAGCAAACTCTCTGGAGTCAGAGTGTTTGGCGTTGTAGGGGTGACAGACTGTTCCAGCGCATGAGGGGAGGGGACTGTGGATGTCCCAGTCTCTGGAGGACAGTACGGTGGAGACGAGTTGATGAAGTTTAGGGGTGATGATGTGAGGCCAACAGGGGTCGGGCCTGACGTGGTTAAAGGTTGGGACGCTACAGTAGGGGTGGAAGCAGTGAAAACAGGACTCACTCCGTTAGCAGGGATGGGTGGAGCTTCTGGAACTGGTTTCAGTGGCAAACTGGTGAGCTGAATGCCTGCTGGGATGGTCAGAATCAGCTTTCCTTGCTGAACACTCAGGTAAGGGCTTCCACCAAGGAGAAGGTTACCTACAGTGGTAACATTAAAAACGAGAGAGAGGGAACAAGATCAGTATGAGATGAAATATCAAGGACATTTATGAAAAATAATTTAAAACTGAGAGCATAGTTAATTAACTGACAGCAAATTAATAGACTACTTTGAGAAAATTATCAGTTTATTGATAGAATTTAATCAAAAATGCTAAATGGTCTGTGATTCCACTTCAGCTCATCATTTTTGAGTGATTGCTGTGTTCTTCTGTTCTTTGTCTATTTTGAAAGAAAACTAAATATGTGTGTTGACAACCCCTTGGGCTGTCTGTTTAACTTCGATTGTCATTTTATAAATTGTTTTGTTTATTTGGCGAATGAATGTTAGTACATTAACTCACTAATGCAGTTCAAGTCAGTTATTGATTAACTGACAGATTATTTTTTTAAAATTGGTCTATCCAATGTCGGAAAACAATAGAGAAAGCCCATTATACAGTAAAATGAATTTTTGGGGAACTTTTGCTTGAAAAATTGATAAAATGCTTAATCAACCATCAAAACAGTTGCCTAGTTACTTTGCAAATATCTTATGAATTCGGTGTACCTGGAGGAGCGGAGGGCAGCTGGATGATCCCAGAGTTGAGGAGTTGCACACTGGGGGCCATGCTGGTGGGGGGGCCCACACTCTGAATGGGCCTCAGCTGGCTTATCTTGAGGGGACCCTGTGTGACCCCCGCAGCTGCAGGAGCTGATGTCAGGATTTGTAAGGGCACTCCAGCGGAGGGGATGGAGAGAGAAGGAGTGGCCGGCACCACTTGGGGGAAAGAGATGGTGGACGAAGTTTGGATGGGGGAGACTGGGACCAGCTGAGGCATGGAGAGGGGGACTAACTGTGCAGGCGTGGCACCTTTGGCTTGGGGGACCGGGACTACTTGTGTAGGGGAAGAGATGGAAATCACCTGTGGGACCTGGATTTTGCTGGGTGAGGTGTTTGTTGTTTGGTCACCCAGTTGGTGTGCTGTTCGCTGTGGGAGCTGACTGTTGTTCAGCTGTGAGATTGAGACGATGGTTGTGGCACCTTCGGGCAGACTTGCTGAAGCATCCTGCTGGTGCTGCACCAGTCTGTTGCCTGCGTTCACCGTCTGGCTTTGGAACTGAGGAGCTGCCGAGGTGAGGGGGGAAACTGGGACCAACTGTGGGCACTGGGACACTTGGGCTCCTGAAGAGTGCTGGACCAGCTGGGATACTGGTATACCCTGAATGGAAGGCACAACCTGGGGCAGAGAGAAGACCTGAGGGGTGGAGCTGCTGGACGAAACCACAGAGCTAACTGGGTTTAACTGGGAGCCAACGGAGGCAAGTACAACATACTCCCCTTGCTGACTAGGAAGAGACACGGAGGAACTAGAGGTGACCATTTCTGCAGACGACAAAGAGGCTGGGAAGGTGAGGGACTCCTGGTGTTGGGCGTTTTGTGTCAAGACTAGTGAAGGGAGGCTGGCTGGGGAGGACAGAGTTGGTGAAGAGGGGGATAAAGATGAAGAGGAGGAAGACACTATTTGGCTGCTGCCTTCTGAATCTGGGACACTGATGAAATCTATTGCACTGTCGTTTTCTGTCTTGGTTTGCAGAGGAAGAGAGATGATGGATGGGGGGTTTGACACTGCTGTGGTGTTAGTGCTAAGTACAACTGCTGGAAGACTGCTAGGCTTGGCCGCCATGGTTGAATCCTCCTGCTCTGCTACAGAAACCGCTTGCTGCGCCTGCATACTGATACTAGGTTTGGTTATTACCTGAGCACCGTTCAGTATCAAAGGAGAGTTGGTTGCAACAGGACTCAGCGTAACTGTCTGGCAATCGCCCAAGCTTAGCCCGTTGATTATAACACCAGCACCAGTACTGGAGATCAGAGAATTTCCATTTAGAAGTAACGACTGCGGGGCTGTGAGGAAGCCGCCAGACCCATTAAGGATGACCTGGCCTCCTGTGCTACAGGGAACAGCAGAAAGAGAAATTATGGATGCTGATGAGCCAGCAGCTTCTTCTGGTTTCTCAGGCGTGTCGTCCATGGGGCTCGCTTCATCCTCCGTGCTGTGGTTCCCATCGGACTCACTGAAACAGAAGAAAAATAAAACTTTACAATCAAGTCTAAATGGATTATGTCTTGTGAGATAGGTTTTGTTTGTTTATAACTGTATGTTACAAGTAGAATTAGTCTGATAAATTAACAGGAAACAGTATCTTTGCACTTGATTATAGTCTTAAAATTCTATCAACCTGAAAATTTAGCATTACAACTATACACTTTCTTCATAAGGCTTCATATTACATGATTGCTTCTGGTTGCTAAAACACAATTTTTGACTGTGATTTGAGTTTGAGAATTTAATTCACAGTCACAGTAGCAGACTTTGATTGCTAGGTTTGCAGGAGCACTGAAATTCACAATGCCATGAGAAAACTTTCAGATTTGCTTTTTGGTTTGCATTGACTTTGTGATTTTTAGGTGCAGAAAAATGTGAGCATATATGAATATGTTGAACAGGATTAGAAATGTTTTTAGAAGGATATGCTATTTTTATGCTTTGCAGTACTCATTAGGGCTCTTAAAGTTGTTTCCATGTTAAAAAAAAAACCAAAAAGACAAACCTGCCCTCGTTAGGACATTTAAAGTTATTACACATAATAATTTCTGGCCAGAAATCAGCCCAGAGATCCTTGGACAAACAATGTCCTCCTTGTATTAAATGTAGTAATACTGGAGGAGCTCCTTCTGTGACTGCAGTCTTGTTTTACTATGTAAAAGGTGCAACATTCTAACTGTTCAGTGTTTTTAATGACAATTTTAACAATTTTAAGGATTACCACAGGATAATTTTGCAATCTGGTAATTAAATAAATACATGCTGTAAATCTATTTAAAGTTGAGCACAGAAGTAATTTGTGTCAAGATTTGCAGAAGTTACATTTTCATGATAACATCACTTACAAGAGCCAGTAAGTTGTTTCATGATAAAGTCATAAAATAGTTTTTAAATGCAACATCAAGTTTAATTGTACTCTTGATCATCTTCCACTCTGTAAACTGACCACGCTGTGCAGAGGACAGGAGTAAAACCTGCAGGCCAGAAGCTGGAACATGTGGCCAAAACCTCTTTCAGAGCCTCAACTTGGTTAATATGTGCTAAGAAGTTGAGCTGCCCAGTCAACCCTACAGATTGACTGTTTGCCAGACCACCATCAACCCTGACACAGATAAGCTTTGTCTGCTGTACTCTGTCATATCTCTTCCCCCCTGCTAAGAACAATTGTGGCTGTAAAAGCTCAGAGATTTCAGTTAGTTTAAAACAACTTATGCTGATTTCTTATGTCTGTGTACCACCACCACCCCCCACCCCCCACCTTCCCTGATTTAAGCTCTGACTATAACCTCCGTCACCCTGCAGGCCCGATGCAGCGGTGCTGGGTTTCAGGAAACTTGAGCTCTGGTGGGCGCCTGGATCTCACATTTCATAACAAAGCACCATGCTCCTGGCCCCAGACCTGTGTGGCTTTAGTGCTGTCAAAAGTCAACTCCTCTGTCTGATTTTTTTTTTTGCCTGATGCAATGTTTTGTTTTTTTGTTGTTGGTGTTCGGTTTCGTTACTCTTAAGTTTAATGTGTATATGCACTTCTGTGCTCCCCTCTGCAGGCCTATAGGTCTTTGTTTACCATGAGGGTTTGATCCGGTAGTTCTAGTCACTATTCTGAGCGATCGCTCAGAAAACACAACACTAAGTAACCAGAAAGTCTCAAATAAACAAGAGGATTAAACAAAGGAAAGTTCAGGACAGCGGTTGCTTTGATGAGCCCAGCCTATGAAGACGAGATAAATGCAATCCATGTGTTTGCAGTGTTTCGGGTCTTGCCTTTTGCAGTGGGTCCCGGACGGGGTCCTGTCCCTCTGCCTGCGGTTCTTGAACCAGTTGCTGACCTGTGTGAGGGACAGCCCGGTGACTTTGGCCAAGTTTTTCTTCTCGTCTGGAGTGGGGTACCTGTTGATCTTATAGCACTCTTTCAGTGCGTTTCGGGACTTCTCTTTGAAGCAGTACACAGTCTCCTCTCCGTCCCAGATCGTCTTGGGCAGGGGGAACTTCTTCCTGAGCCGGTACTTGTCCACTGCGCCCAGGCTGCGGCCCCGGGACCTCTCCGCCTCCTTGTAGCGGGCTTTGAGGTACAGGTCCTGCAGGAACCCATGGTTAGACGGGTGAAAGACATAGCTCTCCAGGATGGCGTACAGCTCCTTGAATTCTTCCCGATGGAAAGCCACCAGTGCCTGGGCCTTAAGCAGGGTCTCGTTGCCACGTAGCAGGTCGGACGAAGGAGGTATGGTGGATAGAAATCTCCACAGGCGATCCACATTGCCCGCCTGCAGAAGGGCCTCGCACAGACATGATACTTGGTCAGTGGAAAAACTCAGAGCCGACTTTTGGAAACTTTGGAGTAATTGTTCCGAAACCTGAACCGGGTCTTTCTCCTCTTTGTAATCCGCTGCCGTTGGCTCCTCAGAGCTGTTCTCAGATTGTTCTGTAGACTCCAAAGACAAGGAAGCCATTTTTACTTTAACTTTTTTTCCTCTAGTAGTTCCTCCTCCTCCTCCTCCTCTCTTCCTCCCTCCCTCTTCAGCGCAGCTTTCTCTCCCACTCTCCGCCAGGCGACCAAACCATGAATGTGCCTGCAGAGCACCGATGGTCACGCCCCTTTTATAACCCAATGCAGGCTCTTTGTTCAAAGTTACTATCGATGATAACCTTTGAATGTTGAAGTATTATTCGAAAGTGAGCATATTTCTGTCCAAAAATATTCTATACTAGTTCCTCTCCTACCCTCAGTATCACTTCTCACATTTGTTGTTGAAAAACAGAAGTTTCACAGCCATCTGACTAATGTGGACAAAAATGATCTTTCATGTGGGTAAAATAATCAGTATTTTAATGTTTAAAGGTTTCACTGTACTTAAAGAAAACACTGCAGGCTAAAGCTGCAGCACCAGTGGGCTCACAGGTATTTAGGCTACTACTAATCATGTGACTAACAATTATTTTTTTACGATATTTGAATCTTTGAAACTGAATTGATATTCAGTTTCGTGCTGTAAATTTAACGCCTGAGCTGACACACCCAGCCTGGTAAACCAGACCCATTCACTTCACAAAAAAAATTGCTTTATGAAAATCATTCTCGTGAGAATTAGTTTGTATGTGACGGGCTACATCGACCTACCTGTAGACTGTTCCAGATTAAGAGTCCAAAACCTAAAGATGGTCAGCTCTGCAATACTTAGAAATTCAATAAAAACTGATGTGATCGTTTTCTTAACTAGTGATTTTCTATCATTTTTAGGTTCAGGAAATTATTGTAACGATCTGCTGATTATCTAATTAATTTTCTTGCAGTTGTCACATCTCAATTCATAGATAGGCCTACTAATAAAACAGATTTTCAGATACGTCTCTGTAGCGACTTTATGAGGTCTGTTCACAAATTTCAGAATTTTATCATTCACTTGCACTGTACAAAAAAGAAGCACCATTGTTATGTGTAATGAAGAAGGCCATTGCACCACAGTGTTTGTTTTGGCAAGGCTTGTTGTCATCCCAGTTTTCCAACCGGATCCAATGGTTTGGTGTCTCTGAGGTCGTTTCCTAATGCAAATACTCCCAGTAAAAACACATGCAATTAACTCTCACACAACAGGTAGGCTGTAATTTACATTTGTGACATGCTTAATGTTTGGATTAATGCAGCAGGTGTGCATTTGCTTGCTGAAAGAAGAGAATATCCTAATATCAATTTACAGCAGTTTAGAGGCAACTTTTCTGCATTGAACATATGAAACCAAAGTTGCAGTTCTGTCTAAGATAAAGGTCTTATTAGAAGTTCAAATAATTTACTCTTTGCAATAAAGATAAAGCCTCAAGTCATTAATGAAAAACTGGGTCAGACAGAAAATAGTACGTTAGTACGTTCTTTATGATGTGGTATGTTATAGGCCTGTATATACATGCCACATATGGGACCTGTAGATGATGTGTGAATGAGGCGAGGCAGGTTTGCAGATCTCCATCTTCATCAACGACTATAGGAATGTAAATCCTCACTGTAGGACTGTGGGCTTATCTCAGCCCCCCTCCACTTCTCCCCGTCTGGAGTTTGGCTGTAGCTCTCTGCTTTCTTTGATCTTCTCTTTTTTTGCCCGTACATGCTCTAGTCTGTTATCTGTGCTGGAGGAATCCTTTGGTTCGCGCTCAACATAATAAAAGGAGAGGCTTGTTTTTCTTGCAGTGAGATTGTTTCCTTGCAAGGGTTCCATGAAACTGCCGCAGGACAAACAAAGACTTTACCAGGAAATTTACAAATGACAGACCAAATAGATCATATTCCTCAGAGAAAGCATTAACATGATTTCATATCTCCAATGTACAATATATTTTTTTTCTCTATATTAATGTCATATGCAAAACCAGGTAGTCCTCATTTCCTCTGCATTAATAGTGAAACCTACAATGACAATGAAACTTTGTTGGAATTGAAAACCGAAGCGCCACAGATTCATTATGGCCGGAGATCAATTGGTTATTGGAGGGGGGGGCAAAAGCAAAAAAATAACAAACAGCAGGCCTACAGGTAAAACGAGAAATATTGTCCGTTCGTCATGGTTTAGATAAGACGATAGCGACGCTGTGTGGTTGTTTCAACGCTCGCAATTGCTCTGTTTTAAGATTGGTACGCCACCATGCCAATCTGGTGGTGCTCCAGCCCCCTTTCCTTCGTATCGGAGCGCCATTGGTTGATTTCATTTGGTCCCTCATATGATTGGTTTTTTACCAGTCAGGGGGCGGGAAGAAGGTTCCAGAACTGGGCGTCGCTGGTGTAAGGCACAAGCAAAAAAAAAATATTTAAAAAAATGGCGACACCTGCTGGTTTCTCTGTTGTTATTGCTTTGTATGGATGCATTTAAGACCCTTAGAACATTAAATGGTTTCACTGCTTTGGATACTATCGTTTTGTTCAACAAAGCCTTCAGTATAAATACACTTTAATTGGGGCAGACCGACAAGAACGTTCGTGATAACTCTCTGCTACGAGTGTGACGTAACGAGGTGGGTTGCGGGCTGGTCACGTGGGTTTTGGCGTGGCGAAGCAACCGGCAGCAACAACATCTTGCGTTAGCTGCTAGATTTCTACTTTGAAAGGCGTATACTCGGGCGAGTGGCCTTCTTCTGGCGTAAAATCAGCAGGAAATCAACAGATTCGTAAGTAACGTTAACTACCAACCTTTCTGTCCCGTGGAGGTTCATCGTTGTATTAAACGTGACTCTGCCGCTGCTAAGCAGCCAAACAGCTAGCA
>JAPZDX010000023.1:16635357-16649493 GCA_029783625.1 Naso annulatus | reverse complement strand
TTACAAATGTTATAAAGTTGCTTAAAGGCCAAATTACAGAAAAATTTAGCAAACAGTTATAGAAAAGCGCTTACATCTTCACTATCCTGTCATTGTACCACTGTCACGTGGCAAATATTAAGCTATAGCTAGAAAACAGTTAGCTTAGCATTAACACTAGAGACTATGGGTATAGCTGGCCTAGCTCTGACCAAAGTAAAAAAAAAAAAAATCCATGCAACAGTGCATCTAAATCTCACCAGTAAACTAGATATAAAGTATCAGTTAGTGAGCTTCAGAGGTATTAGTAGGGGGATTTTTTTTCACAGTTTCAAACATACATGCTAAGCTAATCGCCTTGCTGGTGTTTCATATTTAGCGCCCAAACATAAGAGTTGTGTGAAAGCCCTCATCTTACTCTAAGCATGAAACAGAATAATGATATATCCAAAATTTTCAAATGGTCTCTTTATTTTTGCGTTTATAAGTTGTGTCAAGCTCTGTCAAGTGCAGCCTTTTTGTCATCTCATCATGACTCCTCAGATGATGCTGCAGTCCCATCAGCCCCTGCTCTTATGTGCCAACCAGGGGGGCAGGGGTTTGTTGCAGTCCACTGGGCTGCGAATCAACAGGGCAGATAGGGGCTGACACCATGGATAAATCCCCACTGTTCTCCCAGCATGCCAGCACATTCCTGAGGCGCAGCTTAGACCAAGGAAAGACCAGCGAGGAAGCATTTGATCACTTGTCACTGTCCTCTGACAGAAAGAGAGCCACAGACCTGACAGATCTGCTCAACTTTTACCACCAACGAGATGTTGTATAATATATCACTCTCGGCTCCTGCAACTGTGGAGCATTTCTTTAAAGCTGCTATATGATTCGATTTTTGGCATGTGCAGTCTGAACACTGACATGTAACAATGCCAAACATACAGGTGACCACCACTTACACATCCAACAAAAATCTGGGATATTCGAGAAGCTGCTGTCTGCAGGTGGAGGTGGAGCTTAGCCTTCTACAGCTCCACCCATATCAAATCAAATCAACTTTATTTAAATAGCACTTTACACACAACAAGGTTGATCCAAAGTGCTTTACACCACACAGGGAAAATACAAGGAAACAGAGAGGAGAGAAAGAGATGAATAGCACAATCAGCAACAATTATACCAAAAAGGAAGGCACAGGTAAAAATGAGAAACATAAATAGCTGTGGATTTGTTGAGCTAAATTATGTATAGCTATATGTCAAAGAGTAGAGGTGAGTTCTGAGTCTATTTTTAAAGATTTCTTTAGTAGGGGAGATTCAGATGACAGATGGGAGAGCACATATGTCCAGCTACACTCCAGCACATTGCTCAGTGAGCACCACTTAGAAGGACAACAACTGACAGTGATGTCTAAAACATAAACCAAATTTAACTGTTAGTCTAACGTACATGAGCCTGGTTTTCAAAACGGGCTTCCAAAATAGTATATTTACCCCAGTGTAACACTTGCACTGACTGCTGTGTTCTATAAAGTGAACATCTGACTTCAGAGACCAAGAAACAAAAAGAGAAGGGAACGCAAAACAATCCTTATAAAAGATCAATAGAACCACCTTAAAACTGGTTAAATCCAGCTCTGGTAAAAACACAAATGTGTTAGCAGCGCAGGCTAACGCCAGTTCAGTGTCTGCCTGGTTAGCATGAGCTATAGCTGCAACAGCAGCTAAAGTCATTTACCAGGCAACATTAAGAATATAAACTTAAACCTGTTAACAATCCTTGGGTAATGTTAGACATGACAGGTAGTTCTGACACAGTTAGATCGAGTCAGTACCCGATGCCGAGTCAGATAAAACAGAAACAGGATGCCAGTGGAAAAGCAGCAAATGTTTTATTTCAACAAGAATTTTACAGGCACACCATTAATCCATCAAAACCAAATCCCTCCGCTGCTCCATTTTCAGCGTGCTTCTCTGTCCAAAGAGCATCAGAGTGAAACTAGACTGAACAACAGGAAACGAAAATCTCTTCAGAGCAGGTTTAAGAGTGTCAATTTAGGTTTTTTACTTAGTTACAGGAATGATTTAACTAGCTGTGGTATGAAACTTTATTTTTTCAGTATGGATCTTTTTTGGTGAGTTTGACTGCAGCTTGCACACCGTCTGTGTCGGACAAAGATTTTTGTTTAAACTGAGACACAGGCACAGTTGTTTCAGGAGAAAACTTTAAATCTAACCATAAAGGTAGAGGCTGAGAAAATACTTCACAGTGAAACAGCTCTGTTGTCTCCAGCAGGAAATTGTAGAAATGAACAATATTTTCATATTTCAATAGTTTTTAATGAGGTAAAAGGAGCTGATGACGTTTCAAAGATATTTCTTATTCTTCCAAGCAGATTATTTGCACATGTGCATGTTTTTAACACATGACTGGAGAGGGTTATTAAGTTTGGTTGTCATGGTGAGGTTGCCAGGCGACCAGCTGGTCTTTATGCTAACATAGCTGGCTGCTGGGAGTAGCTTCAGTTTTAACATGCAGTGTTGAATGACAGATTTTCTAATCAGATTTTTGGTGAGAAAGCAAAGTAAGTGCACTTCCCTGACTATCGATCTCTTGTGTAAAGAGGATTGCAAAAATGAGTCACATAGTTTTTCCGTGATTGTTCCTTTTTCATATTAAATAACTGAATAGTTGGCTATGTCTAGCCTCTAGAAACAAGGCTGTGAAATGATTGCGGCTTTTGTTAATTATTTGAAACGACTTAAAGCGTTCGACACTACTTGTTGACACATTCAGCTTTTAACCAAAACCACAATTTTTTGCCTCAACATTTTTGAAAGAAGTTGCATTTGCATTTCTCTTTGAAAAGTAACTGGCAAAACAAATCAGTAGCACACAAACGTAGTTTGTAAGGGATGAGGTTGCCCGAGTTATTTTGAGAGGACATAAACCAAAAAAAGTTACTCCTACCGTTCAGAAATTGAAGCTGTAGTCAAAAAAACGAAGGACCTGTATTTTATGAAAGACTTTTGACTCAGTGGGGCCGGCTCGTCTGTATGAAAGCTACATAAGATCACATTTTAATAACTTGTGTCGCACAGTCTCCCCTCCTCATACTGTTGGAGCTTTATTGGGCTGGAGTGGATTAGTGCAGTCTGGAATTCCTTCAGAGAATTTCAGGAACACGGACTGTACAGAGCGGAGCTCCCACCCTGCACTCGACCCTCTACCTCCTCTACACACCCTCACTCCAGGACACATGAACCCACGTCTCTGGAGGGAGGGAGTGAGGGTCCCACCAGCTGTTACACATGGCAGGGAGGAGTGAGAGGTTTTCTTTGTTCTGTTGGGGCATTTTTTTTTTTTTAAGGCATCAACCACAAAAAATTTCACCAAATTTTCATTCAAGAAACAAAACTTACTATTAAAGACTTCTCAATGTTTAGGGTAGCAAAAAACTGTTTTTCTTTTTTTTTGGAAAGAGATGTTACTTTTAAATACATGTATGTGTGTTTTTAGAATGTGAAATGTGGTTTTGGATCCAGCGTCTTATGAGGAACTTCCGGCAAAGAGTATGGTTTAGGTGAATTGACCAACAAGAGCCATTCAATGAAAAACAATGATGGCTCCTTAACACGCTGCCACAGTACCTGGAGTTTTTCTTCATTAAAAGAAGAGCAAAGACTGACAAGGTCTTTGTCAATGGATAAGATGCTTTCACTCTTTAGTGATTCACAATATTGATTTACCATCTGGCTCTGCTGCTGGTGCTTTCCTGCTGCCTTTTATGATTCATTGATCTGATTCTGTGATCCTGACACATTTCACATTTGTACTGCAGTGTGACTGAGGTTCAGACCTCAGTGGGGAAAATATTAAACCCATTTCAGAAAGTGGAAGATTGCATCCAAATCCAGAATTACAAAAATAAAAACATATTTCTCTCTGACCTCTACTGGTGTCTAACTATGCAGAGTGTTTTCATTATTTGGTCATGTGCATATTGATTATCAATTTGCACCGAAGGCACCTGCATCGCTCACTCAGCAGGACCGGACTTCATGTTTTACAACACCCAATGACTAAAAATAAAATAGTTTTTTGGTACTGATTAACTCAAAATGAAAATAAAACTTTTATAGGAACCATTAAAAACAAACATACTGTATCATATACGCATTGACTACACGCTCTGCAGAACTGCTCCGTGAATTTATGAAGACATTTCAAAGATCACCCGTTGAAGAGTCACCAGCTGTTCTCACATTTTCCTTCTCGTCATTTAAGCATTCATCTGTCAAGTCCCAAACTGAGTCATTTCATTAAAACATTCAGTCACATCTTTAGTCATTACATGCATTTATTTGAGAGGAACAAATTTTGCCATACATATATTTGTGATTACCAGCACATTTCAATTAAGTTAACAAATTATTATTAAAAATTTCTAAAAATTAAAGCATAACAAACAGTGGGGGCAAACTATCTGTTGGGTGGAGAGGAGGTTGCTTCTCCTCTTAAGAAGAAGAACAAACAAACAAACACACACCTGCCCGAGTCTGCTTCAGAGAGAACTTCAAAGCAGGGAAAACCAGCTCTCACCAACAAGTTGACAGTTTCACTGCCTTGCTCTGGAAAATTCGGGACAGGAGTCGGATTTGAACAGACATCGGCGCCTGCAGCTTGTTGTACATGATGGTGTTTAGACTGGACTATCCTTAAGCACTGGTGCCCCCTTGTGGCCACAGCTTCACCCAGCAGAGTAGTGTTTAAACAACAAGGAGTTTTATTAGAACAAATGTGTTTGCTGCTTCCTTGTGTTTGCTTTCATTAGTGCACCCTCACTGCTACCGTAATCATTCAATCATATTTACTTCTCTTGCCAACAGACCCCATCCCCCCAACTAAATATTTGCTCTAGTTTGAATCTGAAATATACATCATGTTCGGGGCTAATCGTTAAAAGCAACCCCCAAATGGAAAAGAAAAGATAAAAGGGAAAAACAAATCAGAAAAGGCTCATATAACTATAAAATAAATACAAAATAACTGATTTCTCAAAGCAGCCCCCCCAAAACAAACAAACAAACAAACAAACAAACAACAAAAGACTGAATGTGAAGTGTTGGGTTTGAAGGCAACATAAATGATGAGCTGGACTAGAGGTAAGATGGCAGAAAGTACCAGTGGAAGACTGAGGAACAGCAGGAGGGAGAGGGGAGATGATGACAGACAACGATATTAACACAAGAATAACGAGTCGAACAAAGCAACGTTTGTCTGAAGTTGCACGGGATCAAAAAAACCAAACAAAACGAAACAAAACAAAAAACATCCTTTTATGTTGTTGTTTTTCTCCTGTAAATAATTCAACCAAAGGCAGACATCTTGCTTTCCGACATTCGCAGAAGTTCCATGTAGCAAATAACCTACTCTGAAACTTTCAAAAAGCGGAGGCAGACGGGAGACGCTGATTCCTGAGGGGCCGAAGTGAGCAGAGGATGAGAAACCAGACAAGAAGGAGGTCAGTTTGGCAGAGGTCCCTAAAAGTTTCCTTTTTTCCCCACAAAGGGGGGAGAATGGTCGGGAGAGTGGGGACACAGACATAAAACGCTGACATTTACACAGACACTTTAACATCTTCAGCTTCCTTGGATACAAAAGCCTCGACGGGGGACCAACTCCCACCTCACTGTTTAAAGCCAGCAGGTCCGCTCAGCAGGGTCCGCTACTGTTACTTTGTCTCGTGACTGTGCCGTCAACCCCACTCTTCTCATCATCACCGTTACGTCTTTGTGTGCATGTGTGTTGTGACAAAACCTGTGTTTGCTAGTTGTTTCCTCAACGACAGTGGAAATCTACACAAGAGAGCAAGTGGGGATGCGAGAAAGGTGTGTGTTCTGTCTTTGGTTAGTGTTTTATCCTCCCTCCTTTGTCCCCAGTCTCTCTTCTTTCCACTCACAGGCGGCAGCTTGTTTATAAAGATTTCAGATTGACAAAATGTAGTAGTAACAGGGTAATTTTATTTCTCTTTTTCCCCCTCTTCCTCATAAACCATGTGCACATGAATGTGTGTTTCAGTGGTTGATGTAGTGTGAATTTAGAGTATCCTTATTTGTCTGAGCTGGAGCAGTTGGTTTCGTCCTTTGTGTCTTTCAATAATTTTCTTGTGTTTGCATGTAAAGAGCTTTGAGTGAAACACCAGGTCCTCTGTCCTTTATGGAAAGGTTGTGTTGGTGGTACAGTCAGAGAAACGACAAAAACATTTTAGGGCAACCAGTCATGTTGTAGAGCCAGATGAGCAATCTGACTGCTGTTACTCCAGTCCTCACAGTCCCTGTGGGAGCAGAAGAGAGGAGAAAAATTAGTTCTGAATGTAGCAGAGAACATCAAGAAATAGCATTGTAATTATCCATGACTGATACGCAAAATATGACTAATTTTTAACCATTGCTTTTGAGTGAAAAGCCTCTTTGTGCAACATTTTAACTTCAACTAAGCGATTACACACATCTCTGGGTTTAGAAAATACTTAGTTTTCGCTGAGTTACAATCTTGGTGCTCAATCTGAGCTCACTGAGGTTTCTGAATTTCATTCATTTTCAGTCACTTTGTCTGCACTTATCAGGTGGCATCAGCAGTAGTTTCGCAGGGCACAAAAAAACAAAACAAAACAACAACAGAAAAAACAATTTATAGGCTACAGCTTTATATGAAGATAAAACCAAAAGTGAGTGCAGCTGGAATGTTGCTAATAGTGTTTGTCTTTGTTTATCTTTGAAAATTATTGTGGTGCTAAAGCAAAGTGATCTGTTCTAACTGCTGAATACCTAAAAGTAAAGAGGTCGCCTTTGTTTTCTCTCACTGTTGTCTGTGTGAGCAAGTGGAGGTGAGAGCAGAGGACTCTATCTTCTTAAAAAAAAAAAAAAAACCTGTAAAAAATAATGCCTCCTTTAACCCGTACAGTTTACGAAATTATTAGTAATTGTCATTTACTTCCTTTCAAGTATATAAGTACCAGTAATATTCAAACAAAGCTTAACCATGTCATGTGACATTTTACCTTAGTGGACCTAACGAACTGATATTAGTGGGACCACTACAGAATATTGTGGATTAACATCTGTGATCCATGGATTCACATTACAGACAAGTAACACACTGACCATACACAGTTCAACCATATGATGGTTTCAACTTAGTTTTCTTACAGTTGAATTGAGGCTTGATTGTATGGAATTTTACACTCTGACCTACTTGTTTACCATAAAGTCACTGGCAGAGATAAAACGCTTGTAAAGAAGTGAATTCTGCAGTCATAAATCTACGTCAATCATGATTTTTATTGTACGTGTGCTGACAAATGTTTACCTTACAGCTTCATGGAGCATCTCTCCCCGTCTCCAAGCTGGCCTCTAGCAGCAGCTCCTCCAGGTCTTGTCCACAGCTGACACTCACTGCACAAATGACATGTGACACACATTATCGAACAGGATTTTCACATCCAAAACCAACAGTACGTGTGACGTATTGATTATATTTTTGTGTAAACAGCGACTCACCGTGCTCCATCACACAGCTGCCTGGTTTGGGGCTTTCAGTGTCGAGAAGATGGAGGGAGAACTCGGGCTTCAGGCCGTTGGGCAGAGCTGAGCTGACAACCTCCTCTGGAGCTTCGGTGAAACACTCGCCCTCATCTGCAGAGCTTTCATCGGGCGAATCCTCCACTCTGACCGGAGACACTGATGTGGCAGATGCCAGTTCGAGATTCTCTGAGGCCTCTCCTGCTGCAGAAGACTCCTGAGCTTCACCTTGAGTGGAAGGCGGTGCTTGTTGTTCATTCTGGACAGAGAGAACGAGCTCCACTCCTTCATCTGCCTCCGTTTGCTTCTTTAGAAAAGGTTCCTCTTGGCCGGGCTGGCTGTACTCGCTCTCTGTTAAACTGGGTTTTTCATTTTCTGAAGTGTTGGCCATTGCTTCCTTCTCTTCTTCCTCCTCCGTTTGGTTCTGTGATTGGTCCTCCTCTGATGCAGATGCCAGCTCATTCTGTAGCTCTTCAAATGAAGATGTTAATGGCTGCTGCGGTTCTACTGCAGGGATACTAGTGAGGGCTTGACTCAGCTCGTCTGACTGTTTACTCTCTTCTTCTGTGCTGTCAGACGACATCACCTGTCCCTCATCTTCTGTACGACCTTCCTCCTCCTCCTCCTCCTCCTCTGCCTTCTCCTTTACTTCTACATAAGTTTGCTCAGGTTGGGGGTGTTTGGTGCTCTCTGTTGCTTCCACAGTGAGCTGCACTGGTGAGGAATCTGAAGGCTGGGCTGGTGCTTGTTGACTTGGATCTGTCACCTCTGGGTCTGAAGTGCTAGCTGTCACTTCCTCTGTAGTTTGACTCGCAGACTGTTGATCTAGTGTGTGGGTCTGTGCAGTGTTTGATGTGGTCGGTAAGTGTGCTACAGGACTCTGCTCTGTCAGTTTACAGTCTGTTGACGGAGCGGGTGAGCCCTCCTTCCCGTCCTCCTGTGTTAATTGTGTTTGTGTAGGTGTTAGAGATGTGGGCGGCGGCTGTGTCTGCTGTGTCGTGGGTGTGTTCACATCTACAGGCTTCTTTGAGGCCTCTTTAGCCTTGCTGAGAGCAGCAGGTGTGCTCAGCTGCTGCTGTTGCTCCGGCGGGCTCTCCACCCGAGTTACCATGAAGATTTTATGACCCCTTCCCGGACTAGAAACAGATATGCAGCGACCAGGAGACGGAGGGGTGCCGGGAGGAGCCGCAGATTCTGTGACGGTGATGCCAGAAATGACGCTTGGCCCGCCGGCAGGTGAAGCCGACTGAGCTGGGGACGTAAATGATGTGCTGAGTGGAGGCTGCGCAATCGCTGTCTGGATTTGAGGAGCAGCCTGGTTTAAGCGGTTGGAGGAGTTTGACGTTGAAGTGGACTTTGTCACCACCTCCTCTTCTTCCTCATCCTCAGTGTCCGAGTCCGACTCTAGGGTCATTTGAGGAACGCTCATCTTAGAGCTTTCTCCTGACTGGCTGCTCGTCTGTCCTTCACTTATGGTTTTTTCACCTTCTTCTCCCTCTTTCACCTCCTTGTTCCCTCTCTCCTCTGATGCTGGTTGCTCCTCTTCTTCTGTGGTCCCATCCTCTGTGGCGATTTCTGCCATAGATGCAGACTGCCTCATCTTCTGCTCAGTTTCCTCCTTCTCCTTTGCCAGGATGAAGTTCCTTTTGCAGCCATTCTGGATCTCAGCGAGCAAGGCGCGCTGGGTCTCAATGAAGCTCTTTACCTAGAAGATAATAAAAAATATGTGTAAAACAATGTAAAACGATGTAAATCTTAATAAACTGGTCACTGATACATATTTTTATTCTTAAAAAAAGCTAAACAATAACTTAACAGCTGGGCTTTGTAGTTTTTTAGCACATTTCTTCAGCATTAATTTCTACTGCTGATTGGTGTCCTGCTGAGTATTTGCAGCAGTAAGACGGCGTATTTAAGATTGACTCGAGTAAAGCCTGGTTCCTTGCTCAGTGGAATGTTTCCTCTGGTTCAACAGCGTGACGCACTGATTCCCTTTAAACAGATTTTAGTAGAACCAATGCATTGTTGGTTTGTGTCTTTTCATGGGATTTGCTGACAAATCAAGCTTCTGTTTAGATCTGTGTCTGCCTCTATTGCCAGCACAAGCATAAAAATACACCTCAGCAAATGCTTACGCAGACACAAAGTCCATGTCCATGTTCACGCCTGTTTTGGACCATAATTCAGCTCTTTGTCTCCCCTCTACTGTCCCCTTCCCCCAGACTTATGCCCATGCTTACAGTTTCTTTCTTGGGCTCTCTGTCCAGGTCGAGTCGCAGCAGCGAAGTGTTGACTTTCAGGGCGAGCGACAGCGCCATCAGTCCACCTGTCTTGATCTCATTTTCTCGAAGGTCGAGACGCAGCAGTCTGGGGCTCTCAGCGATGAATTCAGCCACAGCCACAGCTCCTAAACGCAGATGACAGGAAGGAACAGGAGTAAAAAATATGCACAAAATACTCAACAAGAAGTGAAGCGGAGGCACACAGGCAGCAGTTCCCACCTTCGCAGGACAGTTTGGTGGAGGCGAGGCCCAGTCTGAGCACAGAGCGGTTGGCGATCAGTCCGTCTTTGAGCTTGTGGACCCCTTCGTTACCCACCGAGTTATGGCCGAGGTTCAGAGTCTCCAAACTCTGGGTGCATGGCTGAAACAACAGAGGAGGATGAAAAGCTTTGGCAGTGTGAACAGAGATAAAAAACGATTGAGTGTTTCTTTAGCAATGGGAGAGTGTGGCTATAAAACAACACTGTGCTAATATTGACTGTAAAATGTCCAGAATGCGTTTTATGGTGTCCATATGGATTACGACGTGAGTCAGTCATTTCCAATATACTCGCAAAACATTTCATATATAATTAATTTTCAAAAACCACAGAGTGTGCGTGTGCAGTGGCTCTTATATTTAAATAACGTATCTGAGATTTTTTGATTTTTCTTAACTGTAAAGAGTTCTAAGAGATCCCTTTGGAGTAGATCTGTATTCCATTGAAGGCTGCAGCTTTCTACTTAATGAGACTCCTTTTGATTATTCTTCCTGTTAAGCTACTGCTGAAATGCTGACTGTCCTTAAAAGCCTCCCAGTGAGTGCTGAAGCTGTGCTGCTGAGGGTTTAAGGAATAGAAATACATCTTCTTTACTATGTAAGAAATCATTGTGTGTTAACAGGATTTTGTGCCCAACACTGGTTGCTGTTAAAATGTTAAAGTTGCCCTCTAATTGCAATGCGGCATTGCCTTGAGTACACTGTAGTTATTTATAGGGTTTCGAATCAGCAGCAGGAACAGTCATGGGATTTTATCTGTGAGTATGAATCAGGGTTTTAGGGCCATTTTTAGGCCATATTTGCCCTGCAACATCTCACAAGCCTCAGCAACAAAACTCCATCAGACAGATTTCTTGGAAGAGCTAAAAAAAAACAGGAGCATTTTATAATACAAGAGGAAAACCATCATTTATTTCTAAAAATGAGAGGACTGTTGTCGTAATTCTCCATGATTAAGAACACATGAATCAATAGTCTGCAGATCTCAGTTTTTATTATTTTATTTCGTGCAATCTTAAATTTGATCAGTAGTTCTGGTTCGCTCAAATTTTCCTTCAATAAAATTAGGACAAGAAGGAGACTCTACTTTTCATACACTGTTGCTACCCTGAACCTTGATCACATTTCCAGCTATATCAGACCACATACCAAATTTGTTTTATGTGATATTGATTTAAATTCAAACAGGCAGGTAAATTCTGGTATTAGGTCTAGTTATTTTAAAAATTAGGCATTTCCTCACATCCTCTCACATAGACAGGGTCATGCATGCCTGCAGAAGGCCTTCAGACAGACTTCTGAGTCTGTTGATGCATTTAAGAAGCACCTCAAGAGCCACTTCACTCTCTGTCTTTTTATTGTGTTTTACCTGTTTTTTATTTTGAGCTGATTATATTATGCAAATATATGACATACATGGATGTCCGTCCTTTTCAGTCGGTACAGTGCAAAATCTGTTGTCTGAAAGCTAAATAAATGAAATGAAATTAATTTGACAGTTATCAGTTACTGTATTAAATTATGTTGATTATATTAGACTCATTTCATTCAAAGAAAAAGAAATTGAATGAACTGAACTGGCAGCCTATATTTCTTTCACCCTTAACTGAAAAACTGCATTCATTTTCTGAAGTAAGTCATTTCATTTTCATTTACTTAGTCTCACAGTTCCCACAGTTTGAGAACCACTGCTCTCTATAAATACACGTTTATCTACATAAGCCGTCAATGCAGTGTGAGTTTGCACAGAAACATTTTTTTCGTACTTTCTGCTTCATGCCTGAGTGACACATTAGATCAACTACACAGACACATTACTGAATGGAGGGAAGCAGCCAACACCAATAACTGTTCGTAAACACACATACTGCTTTCATAAAGCTGTTTGCTGTTGTGCTGTTGTTTCAGTTGAATGCCGTTATCTTGATAAATGAAAACTGTGTCATTGTGAAAGTTAATACAATCAAAAAATACGCAGCTAATGTCTGTAGTGCCAGCTTGTTAAGCACGAGTATTATTCAAGCTTCATTATAACACTGCTAGCATTAAACAAAGGGAACTTTCGATAGTCATTTCATTTGGTCAACAACATTAATCTCATCTTACAAAATGGTGCTGATAAACTGGGAATAATGTGAGCAAGAAACATGCTGCAGCTGCTGCATTTAATGATGTTATTTATGCCGTGTTTATTGAATTTTCTGTGGTTCTATTAATACGCCAAAGCCATAAAAAATATGAAAACAGCAGGAAAAAGGCTTATCTCTCTCCGACAAGGCAGAGGCTATAATGACTCTGCATGGACTACATTTCAACACTGTAGCACTAAAACAACAAGTGAACAATGGAACTGAAGATGACGCTATCACTCAATAACACACACGAGACCGATGACTTTAGTTATGGGTTATCTACACCAAACTGCAGTGAAAAATCGAACCAAGACGAACGGAGAGAACTGGTGTGACACGAGGACTGGAGCTCACACTTATTCACTGAGCAAGATACGACTGCACAAAATGTAAGGTGTGACAATGAAGCGCTCCTGCGGAGACGTCCGTCATATCAGACGTCATAACACCTTTCTACACAGCAGGCTAATCTCTCAGCCACACAACTGTTACTCTCTAGTTTACACTAAAATACTGAGTCGCAGGTTCTCTGCTGAAATGCAAATATGAGTCATTCGTCTCACAAATACACGGTTAATTCAGGGCTCTTAATCTTGTTTGTTTTAAACTGGGTCTCTCTGACACTTCGGGGTCAGTGTGCTGCCTGTCTGACTTTTGCATTCACATCTTGTCTTGAGAAGAAAATCTTCATCATCTCTGTACTGTTGGTGAACTGGTGTGAACGCTTGATGCAGGTGGTGAAATGAGTAGATTGCTGAGTGGTTGGATTACTACCTGGCTTTTTTTTTTTCATCAGAATATTACATCCTTTAAAGAAAATGAAACAAACACTAAGTGCAGAACAGTACTGAACCACAGTAAAAAAGTGTATGTGTGGAAGTAGGAGGTCCAGCTGCCCAACATGAGCACATACTATGCGAGGAGAAAAGAGATAAAACAAAGAGCAGAGCTCTATTTTGGTCACTTCTCTGAGAGAGTAACAAGGAGAAAATTGAATTTTCTCTGCCTGTGCTGTTACACACACATCTGATAACTGCGCAGACTGGCTTTATAGTGTGTGTTCGTGTGTGTGTGTGTGTGTGTGTGTGTGTGTGTGTGTGTGTGTGTACCAGTGCAGCAGCGAGGTAGCCCATGCCGTTGTGTGTGAGCTGGTTGTTCCATAGCACCAAAGTGACGAGGCCTTTCCTCTGCTCTTTTAGTCCTTCACACACGTAGGCCAGGCCTGTGACGACAAGCAGAGAGTTAAAAATATCACAGTTTTATCAAAACATTACGTGAACTACAATAAATTTCAGGATGTCTGCTTAAACTTTCCGAATTTTTTTCTTTACTCTCTATCACAGAGAGCTTGCCTGAGGACACAAAACATAACATGACAGGAAAAATCAATTCCAAGACGGATCATGATAAGTGTGTGGAGGGTTCTTATCAATTCACAAATCAAAAATTGATTTTCTAAATATTAGTTACGTTAGTTGGATGAAACAAAGAGCAAGGCCAGTGCGGGACCCTGACACCTGCAGCACACAAATGCTAAATTTACCTTGTAATTCATCTTTGCAAGAGGAAACAGTTTCAAGTTCAAGACATGTTTTTGATTTAATGTCTAAATAACTAGATTTGCAAGACATCTCATGAAGAATATTGTCAATACTTTCATCCATTACCTTAAAATGTCATTACTTTATCAGACATTTGTGTTAATTTTGTCATAAGAAGCAAATGAATTCTTAAGTTATGGCAAAAAATGTGTTGGTTTTTTTGAGTTTATGACCTTAACTTTGTGCCAAATGTGAATGAGAACGTGACAGATGTATGGAAAAAAAACTTGAAGTTGAATCTGTGAAAGGGTGTTGGGGTTTATGCACATACGAATCTTTAAGAAAAAACGGTTTCATTCTGAGAAA
>JAPZDX010000023.1:16613263-16625164 GCA_029783625.1 Naso annulatus | reverse complement strand
GTATGGTTAATTTCGTGGTATTGTGATAACAAAAGTGCCTCAATAACATTGTGGAAATGTGACAGTATCAAAATACAGGTCTTCTGGGCCAAAAGTGAAGTTTTGTTTCAGCCACAGTGGGGCAGAGCAGAGGGAACTTGAAACTACAGACACCATCGACCATTAGGCTACAGCTCTTTCCTTATCACATGCCTGTGAACGAAGCAATCCAAAATGCAGACTTTTGAACAAGACAGAGGCAGACAGAGGCAGGCTGCAGTGAAAGAAATAACACGTACGAAGCGTTCTCTTAAACTTCAGTGTCGAGCTGAACTCAGATGTGTAAAAGAAATAAAGGAATAAGAAAAACAGAGTTAAATTTCACTTTCTCTTTGGTGGCAATGCACTGCTATGAAAGAAAGAAAAAAAGTCCAGTAGAGAGAGACCTGCTGAACATTGTGTGAAAAACTCTTCGTCTCAAAATACAAAGACAGTCAGCTCACAGAGGAAGACGGACACAAAGAAAGATGCTTGTTTGGCTCATGGAATGGCCAAAAAGACTCTACAGGTAGGAAATGACTGTCAGTCAAAGTATTAAGCTATGACTGCAGGATAAAGAAAAGAGCACGGGGCACGAGATGGGTCATTTAAATCATCCTTCAATCTTTGTTTGTTGTTCAATTTTCTTCTTTGCCAAAAACAATTAATAATTATTTGCATATGCTTATATCTTAAGTGGCATTTCTTCCAAGTCTTGATTTGTCTTTTAAATATCGCAATAAATATCTTGTGGATTTGATACCAAGGTATTATTATACCGTGAGTTTTTGATATCGTTACTTCCGTGATAACTGATGCATCCTGATGGCGTACTCAGTAAACAAAGGCAATGTTTTACCCGAATTTCTCCTACTTGTCCTGGTTATTGAAATATTTCAGGACACAAGGACCAACATTATTTTTTTAATGGAAACCCTGCAAGCCTTCCACATTATCAAACATGTCCCAAAACACGTTGATGAGTGACAAATGCAGCATGTAAAAAGCTGTACTGTCATAACACAGGCAGGAAACACAGTAACACTGAACCGCTCACTGCGGTAGTTAAAAAGACAACTGTGAAACTGACTGGTCCACTCTCTTAATGTGAACAGTCTGAACACTTTTTCCTCCGTAAATCTCGGTTTAATTAAAAAACTGGAAGTTCTTAAGCATCCAGATGGTGTGGACTACTTAAACAAGAGCAGAAGGGCGTTTTGAGCAAATTAAAAGGAAGACAATCTTCACCTACAACTACCATGGGCACCTGTCAGTGAGAATGAATTTATCAGTGTAAATACCTCTTTGACAGAGCTGCTAGAACCCAAAAATAGCACATGACGCACATTGTGCCTCTGCACGAGTAGCTGTATGGGTGTGAGTGTATGTTGTGGGTGGAGAACATGGAGCTCCTGATTCCCACTTGTTCATTAAATTCTGTGATTACTCTTGCTGTGCCTCGTTACATATTGTGTCATTTCGTAGAACTATGTTTGTTCTGATCAAATTACCTTCTGCAAAATTTCCTATTAGCCTTAAGTCATCTGGCTTTCAAACAGAAAATGACGGGTGGAGGTGCATGAGGAAAAAAAAGCCTCGAACTGCATCACTAATGAGAAAAATAGAATGGCTGTGCTTAAACGGCATAACTCTGCACATGTAGGTGTCAAAGCAGCCCAGAGATGCTGCCAAGTATAAATGATGCTGATGTAGATATGATGTGACATGTGCAGCAAAATATTTTACCCTTTACCTCACTTACATTTAAAGTAAACTCACTTACTTTACACATACTGAACCAAACTAGAGAGAGAAAATTTCTGCCTATTAGGAGAAATCAAGCTGGCTGCATAGTGGGGAAACCACTTGTCTCCCGAGGGAATCACAACAGCAGAAATGTGACACAAGGCTACAAAGTGTCCAAGTCTTAAGGCTCTGGTGGGAGTTACTGTACGGCGGGCATTCAACATGCAGCTGCTAAATAGTGACTCTTATAAACACGCATACACAAACAACTGGCCAGATATGTACATAACCTATAGGGCCACTGGCGAGATGCCATGTGTACAGTGCAGTTAGACTTAATAAAGAAAGCATTTAGAGTGGGAGAGGAAAAAACAGTCAACGGCTGAGCTCCTTTTGCAAACCCCTCTTTCACTGATCAGCCATTTGGTCTGAGTGGCTTGTTTATGTGACTAGTTACTGCAAGGATGACTAAGCAGAAATGAGAGGGGGCGGCTGTGGACCGAAAGACTACAGAGGCTGGGAGGGATGGAGAGTGGCCTTACACTGCGAACATGAGAGGAAGGAAAAAAAAACAAAAAAAACAAAAAAAGAATATGATAGAGGGAAGGAGGAGGAGGGGGGAGGTGGGGACTAAATGAAGCTCACAGCAGCTTAGCGCAGAGACGTGAATTTCCACAAGTAGCTCAGATATTAACTCAACTTCTTTCTCTCAGCTGACCAGGCGTGTGGGGATCTTTGCAGAGTCTCTTGACAAGCCAATGTGTTTCCATCTGAAGCTCGCTTTCTATTCATCACCATCATCAGTCACACGCAGAGACACACCTACAGGTACTAATGTGTAAAGTTTCAGTGGAGAGGCCTTGTTAAGGGTTTATGAGTGTGTGCTCAAGCAACTGTGCAAAAAAACCCCAACAACAACAAAAAAACAAAAAAACTCCTCCATCAGCGTATCAGCCTCACTGGAGCAGAATCAGTTTCCACAAAACACAAGCAGAGGTTATAGCTCAAAAGGCCTTTTAATTGGATTACTGTCCTTGTCCCAGTATACAAGTGCCGAGGAAGAATTGATTTATTGACAGAGAGTTAGTCCGACTCAGCTACAGTAGGTGGCAAAAGCCCTGATCAGCTGGTTGCTATCGGATCTTCTTCCGGTTGACCACAGCAAACAAGCTACAAACACGTTAGCTGGTGGATTACGTGTCCAACTGTGATTCTGTGTATAACGGAGATTCCTTGTCAAATGGTGAAAACATGGACAACTTTTAAGCGCTGTACATTTTGTACCGTATCTACGCCTTACTTTTAGTTCAAATGAGATGCACACTACCCCTTTTGTTTATGGTATTCTTGTTTTTTTCCTGGATCTCTTCAACAAATTTATGCTGTTTGACTTTCTGGTCAAAGACCGCCGTGGGGACTACTGATCATGCACAGAACGCTTATGGCAAGTTAGGGGCCAATTAAGGCATACACATGCAAGAGAAAATCGATTGCCAACGTTATCATCTCCGTGTCTCAGTCCAACTTAGAGAAATTTGACTTTGCAAAATTTCGGTCTGACTAACATATTTACATTTACTCTTTTTTTCTTCTTTTCCAGAAAACATATAGGTATACACCCACTTTCTTCACCAACAGCTCAAATAATGTTTTGTTCTATGAAAATGGGCATGTATATTGATGTGCAAGCGAAAGGTCACAGACCAAGTGGCTGCTGTCGCGTTGATTTTAGTTGTTAGATCTTTCCAAATCAAGAAAAAACATTCACACCATATCATCATTATGAGAGTGAAATTTCATTGTGATTTCCTATCGAGCAGTGGTGGGGGGAAAAAAAAAATCGATTCCTATAAGGTAAAGGTAAAGCAGCTTTATTGTCATTATACAATGAATAGTACAACGAAATTGCGAGGTTAGAGTGGAGAGTTCGTCCTGAACCGCTGCGACTGAGCGCGCCGCCACATTGGGCCAACCTAACCTAATGTGCCTAACATGCATGTTTTCGATGGTGGGAGAAAACCGGAGCACCCGGAGGAAACCCACGCAGACACGGGGAGAACATGCAAACTCCACACAGAAAGGCCCTGTTACAGCTTGGAATTGAACCCAGGTCCTTCTTGCTGTGAGGCAACAGTGCTAACCACTAATCCACCGTGCTGCCCCCTCTTTTTTTTTTTTCTTTCTTTTTTTTTTTTTTTTAAAGTTAAGGCATCGTGATTTGGACTTGGACTATACTGAATCATTTCAGAAAGGTCCAAAAATCATTTATCAAAATTTTAAATAACCTAAAATAGAAGGAACAAAATGGCTGAAAACAACATGCTCTGACAGTTTACAGGTAGCACATAAGGAAACGAGAGAAACATCACTGACTGCGAGATCCTACCAGCACCGGCAGGATTAAAAGCGAGCGTTTGGAAGCACTTGGGCTTCTACAAAGTTGACGGTGAAAGTGAACTGTTGTCACGTTAAGATGCATCTTGATGCAAAGGTAATTGTTTCATAATCTTATAGTAGGCCTCTGAATCCTAACTGAATCAAATCAAGTGCCTAGAGAGTCCCACCCCTACTATCAAGATCATATTTCACAGCCCGTAGTCAGTCCTTGCAGAAAATCGACATTTACATGATAAGTTTTTTGTCAAGGAGCAGTACAAACACCGACTGTTTCCCTCAAGCCACAAGGAAACAAGAAGGCAGAGACCTGCTCCCATTGCTTCTTAAAAACTCTGAAAAAGGTGTTCTTACGCTTACACTGTATGTCTGCTACACATGTACCTCCTCCTTCTGCTTGTATCAGTTTTCCAGAATAATTAAAACTGGATCAGGTCAAGTTGACAGCAGTTTAAAACTGCTCGAGAAGGAGTTTAAAGAGCCTTTTTGTTTTCTCTGCCCCTTTAGTCTTAATTACTTTCTTTCTTTCTCTGTAACAAAAACCCATCTCATATTCAGTGAAATCTCATGTGGGAGTTGTTCCCAACTCCCACATGAGGAAAACATTTGAATATATTAACAATCGCAGTACAGATTAAGCATGCGCACCATTTACATACAAGGGCACAAGGTCGACAGAAATAAAAAAAAACAGCCCTGAGGCTTCCCTCACTGGATTTGAAGAACTGCTTGTGCAGAGGGATTATGGGACACATGACTGTGCTGGCTAACAAGAGAGGGCAGAGAAAAAAAAGACACTTAACACTCGTCTGCCTGGTGGAGGAACAACCACCCTTGTTGAAAAAGGAAAAAACGGCCCACCTCTGCTGGATACTATCACAGCCCCAGTCTAGAGTCATGCCATGGTGCATCAGGCCCTGCCCTGAAACCACTTTAACAGGCTTTTGAAGGGTTTTTTGGTCACCACAAGAAAAGGTTAGGGATGTAATTCTTGGAACTAAATTTTCTTTAATCTCACGAAAAAACTTTTGGGTGTAGCTACCAGGATTTTCCAACTGTATCAATCTCGCTTACTCAGCTCCTCGCTGCACAGCAAAGCCCTGTGCTGCCAACCCTGGACTAGTTTCTATAATCCTTTATGTTGTATCGCCTTTGACACATGTATGCTTAACTGCATTAACTCTATCATAATCAAATGCTTTGGCCACAAACAGATGCCGCCACTTGGGTCACCTATCTCACTTGCGTCCAAGTACAGCCTCCCTCCCTCTTTTGCTCTCAGGGGAAGATCGGGTCTTGCTAATAAAAACCGTAGTGCAGCAACAACAACCATCACATATTCATTGAAGAAGTGAACTGAGCGATAAATCAAGGAGTGCTTTGTTTTCTTTGTGCAACCAAATGGTGGCAGCTTGGAGCCCTTTTTAGTTATTTGTACCTCAGTGTTTTGCATGAATGCTAAGTAGTACGTATGGTCCCACTGTTTGCTGGGATGTTGCTGTTGTACTTCCACCCAGATGACTGCGAGTGGACGCATGCCCGGACTAGATCCCATTTAAGAGGCAGCAAATTTGTTGTGACAAACTACACACACTCAGCCAAGTTCATCCATGTGAGCAGCACGTCACTGTGCCTCTAGTTATGGACATTATGCACTTTTAAGCACATTATGCTCTTCTGTGGAGGCTTTGCCATTAAAAAGCATCTGCTAGCAGCTTCAGAACAGTGGTGAGTGGTGACAAGGACAGCACTACAGAAGAAATGGCCACATTAAATTTAAACTAAAAAAAAAGGGTAAAAAGCATTAGCTCAGCAGGCTGAGTTGTGACGGCTTTCCACTCTGCCAAGGGATTTAAGAGGGGATTATGCTGTTCCACTAGAGGTGGCAAATAACATAATTTCAAGTAGAAACAGCCTTCCTAATTCATCACCTTTTCTCTGACATTGCTTTAAGCATTTCAGCACTTCCTCTTTGAGAGAAGGATTTTTCCATTCTTAACCACAGACCAATTAGGTAACAAAACAAGCAAAGCTACACAGGAGAGAACAAAGGACAAAGATCTGGAGGCTACATTCACTTGACAGTTTATCAGGGTACACATTATTTTTAAAATAATACAGACTAATACAACATTACTGCCATAATTTATTTTTGTCTACCTCATTTATTTCAATGACAGGAAGAATAATAGAAATACATCTCTATTTTATCATTCCTCTTTGATTATCGCCCCACTGGCAACTGTTAATATTACAATTCTTTGTGTGAAAGTTTGTGTGATGTGTCTGTTGATCTGAGTTTGTGTTAAACTGAAACTCACCTGTATCTGTTTGAGCACCTTGGGTATTGGTTTACAGTTGAGTTTCTGACAGGCCTGTTTGTAGGACGAGAGGATCTCCTCCACAGTCACATTCTGAGCTGAAAAACACAACACAATAAACATGGTTAGCATTGCTTTACTTATTGCTTTTTTTTTGAGCACATCTGCCCCTCTCTAGGAGGTAAACACACAGGAAGTAAACACACGTGACTGGGACAAGATTTCGACCATCTTTTTTGACCTCCAGAAATTCTACAGTTCAAAATGCGCCACAGTATGAATATGACCCTGAAATACACGTAAAATACTGTTAACCTAAAGCAGATCTATTCACAGTGCTTGCTACATATCATTCGGTGACTAAAAGCAGTTTATTTTTTTTGTGTGTTCTTTAGTTTACTCGGAAGTTATTCGCATGTGACGTTGATGTGTCTGCGCAAACAGGGCAACAACGTGAAATGGTGACTTTCATCATTCACAAAGCAAACGGGATCAGATAAAACTGTGATATGATTTTAAGGATCCAAAATGGAGAAACTAGACCACTAAAAAATCTCAATGCAAATTCCTTGCTTCAAAGCTTTGTTTAAACGCATAACTGCTGAGCAACCATGCTTATCTAGTGGACAGGTGACATGGAGAAGACGTAAAGAAGAGGAAGCGAGAGAACATAGCGAGAGCCTGGAAGAAGCCACAGGCCAGAGAAAAAGACAAAGCATCCAACCTCAGTCAAGCTGAAACCAAACAAAAACTCTGTAGTGTGTGCTGACTGTAAAACTTAACAGCTTACCCTATCAGCAGAAAGCAGCCTACACATCCACTCCGCAGAGCAGACACAAGGTAATGTTAACGCTAGCAGTTAATGTAGCCTGAATCAATGGGATTGCTAGTTGAGATGAAGTGAGGAGAGTAAAGACACACGATGAAACTGTATGACTCTTGTTTGATTCTTTGTACGCTCGTTTTTTAATAATTGTCCAACAGCCACAAAACTTAAACGTAGCCTTGTAAGGTACTTAAATGCCCCTAATTGGTTGTCGTTCTGACATAATATTAACGTATACTATTTAAGCAATAAAAATGCACAAGCACAGAAAAGGAAACCATCAGTCGTCCAATTTAAGTCTTGCCTTAAAATCCTTTTTAGTATATTTACTATTTCCTTCAATAAAGGTAAAGTATCTCTTATTGAATTACTCAAATTACCAATGGAATTACCAGTAGAATACTAAAAAAATCAATAGCTGCAGCCAAAATATTTGCCAAGGATATCCATACATGTCTCTTATAAATGATCTACATGATAAAGTCTAGGACTGGTACACTTGAAAACAGTCTCCTTATGTGCCTTGGAGAGAACTCTCTTGATAAAGAGGATCAGAAATTGTAACCCTTTTATGGGCCCCCCCCACTTAAGTCAGCAAAAAGGAGGTATTGTTCTTGGTGTGTGTGTGTGGGGGTCAGCAGCTGCTGCTTTCCCTGACTGTTGTCGGGCTAACTCCAGTCAGATGACTAGGCAACATTTAAACTCACTGTTCTGGCTGAGAGACTGCTGAGAAACGAAATGGGGCACTCGGGCAAAGAGAGATAAGAAAATCATGACAGAAACAGATGACAAGTGGGGAAAAGAATGCATGTCTGCAGGAATTCAAAAAGCTGAGGACATATGACTGGATAAAACCAGGATAATATGCATTCGAAGACCATTTGTCTTTTTAAAACTCTCTGTTCAGTGATGTATACAGACAGATAAATACATTCACAGTAAGCACCGCATGCACACAGACAAAATCTGTGCCTAAACTTCTACAGGACTGACAAATGAGGCTGGTGTGTGCGTACAAATCTGACTTTGAGCGGCAGTCAGCATTTCTGCCAAGGTGAAAATTAATCACTTGCTTTTCAGTAGCCTCCATCTCTTCTCCCCTTTGTCTCTCAGTGTCCTCCATCAGTTTCACTCAAGTTCATTACCCAACAATCGGCACAAAGCAGTGACAGAACAGGCAGCGTTGTGCATGAATGCGGTTAAAGACTGTGGTGTTATTACAGGCAATGTTTTCGGTGAAGGGTAAACTTAACATATCAGTTTGAAACTAATGGAGGTGAACATGAGCATTGCTGACTGCTGTGACAGTTACCAGCGTTCATGCACTGTGCTGAGATGTGACAGCAAAGTGAACAAACAAAGCTGAACACTGGGACTTTACAAAGTAAAAAAGGTCAAATACGTAGATGTGCAGATTGGACGGTCAGTTTGAACATTTATACGTGGGTCAAAATGAATAACCTGCTTGGACTAAAGGCAGCCATGCTCGTCTGGCCAATTTTGTTATTCACCATCTCAATGATATGTGAAAACGTCAGAACATGGCTAAAAATACTACGTGAGGCAATACTGCGGTGAGGGTTAAGTAATGATGTGCATGTATGTGTGTGTGAGACTAAATGAAAGAGCGAGTCAGTGCCACATGAATACAATGAGAACAGCCACAACATCATTCCCTTATTTTCAAACCCAGACAGGACAGACACTCGCACGGAAACCAGTCGAGTCTTGCAGCTGGTACACATTTGTTCATGCATCTGAAAACTCACTAAAGCTGGATAGTTGGGACTATGCTACGCATCATCACGGCAACAGCAATTGATGTAAACTCTCAAGTCCCGTCAGTTTCAAGATATATCAGATTTACCCGCTCTGAGAAGCTTATTAAAGTAAATAATACGTAAGTTTTTGTTACCAGCTGTGGGCGCTATGAATTGGACTCCATGATTCAGAGTGTGTAGTGCTAAGCCCACACCATTGGATAAAACTTGAAAGCTTCCAAATTTGACATCACAACGTTTGGAGAACTGCGTAGATGAAATCTGGTGTCGATCTGGATAATTGTTTAGGGAGGACTTCACTGATGAAAAACACCCAAAAAAGGTGAAATAAGTAAATATATGATAATTTCTTGAAAAATAATATGGTCATTGCACAGGTTATTAAATTCTTTTATTGATTTTTTTTAAAATTTTGTTCATCCACCACGTGATTGACCCCCTTTTCGGATGGAAACATGCTTAAAATAAAAAACTAAACTTAGAAAAATCCAAAAGGTGAAATCACACAGGCTGGGAAAGATTCCAATGGTTTAAATTAGGCCTGACATACAGGGACCAAGGCCTGCTCAGAGACCAACACTTTTAAGAAAAATTCCCTCCTTTGGAAAGCTGTGATAGGTTTCTTTTGAACAGGATATGTGACTCTCTATTTGCAATTACAGTTAAAGCTGACCTTTAATTACAAAAAGAAGCGTAATAACTTGCTGAGGTGATGCCAATTAATAACTTCTGCTTCTTAGTTTTTGCTGGCAGAGAATCAGTTGTAATAAATTTCCACTCAATTAATCCAAATTTAACTGTTTGCTTTAGCCACAAAAAATATCTGGACAAAGAATTCCTCTGCAGCCAATGTGAGAGACTTGTAAATTTGTATAGTACAGTGTGTGCGTTCCAGTGAACACTGTGTCCTTGGAAAAGTCTTATTGTGCAGAGTCGCTGTGGAGAGTGTGTGTGTGTGTGTGTGTGTGTGTGTGTGTGTAAACACTTCCTGAGGGAAAGGTGGGGCCTGATGGTGGGCACTAGAGGTGGTGAGGATCCCATGCTTACTCTTTAGTATTTTCTCACATAGTCTATTACTCAGATCAAGAAAAGGAGACTTGAGTGAGACAGACTGAATTGAAAAAGAACGCACTTGTTGGTTAAATGTAATCTATTACTACTGTCCTTGAAAGCAAAAAAAAAAAAAAAAAAAAAAAAAGCAGTGTTAGCACACATAAACGGAACACCTCACCAAAAAATTATTATAAATGTGTGAAAGTAGGAAATGGTAAAAAAAGAGAAAAATAAAACCAGGAAGAAAGAGCTACTAAGATGTCAAGTGTTTTGCTTAAGCTTTGCTAAACAGTAAGAGCTGTGCTGCAGCTGTTGACTGCATTTTTGCTTGGTCTGTCTTTGTTTCAGTGAACTCCCTCCAGTGCTGCTGGTACATGTACTCAGGGAGTGGCGATGAGGAGGTACGCAGGAGGGGGAGAAAGGGAGGGGAAACCACTGTTCCCAACAACATCTTTGAAAACCAGGGTGAAAGGAAGTGGAGACTTGATGATATGAAGAAACAAGAGACACGTTGTTTTGTCACCATTGATCACTGAATGTATCCAGTTGAAGGGGGTCTGACCATAATCTCTCACAATGATGCCCAGAAGTACACAGGAGTTTGGCTGCATTTTCTGTTTTCACATTCAAAAAACCTGGCACATATTATTTAAAAAATACTGTAAGTTATTTTACTAAGTTAGGAATGAAACTGGTGACAACACAGGTGTTACCGATTACACCTGCCAAAATCTGTAGAGCACTGTACTGAGGTACTGCTAATGCAAACTAAACATTTCCAACAGCTGCAGCTTCACAACAAAAGGATTAATGGTCAAAACATGAGTGGTAGTCACCTAAAAAGCAATGTGCCAGTGGGTTACCGATATCCTTCGTTAAAAATGCTTTTACAAATCAAGACAATAGACATTTCAAGCAATTATTAACTGTGCATCAGTTAAAAATATTGCAGAAGAAGAGATAAAACCAGAGGGGGCAGCCTCTGTGAGCTGTTAGATGGAGCAGCTGCAGGCGACACACTGCACACCTCGAACTTCTAACTCCTCATCTCTCATTAACCTTATCAGGTTCTCTATTAGCATTTCGTTTCAATCCAAAATGATTCTAAGTATGTGTTTTTGCTCTTCATTTTGACAAAGTTCTCCACTGTCGTCCGGCGGGTCAACTCTTCTCACTCTCCTCCTATGAAAAGTGTCACCTCAATGCTGCAACTCTGTGCTGTGAACCTGCTGCTGCTTGTTTTATGCAGGGCAGACACTTCCAATTAAATGCAGCTTCCACCATCAGACTGTTTATTGACTTAGAAGGAAAACGAAGGTGAGGGCGGCGGGGCAGTAATGTAATCAGTGTAAGCCCACAAACCATGTAACACCTGTCACACAGACTACCATGACAAGTCTCCACCGCACCGTTCTAAATTCGCCCTGACCATCCCTTCGATAGACAAAACATGCTCTTTATGTTGTACTGAAGAAAGACAGCACAAAGGAAAGGGCAGCTGCTTTAAGAACACACTGAGACTTCAGGTGTGGAGGGGAAGAGGAAAAGAAAAAAAGCCAGAAGAGTACAAAAGAGAGTCTGTGCTTTGACTTGGTGAATCTATGAAATGGCACAAACGTACAGCCAGCCCCTTTTATCTTTGTTATTGTCTCTGGCCACCATCCACTGTGCGACAACACGCACTCAGTCATTTACTGTCATCGCTGAGGTTGTGAGCAAAATTAAAAAAAAAAGGCAAATGCTGCTATTATAGCACCTAGCT
>JAPZDX010000023.1:16542727-16553145 GCA_029783625.1 Naso annulatus | reverse complement strand
ACAAGAGTTTTCTAAAAGAAATGTATGTTTTGGGTCAGACTATGGAAAACAATCTGGATGTTAAAAATAAAAAATATGTATTACGCATCAATGAATCAGTGAATGAAGAACTTGAATCTCAACATGTACAAGGCCAAACTTTCTGCTTTAATATACTGTTTAAATACATGTTAAATTTAGAAACAAGTTTTGTGAACAGTGAACACTCAATGTTATATAAATATATAGAATTAAAAATAATCAAAAGTAGAGTTTTCACACAACAGCAACAATCTGACTGAAATAAAACACCACATAAAATAAAAACACGGTTAGATTCATATACTGGCACACATTCCTCTGAGAGGGTCGTACACAGTTTAAGACAGATGGATCCCTGGAAGCATACAGCAAAGTAGATAAGGCATCATAAACGTGAAAGCGAAACATCATGTTTGTCTTTTTTAATGATTGGAAATAAGATATTCACTGTACATCATGACTCTCAGCACTGAATAAGAACACCAGCCTGATCAGTGCTGGCCGATTCTGCAGGATCGTCATGCATCTCTGCATCTCTGTGATGCTCACGGATGAGATAAGAAATGAAGATGAACAATTGTCATCACAATAAAAATGAGTCATTTAGTCTAAATATGTTTTGCTGTTTGAACTTGCATCACCTGAAAAGCATTTAAAATGCATTAACTTGTGAAAAATAGCCTTAAAAATACGGTTTGACTGATAAATTTGATTTGAGATCGGTTTATTTTATCTGCTGTGGATCAACTTTCTTTGCTCTGTGCTTTTTTTCTGCCTTTCTATTCATTTCCCTGTATTTTTTGTCACTTGAGCTGCAATGAGACTGCAGACAGGAGGAACTGTTAAAACATAAATTTAACAGACAACCACACACACGGACAGGATGTTTACAGACGTTTCCTACAATCTCTGCAACACTTTGAAGTACGTATATACTCCATACAGCACATGTGTCTGTCTGCGTGCTTGCATACAATTACATATATTATAGGTTTGTATATGCATACGTGTGTGTGTGTGTGTGTGTGTGTGGTCAGTAATAACAGGAAGCTTGCCCTTCATGTTGACACAAACCTGGCCGAGCGATTGGCCACTTGAAATAAATAAACAAACAAGCGAGTGGCCCACTCAGCCCCCAAGCAGCTGAGTTCTCCATCAAACTAAAAATAAGAAACGCTGAGTGCTCAGAGCCGTCAAACCCAAACAGGAACACCTGCAGCTCGCCCCTCTGTCCAGCCCATCGCCATGACAACCAACTGCATTGAATGCAAACAGTTTATAGTAGGATGAGGACGGGTGGGAGACATTTTGCAGGCACCACAGGGCTTGCGGATGAGCTGCCGCTGAACTGAAACGCAGACTGTAAAGTAAGTAGACAGCAGAGGTTAAAATAAAGTCAAAGCAAGCGAGAAATGAAGGCCTCACAGAAATAAAAGGAGAGGAGAGAGGGATGTACATTTTAAAGAGACTGAGAGATGGAGACCCAGTCTGGGATGTGGTGTCAGTGTCAGTGGTTGTGGAGCACGAAGGCCGCAAGAATTCATGTGTATGTGATCAGTAATCCTCTCTGAAATGTCAGTGAAGAGCAGGTTGGTGAATGATGGTGCACTCTCTTGTCTCACCGAAAGGCAAGAGAAATGAGATATAGGATAACAAAGAGGATTAAAGGAAGAGGTACAGTTCAAGAAAACCAGTGAGAGTGTTTCACGATGATGTCAGACAAAAAGGTCTGGACTCCTGAACGAATCGTCACATCTTAGAAGGCTGACGTGTGCAGATTTGATTCACGAGCATCAACTGACATTGGTAGTAGTAGTAGTAGTTTATTCAGTCATCACTCACAATACAGTATGTTTACAGTCTATCCTCAACAATACAACATCCTATAGATATAAATAATATATAGACAGTAGAAATATGCTCATATACGCCTGTCCTACATTCTTAACACTTTAACCTAACCTCCTGAATTACAAAATAAAGAGAGACATTGGCTAAACTCTGAACCTGAGTGAAGGTTTAAACATAGACAGCATATTAGTAGAAGCCTAGTAGTAGACTTTGCCCACTGGACTGGGGGCTGCCATTTTTAATCCTCGATGAGGTCATTGCCATCTTGGTTTTTCGTAACCAGAATTGACATTTATACACAAGAGATTGGATTACCATCGTTAACAGGGGCTGTTCAGCAATGAAATAAACAAATCTGATGATCTTGTGCTGCTCCAGGACATCATCAAACTGCATATTTTGTCTTAACTGTTTTGATTTAGAGACAACTAGCAGCAGAAATTACATATTGTGGGTTAACGCATTCTTAATGCTAAGACGATGAACATTTCATATTTCCAGCTTCTCAAATGAAAGGATTTGCTGCTTGATTATTTAAAGAAATTTCAGTTCCCTTAAAAAAAAAAAAAAAAAAGTTTTTAGAAACCAAAAAGTCTTAGCAAAAATAATCGGCAGATTAATTCATTATGAAAGAAATAGTTGGTTGCTTTCTTATTCAAACTAGCTGCTTCTAAACAAATATAATCCAAATATGTCATATATAATAATGTATATGTGCATGTCTGTCACAGAGGGCCTTTATCTGCATTGAATATTGTTACTTTTAATTCTCAAGTACATTTTTCTTGTTGTATGTACAGACCTTAACTTAAGTAAGCTTTAGAATTCAGGACTTTTAGTTGTAATATAGTATTTTAACAGTGTGGTACTAGTATTTTTACTTAAGTAAATGCTCTGTTTAGATTTGCATTCTCTCTGGATACATGCTGTTATATAAACTGAGACACAGACTGACACCACTCTGTAGCGCCTCGACAGCAGATGTCCAGTCATTCCCTTAAAGCGTTTTACAACACAGATGATTTTCTGTCTGTGGGTCGACTCTAAGAGAGTCTCAGAGCTTTAGTTTGGGACGTCTCGTCCTGCACCGTCAGTGGGCTCTTCTCAGAGGTTAAAATGCCCCTTTAACAGCTGCTGCACCTGCTCATATTTCTCTCTGAGGCAGTGTGATAAAACACAAGTCTCCTTTCATACATAAAATAAAAACGCAGGCTCACAACTCATGACATAGCAGGGCGGACCAGCTGCATCCGTTTCAAGTGTGCATGTGCGTGCGCGATTACCTGATTTAACATACATGTTCGTTTCTTTGCGTGTGTGCACATTCAAATACACATGACACATGTACGATGACGCATGTTTGTTCTTTGGTGAAGAAGTGCGCGCCTGTCTGCGTTTGTGTATTTTCCATGAAGAACATACTGTTCATATGTGTGAGTGTTATTTATGCATCTGCTCGCTGGCTCTGAGTGTCTAAACTCCAGATGTGCTGGGGTCAGAGCAGGGCTGCCCTCTCTGGTCCAGATGTGTCCAGGTGTAGCTCGCACTGTCACGCACACTTACAGCTTGCACTCTTGTCAGACGCTGAAACAGGTTGCAGGGTCGCACACGTTTCCAGATCTCTGTTGTTTCAAAGAGAACAAATGTGAAGGAGAAAATTTTAAACAAGCAGATGCACGAGTCTCTCTGTCTGTCCAGTCAATCGATATGTCCTGTTGATGCACTGCTCTGTGGTACTTATACGAAAATGAATGAACATCGCAGGCTGAAATAAAGCAATCAAGTGATTCATCTCTCTGTTACTATCTTGGGCAGGATGTGACTGTCTGTCCAGTCAGGACAGCTGTGTCCGTTGATATCTTCAGCAAGGAGAACAGGACCGAGCTTAAGGACAGAGATCTGGCAATTTTACAACAGGAAAAGGGCACTCGAGTCTTACATTCTCTGGCACAGACAAAGGATGAAGAGAGAGACAGAAACAGATAGAAAGAGGTCTACGAGTTGAAAGAGATTTTAAATAAAGATTGTGCACGGGAGATGCAAAGGTGCTGGAAGGATGATGATGGTTTGTTCTCTGCAAGTATTTGGGTTTTGGGGACATTGACGTTTGTGGAGGAGTAAAAAAGGAGAGAGAGCGATGATCTCCTTGTTATCAAGCTTCACTGTTTACTCAGATTCCTACTCACAGATAGCATCAGCAAATAAGCTGCGGCCAAGACGACGTGCTGTTGGACCAAGCCAAAGCTGACCTTTTGCCTCTGTGAACACACACACACACACACACACACACACTCATACACACACACACACACATCATATATAAACACGCGATCCAGGCGTTCTCTGCATTCTCCCCAGTTATAAACACTGAGCAGTGGTGGGGCCAAATAAAAACAAGAGGCTGCTTCTCAGTAAGTTTAGTTCAACTGAGGAACATAAACATGAAGCTTCCATTTTGTTCTGCAAAGCCCTGTGCAAGATTTTGTTGTTGTTACATGTAAAAATGACCAAACCATTCCTGGTATGTAGTGTCCAACTTCCAGATTGGGAATTAAGAGTTGAATTCAGGTTTTAGCTCGCGAAAAAGGCAAAAAACACATTTTGTTGCCTGTTTTCGTATGTGGTATTTATCCATGCAGATAGTTTTAGTGTCATTTGTTCAAATATCTTTATTTAAACTGTTCACAGCATGTAGAGAAGCTGGGAAACTGAGTCTAGAAAGAGATGTCGCTGATAGATTTTTCACATTTAAATGCAGTTTCCCATCTAAAGCTTTGTCAATGCAAGACATAGTAGTAGTGTGGCCTCTATGTAAGTAGGTGAAATTATGTTGCGGTTGGGGATGCAGATGGGCGTGCAGCCTGTGTGAATTTCATGCAGGAGATTAAAATTTATGTCCTGTCATAAAGGAAGTTAATGTTTCTTTAATTTTGACACAAAGATTTTCCGTAACCTTACCATAGTGTTTTTTTTTTTTTTTTTTTACAGAGGCCGCTTGTGTGTCAGCTGAGACAAAAAAAATAGCACTCTGGGTTTACTCTTTATGCACATTTGGTTTACTGTGCTCTTGTAGCCATCATTTCTGCCCACGACATAGCTTACTTAGATTACAGTACCAAAGTGATTTACAGCTAGTCAGACCAAGACTCTGAGTCTGGGGACTATGGAGAGATGGCGGGCGGGGACAGGAGAGGCGCGAAGCCGGAGAGGAGCCAGAATAGTCAGGCATCACCAGCTGGGATTTTTACATGTATCTGAATGAGAGTTTCCTTTGACCAAGCCAGCGCCGTTGTTTAAACAGTGGAGAGACAAAGCAAGATGGATTTGGATGGTTCGATGGTTTTTTAAAGTGTGTTTTGGAACAATTCAATGAGGCAATTAGGCTCCAGAGAGGCCGAGGCTAGCTGGTTAGCATGCTAACTTCAGTAGAAATCTCTGCGACACGTTACGTAAATGTCTTTGACACAACATGAGAACTTTTACCGTACATCTTCACATTCTGTTGATAATGTTAGTTTGTTCGCTACGGTCTAGACACAAATTCTGGACGTATTTTACACATTTCCACTTTAACTTTATGTAAAAATAGTGTTTATGGCAGATAGATAGGGAAAGGTTACGATAAGGATTAGATCATTGAATGAACTGCGACTGAGGGAAAACTCTTGCATCAGAAATGCGACGTGTTGATCCACCTCCCTTAACTCCACACCTTTACCTTACTCCTGCTTCATATGTTGTACTGCACATAAATTGTGATGTGCAAAATTGTCCAATGACTTTTAAATTCCACTGGCGCACCAAATTGCCACTAGATAAGTGACAAAGTACTATTTTGCTACTATGAACTGTTGCTCTATGGTCCTGGAGCTCATTTGAAAATGCTGATGGTATAAACATGACAACATAAAGTCATACAAATAGCAGAAAATGCTGAAGTTATAAGCTGCATTTCTTGTCTGCCTCATGTCCTCCCTGTTCATACAGTGAATGAGCACTAATAGGGAGGCTACAGTATATTATCACTCTGCAATGGCTGTTTGATGAAGCAAGAAAAAGGCGATGAGTTCTGATGTTAGGTATTATCTTTCACAGATCCCTGCTCACTTTAAACACTACACGCTCATTCATATTCCACTTCTCTCTCTGTTTCTTCATTCCTCCCTTTGTGCGACAGAGTGATGTGACAGTAGAGAGCAGACAATGTCGGGTTACCCTGGTAATTTGGGAAGGAGGACGGAAGTATCCTGGGCAGGCAGCGCCCCCTCCTCCTGGTGCGGCGCGAGTGCCACCGATGATTCACCAGCCTGCACGATGAAGGTTGGTGACCCCAATTTGAGTAAGGCAGGAGGAGGAGGAGTAGGAGAACAAGGCAGATGAGGAAGGGGGATAATAAGGAGGAGGGGATGGTGATGCCTACGTCAGTGGCACTTGCTAATAGGCAGATGTCCTTGTCCGTGACACAAGTAAATCATGTCTCATGGGGGAAAGAATAAAAGAAGAGAGGCAGTGAGGAAACAAGTGAGGGAGAGACTGAGATTAGAGACTGGAGGAGTCCAACGCGCTGGGTTGGACGTGAGTGCGTGTCTAAATGAAATTATACACAATTACTTTGTGCCTCTGAGTCCACTGTAGAAATGCTGTTTTGATGAAGACAAAACAAGGAGAGGGGGAAGACTGAGAAGGTGAAATGACTCAGTATAAGGGTTTTAAGCTGTTGAGGGTGAGTGGGCTGAGCAGTGTTTACACAAGAGAGGGAAACAGGTGATCTCAAGAGATGAAGAAGGAGTGGAAACAGATGGGAAAGGGAGAGGGAGATGAGAGAGAAAACGGGAGGTAGACATTAAGAGGGACTTTGTTCTGCAATGGTGGCAAATTCAGATCCTTGAGTGCAGTTGAAGTAGTAATAAGTTCCTCTCAGACATGTCTCAACTTGGTTTTCTTACATAAAATGTAAAAAACAACAACCTCTGAAAAGGAGCTGAATGCAGACCTACTCTTTCTCCCTCACCGAGATATTCTGGATGAATCAATCAGGTCTCATACACTACAGCACACGCTGGCACTTTGACCAGTAAAACATGGTGTGCATCACACTGGATAATGTCAGTTTAAAACAGGGCTCCCAGATTTTTTCAGCTCAAGAACCTCAAAAGAAATTTTTGTGTCTTCCCAGGACCCAAACTCACAAAAATACTAAATGAAATGCCACACATCTACATTTATAAACTGATGTTAAGAGCATAACATTCATGAATTAAATGTGTATTAAATGCATTTCTTTCATGATAAAAATACATCGCAGCAATGTTTAGATTTGCTAAATGTAAGAGGATATTATTTATCTATTTTTAATTAGGAAAATGACTCCACATATCAGCAGTGATACGCAATTTACCCTGCACCAGTTGGCAACCAAACATCTTGTTTTTGGTCTTGACCCTACAGTATGTTTGGAAGTAAGTGGCTTAGAGGAAACATTAGAAAATTTCAGCCATAACTTCATGTCTAAACCCCAGTAAGACTCAGACTGAGACGAGGAGTCTGTTGTGCATCAAAGTCAGCAAATAGCAGATGAATTAGAATGCTAAGGGCAGTTAGCATCTTCTATTTGTTTGTCCCTATTGTTTGTTAGCATGTAACTGGCAGTGGCTGTCACAGTGTTGATGGTTGTGCTAATGCAAAATCTCACTCTCTGGAATCCGTGCTGGATGATTCAGGACTCTTCACTCACGTTTACTTTTGAAATTGTGACGTTTCAAATCTATGTGAATATGTGTTGAATCTCAGTAATTTTAGGAAAGTGCACAGACACATCCTCCTTCAGTAGAGGAATGCAAAAATGCCTCTCTAGTTACAGTCTTTGTGCTGATAGAAAATGAGGAAAAACATGAGAAAAAACACTTTTTTAAGTCGGGGGAGGGATCTAGTGAGTTAGAGTTGCAAATATAAAGTTAAAGAGGTACACGTAGGTAAGCATGATGAGAAAATAGCACTTAAAGCAACACTATGTAACTTTGACTGCGACCCACTGCTTCGAAAAATGAAACTTAACGATGCACGTC
The DNA here is from genome assembly GCA_029783625.1 of Naso annulatus. NCBI lineage: Eukaryota > Metazoa > Chordata > Actinopteri > Acanthuriformes > Acanthuridae > Naso > Naso annulatus. Next base: position 16,545,208 of record JAPZDX010000023.1, on the reverse strand, counting down.
AATACATCGCACAAAACAGCAATTTTAGTAAAATCAGGTCATATTTTACAGAAAAAAGGTCCTCTCATTTTCCCCCTGACATCCTACGACTGCTCTGCCTCAGCTCTGTGATTCACAGAGGTTCCTGAAAGCAGCATGTAGTCTGCCTGCAAACCGAAGCTGCAGCTGCAGCACAGGGCTGTTGTTGTGGACAGCTTCGCAAAATAAAAGGCTGCAGACACACAGAGCAGTTGTAGGACATCAGAGGGAAAACCAGAGGTCAGTTTCTCTGTAAAATAAGACCCGGTTTTACAAAATTGCTGTTTTTGTGCGAGTTATTAATGTGAATCGATATGTTTTGATTTTCGAAGCAGCAGGTCGCAGTCAGAAATACCCATTATTGATTAAATGTCAGGTAAACAACTACAGTGCTACACATCTTGTTACAGCTGTAGCTTTGCATGGGTATTAATGTCAGTGACTTGATTGAATGGCTAAATTATTGTGCCCATACTGACTCTCTGGCTTTATCAAATCTAGTATTCATACTACACACACTAACAGTAAAATTCAGACCTTGTTTCAGGCATGTAACATGACCAAACCCAGTATATTTTCACAGTTGTAGCCATGCTTTGTCAAAGGTCAGCACAAATAAACAGATTTTGTTTACTAGTTTAGTTGAAATGCAGCCCTGCTGTATTTAATCCTAGTCATACATCACGGCAGTGAGATTTTCCTGTGACCTTTACCTGGCACATCATGCTTAATGTGTCACCATAGCAACCTCAAGCATACAGGGTTTTGTGTGATATCTTTGGGATGCACATAATTGCATTATTAACATGGCCCTCTTGATTTCATTTGCATGTAACAGAAACATCCCTACCTTCTCCTCATTTGGACTCAGCTGACGTTTGTATATTACATGAATACCTACTGTATTATAAGGAAACATCACAATCAAATTTAAAAAGATTAGCAGAAAGAAGATTGAGAGCAATTAAAAATGTATTAAGCCAACTTAACTGTAATTCAGACTTGACCCATGGTGAGGACATGTATACATGTGTCTAATCAAAGTCTGTTTGTTTCAGGGAGGTCATAGAGAAGAAACCGGAGATCTTCAAGATTGAATGCCTTACTGATATCAAGAACCTGTTCCAGCATAACAAGCAGCCATTCTATGCTGCCTTTGGGAATAGAACTAATGTGAGTTAATGGATGTTTGAAGATGTCTGACTCCCAGACATTAAAGCGCCTGCTTTTTGCATGTCAGAGAGCTGTGAGCTGAGCTTTCCAGAAGTTGATGCAGTCATGATGTAGTGTGAGATCAACATGACACTTTGGCCATCAATTAGCGCTCACAAACACATGAAATCAGTACTGGGCTGAACCTGAGCTGAGGTCACTGGCAAAGTATAGACTTATGAGACATCGTCTGCGGAAGAGAGCTCAAGCTGGGCGCAGCGTCGTATCTTCAGCTGCGTAAACACCAACACCCAGATGAAACGCCGGGTCGGCCATCACACCTCTCTGTCTGCCTCTTATGCTCGCCAAAGAAAAGAAGAAATAGCACACAAACACACACAGTTTTGCACTTGCCCACTAAAACATTCAGTCTAGAAATATTGCCATTACGTTCATTAGGTGGAACACAAACAGGAAATCTGTGGTTAATGTTATTAACGGGCTTATGTCAGTTTGTACCAGCATGGATTATGTATGAGAGCTACTTTCTGAAAATTACATCAAGCGTGTTCTCAGATAGCTTTTAAAGGCCCAGTCGCTTATTTTTAACCACGTAAATTACATCTTTGTTCTCGTACTTTTAATTAAGAAGAAAAAATATCATCTTCTAACTAATCAGAATTGAAAAAGCTCTCCTGTATTTTGCTTGTAAACATTAACATCTGGGAAATTAATAGGAAAGTGTTGCAAGTTGCAGATTTTTTGCTAAAAATTTGCATCACAGGTAGACTTTTAACTTTTTGTCTTCACGCAGGATGTGTTTGCCTATAAGGAGGTTGGAGTTCCAGTGTGTCGGATCTTCACAGTAAACCCAAAGGGAGAACTGATCCAGGAGCAGACCAAGGGAAACAAGTCCTCGTAAGTACTTCAACTGAGTGCTTCTGTCTGTATCAGTGGAACAGTTCTAAATAGTGAGGAGAAGGCATTTTCAACATCAAATTCAATGCTACAAGTACAAAACATCCGTAAGAATACACACCAGATATCTTAAGAGATTAAATTACTAGCTATATTAAGCTACAATAATCAATATTTGGATGTGAACAACTGATGAAATCCGTCAGTCTCAATAAGGAGCCCACTCTGCAGTTATGTACATCCTTATGAAGCTTTTAAGTGTCTTTCAGCTCACTGTTGAGGTTTCTTAGCCCCCCATTTTTATTTCAGTGAACCTTCACTGCTCTCCTCAACCTTGTTTCCTGCAGCTGAAGGCAGCTGTTTTCAGCAAAAAAAAAAAAAAAAAAAACCTCT
>JAPZDX010000023.1:16487330-16500575 GCA_029783625.1 Naso annulatus | reverse complement strand
GAGGAGGAAGCTACACAGACCATTTTGAGAGAATACAGTAAATAGAAGGAAGAGAGAGGGTGCAAGTTACAGTTTTCTAAAGACCCACAGACTTTACTGCTCGGTCAGCTGTGTTTAGCTGCTCTATAGGAGTCCAAAGTCAAAATCCAAGACCAGAAAAGGGGAAAATTTGTCCTCTTTAAACAGTTTCAGATTAATTTTTGATTGGCTGAGGCCCTAGATTCAGTATAATCAACTTATGCACGCTTTACATAGGTAAAATAAGTGCAAAACCTCAGAAATTTCTTGAGAAAAGACTGAGCTGTTGAAAGATGGTGGTGTAAAATTATACTATCAAGAAGTTTATGACTTTTACAATGAAAATGTTTATCCCAAATAAAACAAATAACTGACTATATATGTATTTATGTTCCACTTGTGTTTTAGAAATTCCTATTCGGACTTCTAAAACACTTGAATATAACTTTTTATTGTATATTAAATTATGTTGACTGTATTTGGTGTGTGTATATCTTACTGTCCAGCTGGGCCATATATTTTCTTCATTTGTTTGCAGGTGTGTCTTTATGGCGTCAGCAACTTCCTTGGCAGGCAGGATGTCATGTGAGGACGGCAGAATCGACCTCATGACCACATCCACCAGCGTAATGTTGTTTAGAGGAGACAGAACGTCTCGCGTCTGCTTCACCACCACTATCCTGAAGAGACGGAAAGACGGGTTTTACAGCCACCTATGAGCTTTATGTTACAACGAACAAAAAAACATTTATCCCCATCCGGGTGTGTAAGAACACCTTTCCTCCTCTGGACTGCTGAATTCTTTGAAGATGTCTCTCCACTCCAGCAGAGTCTGAAATGTGATATTTTGTTGGAAGTGAGTTTGAGGAAACGTTGCTCGTTAAAAAACATGACTGAGCATCATTTTACCTTCACTGAGTAAGCTGCATCTGTGTCACAGATCGCAAAGCCTGCAACACCCCTCTCCAACCAGAACCGCAATGCATGCTGTGGGGAAAGTATTCATCACATTTTAAGAAATCCAACATCACTGTGAACTTAATGGTTTAGTGGGATGTCAAGAGACTAGGTTTTTACGTGCACTGTGGCTGAGAGGTTTGATGGCTTGTCTGCGCTTCCTGCAACATCCAGTTCACAGAGGTCCAACACCACTTTGAGCCCTGCAGGACCAATGAAAAGGTCATTAGTGCAGGGAAGAGTCTCACCCTTCTTCTAATTTCTCAGACTTCAAGGCAAAGCAAGTATATTTATATAGCAACATTGAGACACAAAAGAAATGCTTTACAAAGGCAGAGAAACATTAAAAATCAGGCAAAAATAACAGTAAAATTGCATTTAAAAGACAAAAACAGGCATGTAAGTAGCACAAAATAGCAAAATGAGAGGAGACTTGGTCTGTCTGTGGAGATGATTATTCACCGGTTTTGCTGCTCTCTGTGAGCAGATGCTGGATCTGAGTCAAAGTCTTGAACCTATCACCAGTCGCAGTGACGTTAAAAGGAAACGCCTCTTCGTCAAATAGACCCTCCAGGATTAGGGCCCCTATACCCAGAGACCTGAGGTAGGGAAGCCTCTCACACAGCTCTTAAGAGAGATTGAACAGATTGAGTTAGTCACATTTAATACAGACATCATTTCTTTGCTTTATTTGGGGATATTTTTGTCTGAATACACTTTGAGTTATTTATGTTTGGTGTAGATAGTATTTAAAGCTTAGTTATTCCTCTTTTACTGTAGCTGCTTGATTTCCCAGCGGCAGACTCTTAAAAAAAGTTTCTTATCTCATATTTCAAGGCAAACACACTTCAGTGCTCTTTTAAATGCTTTTCTTTTGTGACACTAATGTGGTGGCCCACAACATAAATCCTGCGTTGCCTACACACAATCTGTGACGAAATAAACAAAATAGTTTTTCACCCGCACGAAAGCCAGGTGCAACTCTTTAACGAGAAGTATAACAAACATTGGTCGTAGATAAGTATTCTTTCAGTCATCAGAGAGCCTGAACTGGGATTGTTACAGGCAGGTTGTGGTCAGACTAAAGTTCTCATACAGGGTGAACATAATTTACCATTACTGTGAACCACCTGATTCTCATAGGAAAGAACAATAAACATGCTTAACAAAAAACAAAATGCACTAAACAATTTCTGAGGAAGACTATGTGACCAAGCAAGCAACTTCTCAAGAACTCTGGGAAACAAAGGGGCTGGATACGGTTCAAAGCACATAGATCTCTAGTGGTTTGTGGTCCTTTAGTTGAAATTTTTGGAGGCAAAGTGCGTCTCTTAAATCCCTGCATAAACTGACATGATAAGGGCCTAAAGCTGCCGCTCTGTTACATGATCTTGAAGCCCCATTTTAAGGAGCCCTGTGTGTCTAAATTTTCTTGTAAAATCTTCAGTGCGTTTCAGTTTAGGAGTTTGAATACACTGAAATATGTTAAAGCAAATTACCAGGCAGCAAATTTGGGACTAGTACTTTTTAAAGCATATTAAACCATATATTTGTCAGAAAGAACAGAGAGATTTGGAGATCAGCGAACCAGCAGCTCAAACTTTTGCTTCACAGGCATCATGTCAGGGCTCATTAAGGTCACCATATTTGTTTGATGTATGTATAGCCCCTGTACATGGACTAAGCAAATAAAGACACAGTATGTATAAATGACACTTGTCAGTCTGGAGAAATGGAAGCAGATTAATTTGCTCCTCTTAGTAGCCTAACTAATTCTAAAGTGGTTTGTGTTTTATTGTTTTTTTTTTCTTTATCTGTGTTGGTATTCCAGTCCTCACCATTGAGGCCCTCTGACCCTTCCGTTTGGTTTTCCTTGAACATGTCGGGCTGCAGCTGGTAGAAGAGCGACCTTTGCCACCAGCTGAGCGGCGTCATGGCCGGCCGGGGGCTCATCATAACGATGGCGATGGAGGTAGCGAGCATGGCCACCCAGGACAGCCAGAACAGCAGCACCAGGTAACAGCGCACTTTCCTCCAGCCCGGGCCCCCTGCGACGGCCTCCAGCTCCTCCTTGCTCAGCGGCTTCCACCGCTGCACCGGCGCGTCCTCCGGGATGAGCAGCAGGGCCGCCTCCGAGGCTCCCGCACTACCCGACAGCCCGGAGCTCGGCGCGCTGCCGTACCCGGTGACTCCTGCGTTCAAAGGCATCCTGCCCGGCTGCAGGTAGATGACAGAATTTCGTTAGATTTAGGGCTTTTTTAGTAATAATAAACATTAGAGCATCCAAGTCATAGGAGGCAGGTTTGGGCTACTTGCTGCTGTTGGTGGAGTTTGTCTAGACCTGTTTGTTTGGTCTGTTTTTCATACCGTGCTCTCTGTCTCCTCAGCGGCCTCTTTGTCAGTTCGTTCCACAAGAACCACAACAGGACTACAGATGCTCAGAGGAGCTGCAGGATTTAGAGTTTCTGCACAAACTCCGCCATGACCTCCTCCACTTCCTGTGTCGCGCAGGTGTTTTCACTCTTGATTATCTGCATTCACATGCTGCAGGTCAGGTGACATTTGGGCCCTCACTCATTTTTCCAGTGGATTTTCTCTTACAGGCATTAGTGTACAATTATTACATCACTCAGTTAAATCAAGAGTACATGACCTACCCTGAAGTGCTGAAGGATGATTTCACATTTAGTCTGTTTTAATACCTGCATGCCCATAAAAATATTGAAGGGCTGGTTTCCACCCTCTCTGTTTACTGACTGCAAAGAGATCCACTCTGAAACAGATTTCAGTTTAGGTGTCGGGAACAAAACCTACAGCTCTCCCTCAGGATGAAGCTAAGATGAGGCTTATGCAGTCAAGTGAGGATCTTCCAGAGTGCCTTCAGTACCAGATTCCCTATTCGACTTGATTGATTGATGTCTTTATTTCGAACATGTAAACAACAGTAGTTAAAAACAGATAAAGGAGAGAGGGAAAAAAAAAAAGACAATTAGTTGCACCCGCTATGATCCAATTTTTTACATGTCCAGAAAGGAGCAGGTAGAAGTATGAATTTATTTAATCCTACACCTTCATCTCTGTTTGATTATTGTCAAAATTATTTTCTTTCTTGAGACCAATATTATTAACATATCAATATTACAGAAAACTATTCATATATTGAAATACAGATACAAAGCAATATATAGTATAAATATGTATAGATTAAGTAAATACATAGAAAACTATTCGAATACTGAAGTATAAATAAATACAGGATACTGTATGATATAAATTTATATAAAAATAGAGTCATAAATACATAAATAGAGTCATAAATACATAAACTTGCTTTCCCTCCATTGTGGCTCAGAATTTCATATTGAAAAATATTGTATATTTGAAAGATGCCCACTTGATTTTCTCCACTTTTCTTTGTCTTATTAATCTTATATGAACTTTGCTTGCTTTATAATCTATCACAGGGATAACAAAAATGCTTTCATACACATGGGAACTTTTAAAATGGACCGATCCAAGAGTCAGTTTTTAAATTGAGTTTTACTCTAGTTGATAAAATAACTAAGAAATAAATAAATAATACATAAACTAATAAATAACAAAGAATTTCATATCCTGTTATCGGTGTTTGAAAATCTCCATTTTCCAGTCTTCATATGTCTGCAAATAATTGGAAGGATTAAATGCATCTTTATGGAAGTTTGTATATTTAAGGCCCTACTTTTGTATTTCTTGTTCCTGCATATTAAGGGCTGTCATTATACCTGTCAAACATTATCCCTTTGAGATTAGTTTAAATCCATGAGACTCAAGGAATCCGCACCCTTAAGAGAATAAGATCAAAAATGACCTGATCTTCCTATAAAATGCTCTTCTAAAATTTTGCTAACACAAGGTCCTGGTTTAGGAGTCCCTCTGGTGGCCGTTAGGCTGTAAACAGCTGCTGGATCTGCTGGTATGTCTTTGGAATACAGACAGACTCCAGCTGGCAGGTCTGACAGTCCTGTTGGAAACAATGACCACATTGCCTCGTGTTGCTTGTCTAAATACTACTTAACAAACAGTCACAGTCATTACTCACATTTTCTGTGTGAAGTGTCTCGCCTCTCCCTTGGGTCTCTTCTTCTTTTCCTCCTGCTCTTTCTCCCGTTATCCTTGTCCACAAGTGTTCAAAGCTGAGCGGGACTGTCCTGAGTTGAGTATTTGAGTGATCATTCTTGTCAGGAATGAGGAGGTGAGAAGGTCTCTGTCCAATGAAAGCTCTGCTCGCTCAATTAATACAGAGGTGCTGAGCCTCGCCACACCCTCGCAACAAATTCTAAGAACCCATGCCTGCCAAAGAGAGTCTCCTGGAGTCCCTCATGTGATATTATGATTATTTTGATCTTCTGTATAGTTTTCAGTCTATGTACTAAATGTCCGACACACTTTTATTTGGGTTTAAATGTTTCAATGAAATGCAAAATTGTACTTTTAAATTAAGCTTCGGTATTTTAAGAAGTAAATATAAAATAAGGAGCAAGAATTGAAGTCTAATATAATCTAAGCTCAACTTTGCCACCTCAGTGTTTGATTTTTGTGTTGATGGAAAACAGGCAATGAACCAAATAACATGCGGAGTTATTGATAGAAAAGCACCAGGCAACCATTTTGAGAATCAGTCAATCTTTCAGTAGTTTCTTAAGTCAAAAATGCAAAAACATTTGCTGATTTCTACCTCCATAAAATTTGAGAATTTGCTGATTTCTTCTTTTATACGTTCATAAACTAATCTTTGTAAATAATTGGTTGGACAAAAGACAAACAATGGTAAGATGTCAAATTCTGCTTTAACAAGTTGTGATGAGTAACTCTCACTATTTTCTGGTATTTTCCAAACAATTACTTGAGAAATCAATCAAGAGATTAATCTAATCAAATAGTTGGAGCCCTAAACTACTGTGAATTTCTACAAAATATGTAGGTATAGAAGTCACAGACATAATATAAAGTTGAAAATGTAAAAAAAAAAAAAAAAGAAAAGAAAAAACCTCATCACAAAATAACAATTACATTCGTAATTTAAATAACAGTATCTATGTATAATTGTGAATGTAATGGAATAAACTATCAGTGAGCTGAGTGAGGCTGTAAAAATTGGTGTCCTGAGAATGACTTTTAAATCACACAGTGACGTAACTCATGACACGTCCATTCCAAAGTCCCACAAGAGTCCACGTTTAATGAGGTATGTGTGTGCTAATTCCTGGAACATGTCATCTTCTTTCCCTAGTGTGGCCCTCTGCCAGCTCCCATCTCTTTCTCCAGCTCCCATTTGCATTCTTTATCCTTTTGTGTCTCACCCTCGGGCTTTCTGCTCTTATGGCGCACGTTTATGATATTGCTATAACAAGTCACTGCTACCTATGTCACCCTTGCTACCTGACACTGCTGTGCAAACTAATTATTTAGTGAGAAAACTGCTGGTCCTCACGAGACCCTCTGATACGAATATAGTCCATGTGTGCAGTGCATAATTCAGTCCTTTGTTTTATTTTGTTTTTGGTTCTTTTTGTCATTTTTTGATATTCTTTTTGTGAATGTGAATCAATGCTTTAGAATGGGGAGTGTTTGATCCTTTTTTTCCACATGTACAGCAAAAGACTCTTATCTGGCACGTTCAGTTGGCCTGAATAGCAAAAAAACACCCTAATTTTAATTATTTTGAACAAACAGTGCTGTTGTGTTATCAGTGAGGATTTACAGTTTTTCAGTTTTTGTATTAAATCTTTTTAAAGGAAAATTAAAATATTAATGTGATTTTTTTATTTTTTTTATTTTTGCTGGGGTCTGTACCAAACAAACATGTTGTCTTGCGTCTAGAGAATATTATTTGCATGCCGAGGCATGTCTTTCCCACCATGATGCTTCACTTATAATGGTATGTGGGACATGCTGTGACAGGTATGTGACAAAATTATCTTCAAAAAACTCAAAAAACGTGAATTTTGAATATTGCATTCAGTCATTTTGAAGTTTGTTAAGATTTTGGTAGATTACAGACAAACAACACCGTGGGTATTTGGTTTGAAATCCACTTTAATTGGCCAGGAAACAAAAGCTCAAAGAGAATATATTACATAGAGAATCCTTTGTTAGCCCAGTGCTCATCTAAGATGTAAAGTTTCTCATTCAGACTGGTCTCCATGGAGATGATCTAATGATTCAGTTTCCACGGTAACGGCTTTAGTTTGAGTCCTCCGATCCTTCGATGTCCTAAAACGTCACAAGACAGTAACATTATTAACAATGAATATCCAGATTGTAGATGTAACAGAACACCTACTACTTTAAAGATCATGTATTCTAGTTTTGTTTAATTTAAGAAATATTCTTAAATATCTATTTCAGTTTTTTTTTTATCAATTTACTGCTAATCATCACCAAAATGATTTTCACTTTTTGTTTAAAGGAATCAATCAGTTAATTACATTTAATTGATTTTATTTGGGACTGTCACTTAGATGAAACAGTACATTCGATGACATCACCTCGGGCTCTAGGATGTTGTAAAGGAGACTTTTCACTGTTTTCTGATGCTTAATAGTAATCAATCAGTCAATTAAAGAAGTAATTAACAAATCAATAGATAATGAAATAACATTTGGTGAAGCTTTAGAAAGCTGTAAGTTAGCCATATTGGTGTGAGACTGTGAAGACTGTCTTGACTGATTTCAGCTGATGACATCCAGATTTAATGTCAAGTGAATTGTGGGTCTTACCATCGGCTCCTGAGATCTGACAGTTGCGATATGTTTCTGATATGCAGAGATGATGCAGTCTCGCCTGCCAAGAGTGAAACAGGGGTTTTAAGTTTAAAAAAATAAATAAATAAATAAATTGTGGAGAGGAGGGGTCTTCTGCTCACACTTACTTGCTGGTGATGCCTCCCCCTGGCGGAAGCCCTGGTATCTCCTCTGCAGCGAGGAATTTGATCACGTACAAAAGGTCAGGGTCTTCATCCCTGGACCTCATCATTTGGATGATTTCTGTGAAGAGCGAGTCAAAGCAGTTTTAAACGAGAGAGCTAACAGTTGTCTTGAGTGGGTTTTGTTGTTGGGGTCTGGTGTAACTGTCACCTTCCACTTTCATGTCGAGCTGTTGCTCCAGCTCCGCCTCCTGCTGCAGTGCCTGCTGTGAAACCTGGGGGGCGCCGGGGAAGCAGATGATGATGATGCTGATGTTATCCAAGCTGCCCTGCAGGGGGAGACAGAGTGTAAAGTTACCAGGGAAGCACTGCAAGACTGCAGTTTACTTCTGAAGGTACTTCTACATTACTTGTGTATTTCTAATATTTTTTATTATATTTTATACATTAACTGTACTTAATTTCAAAGGGAGATATGAAACATTTTACTTAAAATTTGCCAGTTACTGTTATTGACAATTACAAGATACTGACTACTTTTCCTTTAATAATTTCAGTAACTTTACTGGCAATATTTCTGCAAACTTTCCGAATGTAGTTTAAAGTTGTATCATATTTTAAAACTGTCTTAATGTTTTCTTAAATGAAGGATCTTACTGTATCTTTCACTACTTGAAACAGACCATGTTGAGTGGGAAAAAAGCAGAAGACTCAGGTCTGTATGAGGCTGGATAGAGAAAAAAATTTGTTTGGACAAGATAATATAATGCCACAGTTAAGCATTTATAGAAGATGATTGAATTTTAAACACATTCTTTTAGTTTGTCGCTTCGGAAAAATACCTTTTTGAAGTAGAGCTAACAGATAAATCAGCCACGTAACAGTCAGCTGATTAGCAACACAAAAATGCAGAACAGAAAAGCAAAATTAAGTTTGGGGTGATTTAAAACTAGATGGTATGGAATGAGATTGTTTAGTTAAAACATCTCATATATGCTGGATAGAGTACCAGCCTTAAAAATCTAACACCAGCCAGGCTTCACTGTGAAGTAATTGCAAGTGTACAACTATCAGCCTGTTGGTTTTAATTCCAGAGATACTCTAGTGACGTTCAGTGTGTCCTGGAACATAAAGTCTCTCAAAGGTACAGTACAGTAAGCCTTTTTAGGTGAAATAAATAGCAGTCCGTCTGGGCCATAAGCTTCTGAGCCTGTGTGTATTGAGCATAACAATGCGCTCTGACAACAGACTCACATTTAGTCTTAATCCGATCCATGTGTAGCATTTCTTCCCTCCTATCCCATGTCCCCAAGATACCTTAACACAGCTATTTATAGGACTGGTTAACGGCTCGTCGCCAGTGTTCAGACGGGCAGTTACTAACAAGTCTTAAGACGACCTGCAGGAGGAATCTGCTTACGTAACAACATGAGTGTAATTCCTCCACACAGAAGTCCACAAATTACTCCTGCCTGCAACACACTCATTAAATATGTGGAGCCTCTCATTCATGACTCCCCCTGCTGTGACCGTGTGTGTTGTAGAGAAATGCAGTGAACTGAGTTTAGAGGAATGTGAAGAAGTTCAGGGCCACCAATGCCCCCACCTGTGTCTTGGTGCTGTTGTGGTACAAAGCTGGTTAGATAGTCCCTGATTTGAATCCAGCATCAAACCATGAATTGCTAAGTGTTCAGACACCTTTCAACATCTATGAACTCTTGCTTCTTTACCTCACTGATAAAAAATATTTAGGTGACATTTTTAGACTTAAACAATGTCACCGAAAAGTCACCTTTTCGGCTGTCTCTGAGCTGTAACAGTCTTCCTCTGCTGATAGAGTTTGGTCAATTCTAGATGACAACTGTAGATTTGTGAAATTCTTGCAAGATTTGTGTGCATTGTTTGGTAATTGTGAACTTTGTAGAAAAAAAAGGATTTTTTTATGATGTTATAAGCTGTGGTTAAGATCTGGCGAAGGTTGGGGACACAAAAATATTTAGAGGCACTAAAAGATTGTAGTAGCATTTAAGGACTCCTCGTCCAATCAACTGCTTAAAGATTGAAGAAAGGTTAAAAAAAAGGTAGTTTTTGACCTTGAGCTGATGATACAGTCTCACCACAAGCCCCATTTAATAGCTCATGATGGGTTTTAGTAATAATCAGATTATTTTGTCAAAGACTGTGTCCAAGGCTAAGAAAGAACTCTTAATCTCAATGTTGATCCTTGTCAAAGTGATGTTTCAAGACAGTATAACTGTGCTGCTGGTGTTCATGCTTCCTGTTTCTGTACTTGTGGTGTTGACCTCTTACCTTGTAGAGACAGAGGTCAATGACTTGGGTGCAAATTTCTCTCAGGTCATCGCACACCTGCAGACGACTGCGCACAAAGGCACACAGTTCCTCATTACCGATGGCGTCCCACACACCGTCACATGCTAGAATGAGGAACTCGTCTGCGGGACTCCTCTCCAGCTCATACACCTCTGGCTCCGGTGACACTAGCTGCTCTGTCTGCGGCCTCCAGTCCACCTCCTTGAAGTCAAAGTCCCCAAGTGCTCTGGAAACGGCCAGCGAGCCGTTGACTCTCTGCAGGGTCACGGAGCCTCCAGCATTCTGGATGCGCTCCTTTTCTCTGGGGTTGAACGGCTTGTGGTCCTCCGTGTAGAAGACCACCTGACCGTTACGGCAGAGCAGAGTGCGGGAGTCCCCACAGTTGATAAAGTAAATGTAGCGAGGTGAAATCATGACAGCTGCTGCGGTGGAGCCACTGCGGTCCCAGTTGTCTTGGCGAGCTCGTTTGTGCATGTGGCGATCGATGTCCAGGAAGCCTTCACGGATCGACTCCTTCACCTGCTCAGGGTCCTCACTTGGTTTAACTCCACCTGTTTAAAATAAGGATGGACATTTGGTTTTAAGATCAACTGAAAGAATACTGCAGAAGTTTCTGGCACTGCCAAGTTGTTTGTTTAGAGGCGTAAACACATGGACCTAAGTACCGTATAAACTGATGGTTTGCCTTATTGTTGATTTGTGAGAGGCCTAGCTTTAACATTAGTACACTGATAGGTCATTAATATTAATATACCTACTGTGGTGAGAAGACATCATCTGTGGATGACACGGTGACATACTGCCGCAACAATCTGACACAATTGTGCTGATTAAAGTTCCTCTCCAGACACATTGGTAAAATACTCAAAAATAAGTGATATTTTGTTTAATGTCGTTTTCTTACATAAAAAGTGAAAAGAAAACTCTGGAAAGGAATGGAAGCTCTTCTACTCTTTCTTCTTGTTGAGTAATTTTGTGTTGATCTGTTATAGGCCTCATGCCCCACCCATAACTGCAGCTTGCGCTACATTGACCGCTGAAAGCGCAGTGTGCATCAAGATGGCTAACAGTTAGAGAAACACTAGAGAAACTCAGCCTTTTGTGTTTCAGCTTTAGTCAGACCCTGACTTTATTGAGAAGTTGTTGCACCAAAATTGGCAACCAGCAGATGTATCAGAATGCTAAGTGTAGTTAGCATCTTTTATTAGTTCACCTTGTTTGCTAGCTTAGCTTGAAACGTTAACTGGCAGTGACCAACAAAAAATAAGCAGTTGTGCGAATGCAAACGCTCACTCTGCGTCCTTAGAGGTCTGCTCTGTGCCGGTGGTTTTAGGTTTCCTTGCCTGTAATTGCCTTTTTGAATTTGTGACGTACAAATCTAAGTCAGCTTGTCCGCGGTACATTTAAACAGTTATGTGCATTTGATGGCAAATTGGCAAATGCTTCAGTCTAAAGTGACGTCCTTAAAGTGCAACAACCAGATGTCATAAAGTAATTAAAGTACAGTACATCTCTTCAAACAAACAAACAACTAAAACTGTGCTTAGTGCCACAAGTTTTAAAGATCTTGAAGAATTAGATACACCAACTGTTCTGTACCTGTTGCCATGATGTGGTCCAGCAGGTTTCTGTAGCAGTACTGAGCCACTGTAATGCCTGCATGTCCATCAAAAACAGCAAAGTATGACCACTCTGACAGCTCCCCTCTCAGTCGAGGCATGCAGGTGTGAGCATCTTCCATCTGAGCCCTCCAGCCCTGCATGCTCGCCATTGCATAGTTAATCCCAGACTGTGAGCCCCCCTCAGACACATGTTTCTCCAAGATGGGACGCTCCAGGTACGGGCTCGGCATCACGTCCTCCTCATCGAAACTGTCCTCCTCCCCTGACCCTGTTTCCCTGGTCCCCCCTTTAAAAAAGAAGGTGACCATCTTCTCTGTCTCTTTGACCAGAGAGCGGAGGAAGGAGGGCACCTCCACATTGCTGGCCCTCCTGGCTGTCCTCATCACGCCGCGGAGCCTGTGCTCAAGCTTCCTGCTCGACCTGGCAGCAGCCCGTCTCCTCCTGGTGCCCCTCCTCCGGCCCTGAGTTTTCCGCAACAGGTCCAGCTCAACAGTTAAACTGTGGCTCACCAGGCAGTTAAACAAGAAATGACTTTTAATAAGAAAGATATTCCGTTAAATGGAAAATTTAGTTGTTTTTCTGTTAAAAGGTATCATGGCCATCTTTGCATCCTTTATCCTGCGAGAAGAGTCTGAGAATGCTTCTTCTATCCTTTTTATTTGACAGTAGGACCAGCGGGTGTCTTCACTTTCTGTCTCTCTCTTCTGTCTTATTTTCTAAGTCTCCCTCCTTCCCCTGTTTACCTCATCCTGTATCCGTCCAGTGTTTCTATTGGCCTAACTATTTCTGTTGATCCGTTCTCCTGCCCTGCCCCCACCTACTGCCTCTTTCCTCTGTGTGACACTGCTGGATTATCACCTGACTGGTGTCTGCGCACATGCATGGATTATGAGCATAACATTTTACATAACACAGAGGGATCCCATAATCCTCTGGTACCCAACCTTCTTTTAGACATATCCACACAGCTACTGTCAGATGTGCTTAAGAGTCATGTCCCAATGTTTTCTTGGTGTGTATGGATGTTATCCAATAACTATAAATGTGGATAGTACCACAATGTGTTTTCTGTATGTTGGTTGGGGTATTTTTGTACAACCAAACTGTCAATATGAAAGCTGATTTGGTCTGAGGGCATTTATACTATCTATGACTGAAGCTAGGTGTTTCAACCATTGATCCATTTCTTAGTACATATTATCTCCGCTAGTTTTTTAACTTATTCGTGCACTCCGATCACAAACAAGGTATTAAGGTGGTGCAGATAAATAAGTTTGTATATTGAAGAAAAATCTACTCGAATTTGATCCTTTTCTGAAATTAGTTTATTCCTCCACAATCTTTCTTTTTTTTGCAGAAGTATTCACTAGGGTACAAGTACCTCAAGTTGGAAATCCCCCCCACAGTCAG
>JAPZDX010000023.1:16475892-16486305 GCA_029783625.1 Naso annulatus | reverse complement strand
TATACCATATGTTCTCTCTCTCTCTCTCTATATATATATATATATATATATATATATATTTATCTCCACCTCCACTCTCTTCTGTCCCGGATGTGACTTTGTGATTCCTCGTCCCCACATGACAGCTGTGTGTCTTAATCAGATTAAGTGATGTGTATTTGGGGCTCCTGACCTGGTTTACATGTACAGTAAGAACTCTAAAGGTTTAATGGCGTTAAGACTATATGTGTGACTATCCGGCTAAAAGTAGTGCTAAACCTTTCATCAGCTGATGTTCTGCTGGCAGTGTGTCAGATGAAATGTGTGTGTTTACCCATTTTATTTATCCAGCAAAGACTGAACACCCACAGTAAACAGGGTGAAGTTATCACTCTGTGAACTTCTTCAAGACTTAAATAGAGACTCTTGCTTTGTCATATTTTTCTTCAGTGCAGTAAATGAATGCATCAGTTTCATTATCAATCAGACCTGGTCGTTCACAGTTATTCACCTTAACTCAGCATCTGATTATGATGATGATGATGGTGCCATCATCATCTAAATAGGCTTACTTTCTGTCACTATACATAAACTCTCAAGACACTGAGAAGTGATCTTTAATCCCTTTCAGAAATAAACATGTGAAAGAGAAGTCTAGTAATTATCATAGAACGTATACTAAATGGTGAATGGAGCTGCTACACTGACACGTGGAGTTCTGTCTGAGGCCTCTAGTTTGTCATCATGGCCATCACCTTCTTGGTTTTTTGGGCCAAAAGGGACCACATTTGCAGTAGAGAGTGGAACTGGGGGAAAAAAATACTTCTGCCAACTATTATGTGACACCTAGCATCAATCAACTTTTTAAAGTAGCATTTAAATCCTGAATAGATGTAAATGAGTGAGTTATAGCTGTAAAAATAAATCTGGACCGCCATACAGTCTTCATGAACAAGGAAAAGCTGAACTAAAACCTTATTTTGCGTCCTGCTGAAAATATTTTTATATCTGCTGTAAAGTTGTGCATTTATGACGTTTGACTCGCTTGTGGACTGACTTCAAGGGGCCAGTCAAGGAATTGCAGGTTTTTGGCATTCCAAGTTGGCTTTGTTTTCATGACTGGAGGTTGTCAGTTGGTTGTTATGCTACTCTGGAACCAACATCCACAGTATATATGACTCTGGCAAATTCAAATTTAATTTCAGAACTTTTTTACTCTTTATTGCTTTAAATATTAAGGGCAGCAGTTAATGTGAACTATGATCCTTTTTCAGCATTGCCAGTGGGAGAGGGCAACATTTTACACATGTGGTAAAAACAGAGGCCTAGATTTTTTTGCTACTATATACTTACTTCTTTTAATTCATTAAAGATACCATGATTTATAATAAAAGATTTATAAAACTGCTTTAGGAGTTGATCTTAGGTCAGTGTTATAATTCACTGTCACTTCAAGTGACAGAGAGCAACCTTATTTTAACACTCTTATCACAAAAATGACTCATGAAGTGTGAATATAATGTGTTGGACTATGAGAGCAGAGATGTAACAGATGATGAACAGTGGCCTGCTTCATTTGTGGATAAATGGAAGTACTGTTCATCCAGCTCTGGTCAAAGAGCCAAATTGTTTTATTGACCTGTGTTGTTTATCTTGTACGTTTATTGGACCTCAGCAGGATGTGGTGTTCAAATAGCCTGCCTCTCATCATGTGGATCCATTGATATGTATTGTGGTTAACACATGCCTTTTAGTTACAGTATTATTTAGAGTAGATTTATAAGTTGTCATGTTAATTCTTTAATGCAAACTATGACAGGGAGAACTTCTTTATTTTCATTTTCAGTGCTTAAACTGAAAACACTCTGCATCCCAATGATCTGAACCATCATTAAGCCTTTTTTCTTTGAAATGTCTAGTTTTGTATTAATGTCTTATCTTTATTAAATTCAATTCAGTATATGAAAAAAGTCTATACACAGTTTCCTACAACTCCTTTTTTTTGGCTACTTTTATGTTTTCCCATGAATCTTATCCAGTTTGTAGCAGCACCAGTTTCAGCTGCACTCTGCTGCCCCCTGTTTTCCACTGTTGCACAGGCCTCACTTCCCATTATATGTATATAAAAAAGCTTTTAGTTGAGACTATTCATTATTTATACTCTAGTTTTTCTCCTTTATGATGCATTTTGATGTGGTGCCATTTGTGAGACACTAACATTTCTTACATGCAAAGTTTTAATATGAGGTGTATTACCAAAACAGCAAAGCAGACAAATCTTACATGCTAGTGCTCTTTTGACTCAGCCGGTCCTTATAGCATCTGTGTGTGTGTTTTTATCTACTCATGCTGTAAATTATTAATGACTTGTTACTCCTTCTCTTGCAGCCTGCCCTATGAGATGCTGAGACAGAATCACATGATGAGAGAGAGAGAGACAGATAGCTATGAATGGAAAAAAATCAGCAACCTCAGACAAACACACGGGGACACTCATGCTTCTCTCCCTTTGCTGTGGTGCACATGACTCCCGTTGCGGATGCAGGAGGAGATGAAGGGAGGACGGAGGATGGTGGAGTGAGGCAGGCAGGGCGGGGCTGCTGAGTGGCAGAGCAGCAGGCAGGAGAGCGAGGAAGCTGCTCAACAGACGACCAAAGACAGAGAGGGAGGAGGTGGAAGGAGTACATCCACAGGACGCAAGAGCCGGCAGCAGAGGAGGGAGGGGGGGGCTTCCAGACTGGATGGGCCCAGCGATGCCTTGATGGAGCATGGGCCAGGTTTTAGGATTCTCCCACTGCCGTGAGTCCTCTTTTGTTCTGCTCTTTCCATCTGTGTGTCTGTGTGGGAGGTCTGCATTTGTTTTCCTCACTGTGCCATCGCCACGCGTACACACTCCAGCTCAGCATCTTTGCTTGCTAACTGCTGTAAGCATCGTGTGTGTCAGCTTAGCCCCTCCTGCCTGCTCCCCATTCCTCTCTCCTGCTCCCACCTTTAATAAACACATGGCAGAATGAATGGATGCAGTGCAGAGGGAGAATATCCTGTTGTGGTTGCCTCCCAGTGATTGATTTGCAGTTTTTGATGTGGTTGTGTGCGTGGAGGCCTCGCAGGCAGGCGTGTCAGATATGCCAGTTATTGCTCTCTGAAAGGTTCTGTTGTGTTATGATATCTGTGTTTAATTTCATCTTTTTATCACTATATTCATGCAATATTCTCTCCAGGTAGATTCAAGTGTTTAAAGATGATTTGCGTGTGTTCATGCGTGTGCATAAGAGAATATGCTGCACTCTTTGCTCTGCCTGGGGTTGATTTATTAGCTAATGTCAAGCTGGCTATCCAAAGTAGTGAAGGCCTTTACTGCTGCCAGTTCTACTCTGTAAGGAAATGCGTCTCTATTCACTGACCCACAGTAAGCTATTAACTAACTCCTTTGATCTGACATTGATGTACACATAGTGTTATGTTTAGTGGCATGCAATGTCACGCTGTTTGGAGGTTGATTTTTGTTGTTTAGGTTAATGTTTCATCGTGACATACAGTGGAGCACTTCTTCATTACTGCTATAACTTAAAAAAAAAAGACTCATAGCAAGATGCAGCAATGTTTGTGGGGGTTTTTATGCTCTTAATTATTTCAAATGACTGCACCCACATCTAATATTGTGTTAAGATGAATGTGAGATGTTTACTAGTAGATTTATGTCAAGTATGGCCTGTTTTCTTCCAGAGGAATATGGCTCTGTGGCATCCACTCCTGACTCAACGCCTCCATGCACCGATGGTAACGCAGCACACACACACACGTGACACCTCTTTCCATGCACTGAGAGATTCTGTCTGACACTACTTAAGAATAAGAGATTCCTGCCTCCTGAAAGCTTTTCTTTTGAACATCACATCAGGGGAATATACCTGAACTCTTGTCTTGCCTCTAAAACACAAGCGCTGAAGATCTATGAGTAAACAGATGAGTTACTCTGATCACAGTCACATTTTGTGTAGAGAGATGTTTGTGTATTTTTCAAAAGAGGTGTTTCACTCACTTTAAATGTCACACTTTTTTCTCCCCGAATTCAAATGACAAAATAACAATAACAAGCTTTCATCTATTTCTTAAGTCTTCTCTTTCTCTGTGAAGTGTCTGCACGTCTCTCGGTGTGTTGGGGTGACCACGTTTTTTCATTTTTTGCCTCCATTCAGGCGGAAATGAGGAGTCAGAGATGTGCGAGCTGCAAACAGCCAGGGAATGGTCTGACGAGGATGATGGGGGAAGTGGGGACCCTGACGATGACGAAGGCCTGGCTTCATCCCCCTCCATCTGGGGCACGCCGCGCCAAAACTCCTTTGAGCTGACTTTCTCCTACATCGCCATCGCAGAGCCTGAAGCGGTGGGAGTTGCACGACACCTACGTGACCGACGCAGGGCCGGCTCCAGGGGAAGTCGCACTCCTTTGATCCGCACAGACACTCTTGAAACACTGTTAGACTCCCCTGATGTAGACTGGGACCCTCAAGCCTTCCTCAGTCAAGAGGAAGGAGAGGAGGCAGCAGAGAGGAGAGAGCAGGAGAGCCTGGAGATGAGGACGGCAAGTGCAGCAATAAGGAGCGGGGAGCACGGACAAACTGAGACTGTCACAATCCAGCCCTCGCCTCAAAATCTGGACCCAGAAACTCAGGAGGGGGACGCAGGAATCCAAAGAGAAGAGACTCTGTGTAGGCAGACTGATCCCCCTCCCTCTCCATCCCCATCTTCCCAGCAGCAGAATCCCTCACAGATGCTTCAGGGTGAGAAACAGTGTGCAATAATATGTTCTATAGTGGAGGACTAAAGTAGACAGTGAGGATGCTCATGATTCCCCAACAAAAAACTGCTTTGTTCATCTTGTGATAGCGTCAGCAGAAAAAAACAAAACAAGCCTAAATGGCCTGCAAGCAAAGTACAGCGCAGGATTTGCAGATTTCTACCCATCCTAGGCATCAGCGTGAGCCCTTCGCACCATTTACTCCAAGAGTGCACTTCACTGGTCCTTGCTGTCAACATTAACATTTTTTCAAATGTTTGCTGAATTTATCACCTGATAAGATTTGAAAAACTGGCCACATAGTCGCGCAATTTGGCCTCATTTTAAATGGTGATATACTGATATCAAGAGGGCTCGTCATTTAAGCAAACCAATAGTTCACATTGTGATCTGGCAGGTATCTGGTCGGGCTCAGCTGATTCAGTGCAGGATGCGGCTTTTGCTTCACTTCATAACAGGGCTGTGCAATATGGCATGAAAATATAATATCGGATTTTTTATACTAAGCTCAATTTTTTTTAATTGTTTTTTTTTAAATCCTCCGAAAAACAAATTACCAAACAAATTACTCAAAGCAAGTTTTGTTTTTATTCTTACAATGAAAATTAACAAAAGCAAACTGAATTTCCCTTCTGGAATTAAAGTGCAACCTGTAAACTAGTTTCAGGGGGAGGTGAAGTTGTTTACAGTTGCACTGAAGCCTACAGTAATTTGACAAAACTTATTTACATATAATTCTTCAATCATCAAAAAATCACAACATTTCATTTTTCATATTTTGAAGCTCCTGGAACCAAACAGAAGCCTTGAAAGAGAAAATCGATTTTTATTTTTAAAAAAATCTTCCTAAACCGCAAATTCAAATTAATTAGTAAAATTGAGTTATTGCCCCGCTTTACTATATAATTGTGCTTACTCTTCTTTCAAACAATATTAATATTTAATACATCTAATCACACCTGCTTGTCTGCAGACGTGTTAAATCTGATGTATGATCCACAGCCTTAGAAGTGTCTTTTTTAAGGCAGACCCTACAAGACATGAATGTTAGTGAATGATGGCTAATAGCCAGTGGGCCTTCATTTAGACCTGGAGCTATTGCACTATCATTCTGTATGTGAGGCTAGGAAATATTAAGCTATTCATTATCATCATCACAATATTCATATTTCTTCAGTTCTTGAACCTGCTTGTGTCACACCTGGAACACATAAAACTCAGACAAATCACAAGTATGACATGTGATTTTTTTTACATGTTTACATGCATTAACAGTCTACCTTTTGCCTCCGTCCATACTTTTCATTTAGAAAAGAAACACTGATGCAAGATGCTGTCAGCTATGATTTCAGTGCAATCTCAGCTATGTTGAGAATAATGAAAGGAGCAGAGCATATTTACTATCAGTTTTTGGAGTGAAAAGAAAAAATGTTTATCACCCATCATCAGATTCCTGATATCTTACGATCAATATCGTGCCAAAATTAATGAAAAGACAAAACAAAGGTTCACAATATCGCATCAGCATTGAACAGTCAGACTTGAGACATAATAGGTCATTAAAAATAACTTTTTGACAAAGAAAATATGAAAGTGAGAAATATCTGAATCTTCAACCACAAAATATGCTGCAGTCCAAATCCTGAGGTTGTTATATTTAATACCTTTTGTCTGTAGTTTGACCTCATGCTTTAGCTCAAGAGAAAGGCTGCGATGATGTCATCATGATAGTAACATCATCCTGTGTTTCTTGGCAGCAGCAGCAGCCTCACCGACCCCCGAGCCAGAGTCTTCCGTCGCCAGGGAAACCATTTCAGTCAAGCTGCTCACATCTGTGCGACCCAGAGGCTCAGCGTCCTCCACGCCAGCTGCCTTTGGTGTAAACTCTCAGGAACAGCTGGTCAGCGATCACTGGTTTTCAGCACTTAACCTGTCAGAGGACCCGACAGTGTTCACCCACATAGCAGGTATAAGATTCACATCTGTGTCTTTACATGCTCTCGCTCCTCTGACTAACATCCTTTGACCACTCTCCCGTCTCTGAGAGAGAGCCTTCCTTTGGGCTCATTAATTGATACTTAAAATATAAAATATCAGATTTCACTTGCAGCATGGACGTCCAAGAGCAGGCAGACAAAGATAGACACCCCCCCCGCGGTTGTTCATTGTGTCTCCATGGCAACCCTGTCTTGGGATTTCGGGGATGATTCAGGCTAATTGTAGGGAAGCATTCCTGGCATCCGCTTACTTTTTAAACACCGACACAGCTGATGTCATGAGTGTATCACTACTTCACACACACACACACACACACACACATACAAATAAGTGTGTGTGTGTGTGTGTGTGTTTTAAATACAGGTTTGTGGGAATTTGTTGATGCCTCAGGAGTGAGTGAGACAGTGAGAGTGAGCATGAGAGAGACATAACATCCTGTCTTCCAGCTCGTTGCCATTTTAAGTGGACCTTCAGTCCGAGTAAAGCTCCGTCTTATTTTAGTGAATGTGGGGGTTGTGAACTCTCAGATCGTTGATGAATGTGTGGTCAGGCTGATGATGACAGAGTTTAGGGTGTCCTGAATAAATAGCACTCGTGCACAATATTTCTTCTGGTTTTATTACTTGTCTTAGGGGCTGCGTATCAAACCTCATTGCTTTTTTTGGCAACTGAAATGTGTCTAGGAGCGAGTACGGACAACGTCAAACGTGTCAAATGTCAAAAGCTAGCGTTGGACATGCGGATTAGATTTAGCACTTTCTTTGATCTGACCATTTCTGAATCATAGTTCAAGTTCTTGTGCAGCTGATTGTTTTGAGACAAAACACAACATTTGAAAAGCTTCTTTTGTTGTATTAAAAAAGGTGTTTTGTACAAAAACATGCAAAGTATCAAAAAATTTACAGTTTTGTTCTAGAAGGAATATGTCCGTTAAAAAATGAAAGTGAGAGTAATTATGTAAAAAATAATCATTCCCTCTAGTATCAAAAATCACATCACAATCACAACATCAAATAACTGCAATTAGATATCTTTGTCTAAATTGTGCCACCCTAGTTTTTTTTATTAGCATTGAAATTCTTGTAAAATATTAAAAGAAATTTAATTATAACCCTACTTGTTGTGCTATGCAAGGTATTTTTGTTTGATTCTGACCTGAATACACATTTCTGTAGATGACTTTACACAAATGTCTTAATGTTGAGATCAACATATTAAGTCGGACTTAATTATGTAACCTGGTTCCAGACCTTTAATTTACCACCAGCATCTCCGATTTTTGCTACAATTCAAATAAATGAATGATACAGTAACAGAAATAAACAATTCTCTCTGCTTGTCAGGCTGTAACTTTGCTTCAGAGCATGCAGGCTTTCTTTTTGGAGATTTTTACAATGAAATGAGCTCTATTTTCAACAGAACGCATCTGCAGAACGTCATCTAAGGGTCAGACAGATTTGGCACGGAGACATGACAGAAAATGAAGCCTGACTCTCATGTTTCAGATGTTTCTATGGCGCAAGAATGTGAACACAACTCTCTAGAACTTTATGAGTTTAAATGAATGACGTGAATTCATTCGCTCCAGAATGACCTTTTGAAGATCCGGTGATTTTTAGAATATTGTGCGATTGTGCAGTGAATCATCTCTTTTTGCGTGAGGCTCTTGGAGTCTTAAAGAGTGGTGGGCGGTGCTGTGATGGAGGTTATTTTGGGCTGTCAGGCCTCTGGACTGCTGAGCGAGCAGGAGGGTGGCCAAAAACAGCTCAGAGGGGTAAGGGGACCACAGCGGGACAGGCAGTAAGGGACGAGGGTGTGAGGGGAAACACTGCAACCAAAATGGCCAGCAAAGGTGAGACCTCAGCTTACAGCGAAAAGAGGATAATTGGAGACAGTCAAGCTACGCAGACGATGTTTAGGTTTTCGTTTACAGTTGTGAGCTGACAGCAAGGAGCCGTGTTCGATTTCAGTAACAAGAGAGGAGCTGTAGATTCAAATGTGAGGGGGTGGAAGCCACTTATAGATTTTAGCAGAGGACTGCTTGTAGTAGTGGGAAAGCTGGACTATCAGGGGACTGAAGGAGGGAATTGAGCAGATTTCCGCCTCTATTTGATCATTTTACAAGCAGAGTCCCTGGAGACGGCAGCTCCTGTCAGCTAAAGGTGTGTTGGGCTTTTAACTGATGAGCTGTTCAGAAATAGCAGGGCAGGCTCAGTATCTATGGCCTTAATTTGAATTAGCAGCAGCCATTCAAATGAGTATTAACTGTCCTGTTGTGGCATGCATTTTGCAGGCAGTTGCTCCAATGGGTAATAACTTTGCCGGCTGGGTTCACTTACATTTGAGTGTTTCCTCTTCAGAGCTGGCACAAGCAGAGACGTTTCCTGTAGTACTCTGAGATTTCCGGGACACATGTAATTAAGCTGACATAACCTGGGGCAAATGGATGTTGATGATAAATGTGATGATGTCAGGCTGCATTGACATTAAGTGTGAATGAGTCAAAGATTTAAGTCTTATTAGTTAATTGACTGGTTTGGTAATTTATTGCTGGATTGGATTATTGCATGCAATCACTCCCTCAGTGCTCATTTATAAGACAAGCAACTCAGTCAAATGCTTTGTACACTGATTTAAATTCTGTTGGTTTGTTTCTGTTTTTGTGATCCATGTACTGTCTGAGCATTTGATTCCAGCAGCTGAAGTGTGGTGGAATGTGTGCAGCTGAGTGAAAATGTTCTTCTGATCAGAGGCAATTCTTATTCATTGATGACTGAGTTATTATCTCACCATAATATGAGCTTATTTAGTGATAAAAGGAAATAAAGTTCACTTAAAGTATGTTAATGTTGATAAAAATATATTTATTTTAGGTCAAATATAGGTTGCCATTAAAAGAGGAAATTTGAGAAGTCTGAATTTTCTCCTCAGTAGTATTTATTACATCAAACAATACAAAAGTATGACAAAATATAAAATGCATGATTTCTTCCCAGTTTGTGATGCATATGTGAGTTACTGTACGCTCGTGTTAGGTTTTATAGAAAGAGTTTGACACTATGGAAACTCTCATTTACTCTCTGAGTAATTACTTCTGAGTCTTTCCTTTACATTAAATATTAAGCTGGAGCTATCAGCCAGTTAGCTTAGCTTAGCACAAAGACTGGAGACAAGAGGAGGAAATGTCTGAACGGGTTTTGTTGGGAGGTAACATTTGTTTTTAAAACACTAGCAACCAACACTAAAATTTGTAATAACCATGTTTAATTGAGTTTGTTTACACAAGCTGAAGTGTCAAACCAACGCTAACCCGCCAACTGTTTCCAGTGCTTGTGCCAAGCTAAGCTAACTAGCTGCAATCTGTTGCTTTCCGTTTGGCAGACAGACATGACCGTGGTGGTGATTCTCTTACCTAATTCTCCATTAACTCATTTGTTTTAGGCTTCAATTTTTCTGAGAAAGAAATATATGTATTTAAAAAAGATACATGTAGTGCTTTTTAAATGAAGTTTAAAAAGATAAGTGAGTCTGAGCAAAATCAAAAGTTTGCTCTAGCTTGGTCTTAAAAAATCCAAAAGCTCAGTCACATGACTCCTCCCACCTCGACGATGAAATGGATTCTGTCCTGAAAAGAG
>JAPZDX010000023.1:16364990-16379538 GCA_029783625.1 Naso annulatus | reverse complement strand
TATAAACAGAGCAGCACAGTAAAGAGATTTCAAGTTAAATCATCAAACAAGAGAAGCAGAAGCCGCAGTCAAGCCAACAAGACTTAAGTCGAATAAAGTTACGTGACAAAAATGAGTTGAATTGATAAATTATACTTTTAGACTTTGGTATTGTCTGAAAGTATAATTGTGCAACTCTTTATTTTAACCAGATGTTTTAAGAAGATCATCCAGATATCCTAAATGATCCCCATCCCCGATCCAGTTTTGCTCTCACATGACGTTGGCTTACATTTTTAGAATGCTAATTCATTTTTTTCAAGTCTCCTTTCTTACATCGGTTAATGGTGATGAATGGTTGGTTGCTGAAAGAAAGGATAAAAGCATCCTTTTAGTGACAGAGGGGAGAAATATCATTATTGAAAGACATAATGTAACCAATAGCAGCTTAAAAAATGGCATTTTTAAAGCTGTGCATGATTCTCGTCATATGTGGGACATGTGATTGAAATGGTGCTCGCCGCTGTTACCATCAAAATTGCTTTATAACAGCCGTAATTGGCAATTACTGTGCCTTTATGAGTTTTCTGCTAGAAATGACACAAAAACTATCATTACAGGGATGTTGACGCTTCCATTATTTCGTCCACCTGCTGTGTGGAAGATATATCATGAGAATATGTAAGCGTGTGTCAGAGACATCAAGAGTCAGAAGAGTCGATTCTGAACAACAAGACATCATTAAAAAAAAAAAAAATAGGAAGAGAAGAATTGTGAGACAAAACGGGAGAATATCAGAGCCATCAGTTTAGGTGTTGCCATAAACACGTCAGGCCGTTTGAGTCATGCTGGTTTGATTGCAGGGCACATCTTGTTTGTGTGCTGTTCGGTAGAATGAACCAAACAAGTCCTGAGACTAGTTTAACCTGCCCTTGAACCACAACTCAAGGTATTACACACGAGCACGCTCGCTGTCTGTCTTTAAGCTAACTCTCTTTCAGCGTTCTTATATATTACAGAGACTCCCATCCGCAAAATATCACATTTTCCTTCAAAACTATGTAAATATGTTCCCCCTCTCTGCCCTGTGTCTCTCAGTGTTTGGCCATAGTGGATCAGATTCTAGGAAATTGTGCAACTTTGAGAGTTTCCACGTGCAGCTTTAAACCGCAGAGCAGAGCTTACATCCAGGGCCTTGCCTTTTCCTCTCTTCCTTTCCATGCTCCCTCCAGAGGTCAGAGTTGACAGGAGACATGGGTGGGTGGTGTCAGACCTCTCCTAAGGGGATCCGGGGGGGTCCTCAGGGGTCTTGTGTGGTCGGGCAGTAGCTCCAAAGGGGCAGACGGGAAGCGGCGATGGCAGAGCGAGGGAAAGGAACAGCTTGCTGATGTTCTGCTTTGTTTGTTTTTTCACTTGTCACTGCTAAAGAGGGAGACGCAGGATGTCGACGGTTAAGGCTCTGTTGCCAAGAAGTGTGTGCATGTGTGCATATCCTTAAGCTACTGGAACCAGTTGGTACACCACAAGGTCGACAGATTTGCATTTAAACTGTGATTTAGCGGTGTTTTGTATTTTTCCTCGCCAAGGATTCAGTGATTTTGCTACATAGTCGTCAAGACAACGATAAGCTGAAATGTGCGCTTCATTTCTCGCCACTTTTCCAGCGAAGAGGCTGTTTTAGTGCACGCCGGGTCGTTGACTCGTTCGGGGGGTCTTTAATGTTCAACATCATGTGCGAAACACTTGTGCAAAGGTTGTGAGAGCTGCGCGAGCGTGTTGGGCGGTGCTCCCGGGGCTCCCTCATGATGTACCATGATAAACAGCTCCCACTGCTTGCACAGCTGGGGCACACTTGACAGGCCTCTGGAGTGCATGTAGAGAGGGCGGTGGAGGAGGCAGACAGAGAGAGAGAGAGGCAGGAGAAGGGAAGGAGACTGGACGGCACAACAGAGGAATCCTGTGAAGGGCCTTCAGGGCAGGATACGAACTGCAAAAAAAGGACAAGCGAGCGCGGAGGAAACAAGAGCAGAAAACTGATTATGAATGACAAATCCCCGGCTCTTGCAACCAAACAGTGTTAGCTGCTGTATCCTGAGGGTGGGAAAATGCAACAGCAATAGCTCCAACTCCAGTCCAATCTCCATCTGTGCACATGTGTGTTGCTATGCTTGTGTATGTGGCCTCCCTAAATTCGGCAGACAGAGACAGGAAATTTTGCCCCTCCCCTCCGCCGTCCTTCCCTCATCCTCTGCCCTGCGCTCGCTGCCTGGCGCTGATTGGCTGGGGGGAAAGAGAGGGATGAGGTTTTGTCGTCTAATCTGCCAGCAGATCGCCACTGATGGGCCTCTGTAGAATGGCTTTAGTAAATTACTGTTCCAGGGAATTGCAAATCCCTTCTATCAGATAGCAGCTCTCTCTCCATCTCTCCCTCCATTCCAAGTCCTGCACTCTCTTCCTTTTCACTACATCAGCCAGGATTTGACTTTATCTCTTTATCGCTGCCTCCTCTCTTCTCCTCTCCAAGTAGCTGTTGGTCTCTGCTTTGGTCTCCTTTGTCCTTTCTTTGCTTCTTTTTTTTGCATTTAAGTGCCTCCTGTCGTTTAACTACATGTCTGCGGTAGACCTGATTCTCTTTGCCTCGTGTCTGAAGTGAACGAGATGAGCTAGGCTCAGGAAGTGACACTCTATGGGTTTTGCTTTAAGGCATCGACATCAGCATGTTACAGTTTGTGTGTGAACAGTTGAACGTTAACAAGATGGACTAGTTTTGAGGGCGGCCATCTTGCTTTGCCTAGTCTCAAAAGCACACACGAGTTTCTGGACATCCTGCAGCAGCAAGATTGTGTTTGTGGATAAAAGTTGTTTTTTTTTTGGTTTTTTTTGCATTTTGTTTTAGTTTGTGCATTTATGTATCACAACAGATAAAACTGACCCGCTTACCAATGCTTAACTAAAGAGTGAGATATGTTACTGAAAAAGAGGGGAGTGTTTATCTCTGCCTGTAGGCCTGTAACTCTGTGTGTGTGTGTGCGCGTGTGCATGTGTGTGTGCTCTAGCCCGAAGTGCAGTCTTGCAGGTATGGAAAGCTGAGTGAGTGTAACTGCCAGTGACTTCCTTTTTTTGTTCCCCCCACCTCCAGCTCCTGTACAGTGAAGCGTCATTGTTGCCGTGCGCTGACATATGGCAGTCAGTGATACTCAAGCTTTGTAATTAACAGGTGGTGTATAAGAAGTGGAAAGGCCACACACACACACTTCTCACTGAAACTGTGGTTTATTGCTGCGTTGTGGTGATGAGTTGTCTTATCAAACAAGATTAACAGTGACCCAACCCTGCAGAAAAATCTGTTTGTCAGAGGTTGTTGTCACAGTTTTGTACTGCGATGTTTACATGCACAGGCATATTCCCATTTTGAGTGTCATGATTATGTTCGAGATAAAACATTTACAAGGAACAACCGATACCTGATTACAGATTGTAACATGATAGGTTTATAATTGTCTTTGGTTTGTCGCAATCTGGATACTGCTGTTGCACTTCAGTTTCTGCGTGATTACTAGTTAAAGAGAAGGTGCAAGCGGCGTCTGTTGATCTTGCGATCCAGAAAATGTCCAGAAATATGCTGCTGATAATAAAGTGTTGATCAGAATTTTACCAAAGGTGCTGGAAAATTGCTAATTTCAAATTTGTTGGAAAAATATATCCTTTCTTTCATCTTAGAAGACTCAAAAAACAGCAGTTTACACATTTGTAAAGCTGCAAACAAAGAAGTTTTATACATGATTTTATGTATATTGTGAGAGACCATTTGTGTGATTTACTAACACATGCACACATGACTAATCAGTAACTGTCCATAGCATCAACTTCATTTCTATCAGGGTACTACAGTTGGCTTATCTGGGTTTGTTAAGTCCAGTATGAGGGCTTTGCCCAGGTGTTTTAAACAGTAATATGACGCTACATGTAGAACAAATTACTAGAATACTCAAAGAACCTGTTCATGAGTAGCAGCGCCAGTATGATGATGCAGCCGTGCCGCCGTGACCGTTCGGCTAAAAAACAACTCAGTGTTTTGCAGGTGTCATCGCTGCTCTTTGGCTTCTGCAGCTGTTCAACAACCCACCTGTAACTGAACCACTGTGCTCTTGTCTGTTTGGTAATGCTGATCCCTGTTTGGTGAGGTGTTGTTCCACGCTGATAATGAGGAGACTGTGGAGCCTAATTCTGTCTGGTGTACCAGTTCTGTTTCGAATGACAGGAGGACTCGCATTTAGTGAGCCCCACCCTTCTTTATCGACTCTCTCCCCCTGCAGTCTTAAAGGAAGCATCTGCCTGCCCCTCTGCCTCCCCACTGCTCGCCACACTTGCTCTCTCCCTCTCTCCCTCCACAGCCCACACTGCTATCGCGGCGGCTGCTAGCTATCCAGCTCTCGCCGATGTCAGAGCCTCTAATCTCTCTAGCATAAAGGCCATGCAAAGGGAATTTATGTTAGCCTGCCACAGGAAGAAAAGGAGAAGCGGGGAATCGTTTGAGCAGGTTGACAGATAAGGCTCTTGTGCTTTCTGTGTGGTGCTTTTTAAGCCATGTTAAGCTGCTTAATTAGACATAATCTACAGACCCCAGACTGAGGCGGAACTAATGAAGTTAAAAGACTCAAATCCCATCCTACCATCACACTCTCCTCTCCTCCACACCATCACTCGCGCCTCTCGGTTTCATCACCACGCTCCCCTCGCTGCTGCCTAGCATCACACTCTCTCCTCCTCGTAGCAAACTGTGCCCTCTGTTCCTCCTTACCATCCCACTCTTTCCTCTTAACACCATTAATGTCTCCTTTCACACTCAGACATTCTGTCCAGCCGTCGCTGCAACCTTGAAACGTTCGCTGCAAACAAATAGAATTACAGTATTATCACCAAATCATTTCTTCAATTCCGATAAGATGGTTGCCTTTGATTATTTCTGTGGAACAGTGAATTTTGAGTTAAACCATGCCCATAATTTGCTTTTCATTTCAGTGCTGATGAGTGTTAGGGGGAATATTGTCTTCCTTAAAGTCAACATTATGGAAAGTGTGCATAAGTCTGCCTCTCTAAATTAAAAAAAAAATCTTCAAACCAGCTCTAAAGCTCACTCGTTTACATGTTATATATCATTTGTTTAATCCGTACATAAACCTGATGTGTAAACATCTACCATTTGTGATGTTACAGGTGGTGAAGGTGGGACTGTTTCTTGGCTGGGCGCAGTCTTAGCTCATTGCCTGGCAACCACACGTTGACAATAAGATGGCAGGAAGTTATTGCACTGGGCCGTGGAAGAATCACGCACATTATTCATCCTAAAAACCACTAACGGTATTGACCTTCGTATCTAACACGCCCATAGTCAAACTGTTTCTTCTGTGCTTTATGCTCGGCACAAATACAACCTCATTATGATGAATATGCTCGAGTATATAGGAATAAAATACTCAAACAGTAGTATGTAGCACTAGTGAAAAATGCTGCATGTCAAAGGGAGTTTTGGAAATGTTCAACACCTCCTGCTTCGTCCATGCTTGGCCCATTGTTAGCTTGACAGAGAATCAGATCTAAGCCTCCAGTTTCTGTCATAAAGTTCCTCATGCACATAAAATAAAAACCAATATAATAAGGGTTTTCTAAGGTGAGGCGCTAAGGGTTGCTGTGTTTAAAATTCAAAAGGTTGGAGCCAGACTGAAAAGCTGGGGGAAAGTGATGAGTGTTAAAACAATGGTCTCTGCCGTCTTATAGCAAATTTCCATGTCTGCAGCAGTCCTGCTTCCTTACTCGCCCATGCCCCTTGTTCTTAAGCCATCCCTCTTCCTCTTACAGTAAGAAGAAGATGTGTATCTCATGTCGGTAACACTCTTCCCTTCCCTAATCCCACAGTGGGACAAATCTGTGCCCTGGCCATGTAAATGAATATTTTATCTCTAAGTGGTGTGATTCCAACTTTTATCGCTAGCTCACCATGCGCTTTGTTCATGCACCAGCTCTTGATGTGGCCCCCCTGTTGTTACTCTGGCATGTTGTTTACATAGCTCTCCTATCTCTGCATCTTGCAGGACCTGCTTCTTTGTTGTTTTTTGCATTTTCCCTGAAGCTGAACAGCAGTTATTTTTTGCATCACGGAGGAGCGGCTGGCACGGTAGCTTGAAAACGCTCGTCTTCTGTCCAGGAGGTGATTGCAGCTGACCATTGTTGGGTTTCATCATCGTCATGAATGTGCTGCTACACTGATGATGGCCTGTCAGGGAATTTTCTTCACCCCATTATCTCGCTGCTTCTCCTTCATGCCCTCCTTTAGCCCTCCTCATCTTTAC
Organism: Naso annulatus; assembly: GCA_029783625.1. Lineage (NCBI taxonomy): Eukaryota > Metazoa > Chordata > Actinopteri > Acanthuriformes > Acanthuridae > Naso > Naso annulatus. Next base: position 16,373,209 of record JAPZDX010000023.1, on the reverse strand, counting down.
CTGTAGTGGATACGGCCATTTGAACTGTCAAACTAATTTTCTCCGCTTTGTGCCAGTGCATATTTACATCATTTAGATGAAGCAAATGTCAACACAGACTGAACCTTTGCAATTACCTTCTGTGCTTATCTGCTGCAAAAACTTAACAGCTAATATTGTCCTGAGCATATTTATTCTCCACAGTCTCCTCCAATTCTACATTTTCTTTCTCCCTGCTGCCTCTCCTCCTCATTTGAGAAACCTCTACCCTCCAGTGCAGCCCGGTATCATGGTGCTGTTGAGTGGATCTGAGGGCTGCTGAATTCTGGTCGTGCTTGATTAGCCAGTGTGTGATGCTGTAGGCAGCTTTGTTTTGTTGCTGAATGGGCTGTTCCACCGAGAGACGGGAGACGACAAGGAGCAGAAGAGGAAGGAGGGGTGTAGTGGAAAAGGGAAAAGCTGGAGAATGCTGGAAAAAAAAAAAAGAGAAGATAAAAAGCTAAGGGGGAAGTATATGAAAGCAGAGGTGGAGAGTAGATAAATGAGGCAGGAGAAAAGGCTGGAGCAGAGGGGGAGAGCAGAGATGAGGAGAGGAGAGAGGACGGGGATGCAGAGGAGAAAAGAAGAAAGAAATGACCTCTCCTCCTGTGGAGAGGGAAGATAACTCTAAGTGTTTAGAAATGCTGAGGTGGACAGAAGCCATATCTTCCACCAACACAGCACCTGCTAGTCTGCCTGCCCCCTCCCATTCATTGACCGACTTTCTATTGTGGGTATTTGTGCACTCGTGTGCATCTTTCCTGCCTGCGGAAGTGTATTATGTGTGTGTTTGTATCTGTGCATGCACATTATTATGCATACAGTTAGTATACCATTTTTGTTTCAGCCCATAAGATAGCAGCCAGAGAGTTTATGCTTCAAACATGTTAATACTCAGACGCGACAAGTCCCCGAATCCCTGCACTGCACCACTTTAATACATGCATGCTTTAATAGCTTTTCTTGTAAAATATGGAGTGAGGTGTGTGCAGAAGCATCTCTGTATGTCTGCACATACAAACAGTAGCCTGTGTCAGAATTGTGTGCCAAATGTTGTGTAAACCTGTGGGGTCAGGAGCTTTTAACGTTGGAATCAAACAGAAGGCTGTGATAGTCACACTGCAGGTCCACTTGGTCGTAGGCATGGTTGCTGATGAGGCAGACTGACAAACAACAGTGACCATATTGTTTTGCTTTAAGATTAAAGCTGCAGTTGGCAACTTTTGCTAACAAGCTAACATTAGCTGAAGCGTGGCACTTTTTGGGAAGCAACTGCGCTGCTGCCCCACCTCCCTGTTTTTGCTCTGGCTTTTATTTTGTTTGTTGTCACTCTCTGTTTTAAGGCCAGTTTGAACAGAGACGAAATGGCTACAGGAAAAGTTGCAGCGGAGTAAACTGGTCTGTCTCAGCCTGAGCTTTAGCCAACTGGCTGTGTTGCTTGCAGACACGTGGTTGTCGCCAGAGGTGAGTCTGAGGGCAAGGCACAAACAGCTAATCAGCTTGTACCGACGTCACCTGTCGCTAAGAAGCGCAGCTCAGACCAGCCAATCAGGACAGAGAGTACAAAGAGCATCACTGATTTGGCAAATAGAACAGGAGCAATAGGATTTTTTTTCAATCCTGAATGCAGAGGCATTGGAAAACACATTGATCTTGCGATACTAGGGGTATTATGACATTTTTTCCAAGAAGACCTCAAAAAACTTAATCGATGCTTACCCCAAAGTTACCAACTGCAGCTTTAATTATGATTTTTCTGACTGATATTATCTATCTTTATTTTTAATAGTCCCTTTGAACTAAGTTTCAGGCCTGTATGTGTAGTCTAGGTAGCATTACACTACACTTAAGGTTGCTGTTAGCATCTCTAGACTGTAGCTGCTTGAGGTAATATTAGCGCCAAAAGTGAAATGACAATAGGCTATACCTTACTACTTATAATTCTGGTTAATGTAACAGCTTTATAGGTTGTGTCGTGTCCTAAAATAATTTTAGGTGGCTTCCTCTGACAACTCTCTGTCCATCATTTACGCTAGCAGTTAGCTATCAGGCAGCTAACCTGATAGCTAGCTCCTATGTTGCTGCTAGCTTCCTGAATAAAAGAGGCATGAGATATTCATATAATTTATGTAAAAAGATTTGCAACTTTTATTTTTTTTATGAATATAAAATTAAAACCAACCTGTTGTTTTTTTTAATCAAAATAACAAACTAAGTAGTGTGCTACTTTGCATTAGCTGCAGCTGAGGAAAGTTGCATTTTTCAGGTTTAAACTTTCACTTGCCACTGCTGCTACTAAAGTTATCAATGTTGTAATTCAAGTTGTGACTCATGCTATCTTTTAGTTTGATATTTCAACATTAAATCATTCAGCCCTGCCATGCTGTCCCTGTAGGAGCCCAAGATGAAAGGTAACAGGCTTCAGGGCAGCTTCGCCTAACCTCACTCATTCCATCCTCTGTCCTCTGTCCATCTGATGAAGAGACTCCATGTTTATGTGGGCATAGACAGATGGAGAATGATGTGAGATAGTCCAGAAAATGTGGGTTATTTTTTTCATGTTAGTATAAAAAGAATGATTTTTGTGCTGTCCAGGCGTTTTCTCCTGAGATGTTTTTGTGTGCGAGTATGTGTGTAATTCAGAGTGCCTGTCCTATTGTGTATGTTATGTTTGGTGGTGGCAGACTGCGTTGTAGATGGAATAAAGCCCACTGTGAGTGTTGACAGTATTGGCTTGTTAGCACTGATGGGGTGGATGAATGCTGAGTGCTGTGAGCTTGAATGGGAAGGCGGGTCTGCAGCTTACCGCATGTGTCTGAATACTGCAAATCTCTCTTGATAAATTCAAGGTTGTACACTGAAATAAAAATATGACAACGATAAGCCCCCTTGAGCTCCTTCTTCACCATCTCCGAGCCTCACTTCCTCTGTCACTGCCTTTCTCTGTGCACTTTCTCCTCTTCCTCTGTCTAATAAATGATTCCTCTTTTCTTTCTCTTCTTATTTTTCCAAGCCCTAGAAAACCCTCTTGCTTCCTTTATTGGTATCTGTTTCCACTCCTCCCTTTTAACAAATGGTCTGTTTGATAGACGACTGGAAGAACACACACTTGCACACATTCATTCACACACAAGTGAAAGACTGAAATAAAGAAGCCCCTTATCTCTCCTACCAGAGACACTTCGTTCATGTGCTCGCATGCAGATGAATAATATATGTGGACACAAGTGCATAGTCAAACACACACACATGCACACACACACACATGCACACGTACAAGTAACCGATTGCTGGTGGTGCTGACATGGGCCGTTGTATGCTGTGCATTTGTGCTCACTGTAACACAACTGTGTGTGTGTGTGTGTTTGTGTGTGCACGCACTGTTGTCACGGCTGCTGTGGAGCGATGAAGAGTCTCCAGGGGCATGGTGATGAATGGGAGTGTTGTCACTAGTCAGGTCCAGCTGCCTTTGTGCTGTCTTTATGCCGCACGTTCTCCTATTATACCGCGAGCGCTGCATGCTCGGTGTGTCTGCACGGAGAGCGTGTGTGGGCGGGTTTTGTGTTAATGTGTCTAGAATGAAACGACTCTCGTGTGAAGAAGGTGTTAGATGTTCACGTGCCACATGCCCATGAACAGGGTGTTAACATGTAGCACATTTTAGCAACGTTAAGCCATGCGCATGTTGGCGGGGGCCTCTTTGGATGTCAGGCTGCACCAGACAAACATCCCTGCATCAGATAAAACAGCCGTGCTCTCTTCATTTGCGAGAATATGTGTTGCAGTCGGTAGGAAAGGGTGTCTCCTGTGCCAGCATGTAGATATGTCGGTGTGTAAGCAGTGGACTCTGAGAAAATGCTGTCAAAGCAGGAGCTGAATAATTTTCCTCTAGATACGTTCATGATATGGTGTCGTGTGCACATAAATTTGCCTCTCAGTAGACTGGCTGTATGGTTTTCAAACAGTGTGTGAGATCAGAAAACCCACAGTTGAGTGTGGGTGTCTTTTGGATTCTGGATCCTGGTCCCATCGGGATTTTTGGGCACGCACACACACACCCCAAAATTACACACACTTGTTCTGTATGTGGAGAGTTGCAGAGAATTTCTGCCTTTATGCTTCACGCAGATGAATCATGCTGCGATTTGTGTTCAGTCGGTGTAAGAGAAGGTATTACTGTGATGGACGTTAATGTAGAGCCTGAACAACAGTTGCATTGGCAGGTGTGACTGTTTGATAACTCTTGCGTTCACTGTGCCCAATTGGACACATTTGAGGCAGTTTTAGATATACTTATGGTTTTCTCTCCCCAATCATGCGGTTTGTTTGTCCTTCTGACTGTCTGTTTGTCAGCCATATTTTTCATGTCCAACTGTTCTCTCCGAGAGCCTGTTAGTCTTGGTTTGACTGATTGATTACACATATTTTTGCCAGTCAGTTCTGCAATTGCACCATCTTGGCTTATTTTATGCTTTCTCCGCCTCAGTAGTGGGCTGAGGTGATGTGGTCGGGGCTGTTGTGTTCTGCATCTGAGGAAATAAATATAGTCGTCCGTAACAACACCGACAACATTTTCTATGGAAGCCTTCCCGTGCATGGACATCGCTGATGGAAACTCTCAGAGAGTCAATGAGCACAAAGCATGACTGTGCATAAGTGGGTGGGCTTATGTTCTGGGAGGCATCCCCCGGGAGTGCTGGGTGTGTTTTTAGTGTTGCTGTGTAGAGTTCAGTCAAAATCCTTGTCAATGTAGGCTTAGGCCCTGTTTTATAGACGTATGCTCTAGAGTTGTTCTGATACTGATACCAGTATCTGAAAAAGCCTTCAATGCTACCAAAAATGCTGGTATCGGTGTCGCGAGTAAGCCTGTGCACCAATCCAATATCATGCTAGTTGTTAGCCACTGAATGGTGTCAAGCTACGTCCGAGTTAGCTTAGTTAGTGTGGTGTAAGGAATTAGATAGTCGTAGATTTTTAGTTTTTAAGTTGATGTTGCACTACTTTTTTATAGTGTTCTGTATAAATTTTTTTTATTCTACTACCTTATGTTCCAAAGGAATTGTCATTTTTATGTGCCGGTATCGGATCAGAACTTCGTATGGGCCGCTACCCAAGTTTGGGTATCACAATCAGTAGCAGGATGGAAAAAATTGTATCGGAACATCTCTAGTGTGCTCACGAGTTTGAGAGCTACTTTCTGTTTTGTGGACACAGAGCCTCCAAACTGTGCAAATTGGAAATAACCCCCTTTTTGATGTCAGGCGCAGTGATGCCGAATTTTCCACTCCCTTGTCATGTGACACGTGATGTATGGAAAGATCCTCTGTCGTCGTTTTGTCTGCTGCCGCTATACCTTGTTCATGTTGCACTACATGACTTCACTCTTGCAGATCCTGAGAAGTGAAGTGCTTACCGTGTTTCAGGTTTCTCACAACTGTCCTTGGTGTCATCGTAGCAGGTGGAGGATATCTAACACATGTGGAGTTGTGGAATATGCGTGTTGTACACGACTTGCATCACTGGTTCGAATGTAGCCTGAGTGAATGCTTAACACCTGTCTGACCCATTACAATGCAAGTGACTTGTCATTTTACTCTGTTTACTTCACAAATTGTTGATTTTCAAGGATGCTGAGAGGCAGAGATCGGACTGAACTTGCTCCATTGTTTAATCCACAAAGAATTTTCGTAACACAAGTGATAATGGCAAAATCACAGCAAGGCTTAATGCTATTGTTAGAGACACAGTCACACAGACTTGCTCTCACCTCCCTGCGCTTCCTCTGGGATCTTAATGGGAATCTGACTGGAGGTAAACACGTCATTGTGTAGAGGAGCCCAGCAAACAGACAGCCTGACAGGCCAGTTAATGGGGAGATGAAGGGATAGGGCTTTAATGGGCAGCAGGGAAAGAATAGTAGATTTATTTAAGCAGGACAATATTTACCAGTCTGGACAGTGTCAGATTGTGTTTAAATTGGCCTCACTGTTCCTCACTGTGCAATTTGTCTTTAAATTGTTCTTATTTAAATCTGCTCATTCTTCATCATACTCCCTTGATTGTGCCAAGAGTTTGATTTAGCCTCTATCATGAGTTGTTTCAGCTGAGCCAAGAGCCTCACTTGAAAACTTAAACATCAGAGTGGATTATGGGATGTGAGCCAATAGCAACCTGCTGCTGCTGCTGCCATGTGCCGCATCCACAAGTTTGCAAAGGTTATTGGATGCTAGGAACTGATATGAAGGTGCATTGTTTCAAATCAGCGGTGTTTATCAAGTGAAAAGTTGGAGAAATGTGTCTGGCTTCTGTAAACGAATCTTTTTTCTGTAATAAAGTTGTGAACGGCTGTAAAAACAGGTTTCAGTGTGTGACTCAGCTTGCCACTTTCCCTTTCTTTCATTTCCAAGGGCCTTTAAAAGCTTTCTCTTCCTCTCTCCCCTCTCTACCGCCATGGCAGCAAGTCTCCCGAGTGCAATAGGAACAAGCCTTTATCTGGCTTAATTCGTTTATTCCTTTCTTGCCCCCCACCCTTCCCCGGCAGATTTTATCACATTTTGATGTTTTGTTTTTGTTTGTTTGGTTCATGAATGAGCCAACTCAAGGTCATTTGGTCACTGTGCCCATCAGAGCTTTGCACACGCAGCTCACACATACTTCCTTTATCTTTTGTCATTAAAAGAAAAAAACAAAAAAACAAAAGAGGAACTTGTTGACTGGCTTCTCTACATGGACTTAAATCCCCGCTGGAGACAAAAGAGAAAGAAAATGATTCGAAGTGAGCCGGAGAGATTGTAAAAGAAAAGGAGATGAATACAAAAGAGAGAACCTTCAGTCCCATGATGTGTGTTGAGTGGACGCTGGCAAAATAATCCCTTTTTACCTTCACACGACAATCACAGCAATGACCTTAGCCTGTGCTCATCGATAGACAGACTTGCGTCTGCCTGGGAGCAGGTGGGTTGTGTGAGACGGTGTGTGTCCGTGGCTCCATCCTTTGTCTGAGATCAAGGATTAGAAAGGCTTAAAGATGGTGCACCTTCTGGGTGTGCGCATTTGTGTCTTTGTGAGGTTAGCTTTATCTAAGATGACGTCAGCACCCAGAGAGGCTGGTGTTGCATTTGAAACTCTCCGGAGGCTGCAGTAACATCGGCTCACTGCTGTGAATGGGATGTTTGGGAAACAGCGACTTTTTTTTTTTCCATTTGGTTTCATTTCTGCAAGTCATGTTAGTCTCATGGGGTCATCGAGGCTTAGAACAGGAGGATTTTGTCCCTGTTTTCATCTCCTATTTGGCATTTATAAGCACCTAATGAATACTTAATGCACTGTTTATAGCACATTTTATTGTAGTTTTTAAGCAGGTTACAAGTAGTTTTAGTGTTAATGGAGCTATTTGTCAACGTTTTTGTATCTCATATGAAACATCAGTTCCTGGTTTATTAACAGTTAATAGATGACACACAGTAAAACATACCTGACATTATTGATGATGAAATTAAATAAATATGAGACAGTTTTGACAATGTGTTGAAAAGTCATTAACAGGCACCTTAAGATTAGTTAAATTGAAAATATGGAAAGGTTTAAAGAAAGTTAAAAAAAAACAGTATAATAAGAAGATGTGCTTATAATAAAACCTTTTTTTTAATTTTAAGTCAGAAATGATATTCATATAAAATAGAAAAACAGTAAATATTGTTACAGTTACAATAAAGCATGTTTGATTATCACAGTTGCTACATAGGAGAAGTTGCAGTTGTTGACAAATGCTTCCACAGACACCTTAAAATGGCCCCATATCTACTGACATCATAATTGCTTACATGCTGTTTTTATTTACAGATAAATCAAGTTTAGCTGATTGCATATCTCAACATATTGTGGTAGGAAAAGGGGATGGGATGGGCAGGGATCTGTGTTTGGTCATCTTTGGCCCTGTGATGTCGGAGAGAGTTTGGAACCGTATCAGCTAACCTAATCGGCCAACGGGCTCATACGAGAACCCTGGGATATGAGGTGGTGAGGAGCAGCGGTGCCAATCAGAAGGGAGATGAGGAATGGGTGGAGAGAGGAAGGGAAGAGGGAAAGAAGTCTTGGCATCACTGCTAAACAGAGGAATTTAATTGTGTGTTCATGAGATGGGAGGTATGGGGTTAACATTTGGACTAGAGCCAGGAGAACTGCTTTAAAAAAAACCTGAC
>JAPZDX010000023.1:16345027-16364890 GCA_029783625.1 Naso annulatus | reverse complement strand
AGCTGATTGCATATCTCAACATATTGTGGTAGGAAAAGGGGATGGGATGGGCAGGAATCTTTGTTTGGTAATCTTTGGCCCTGTGATGTCGGAGAGAGTTTGGAACTGTATCAGCTAACCTAATCAGCCAACGGGCTCATACGAGAACCCTGGGATATGAGGCGGTGAATAGCAGCAGTGCCAATCAGAAGGGAGATGAGGAATGGGTGGAGAGAGGAAAGGAAGAGGGAAAGAAGTCTTGGCATCACTGCTAAATAGAGGAATTTAATTGTGTGTGTTCATGAGATGGGAGGTATGGGGTTAACATTTGGACTAGAGCCAGGAGAACTGCTTTAAAAAAAACCTGACCTGGTTCTTTTCCTGTTTGAGCAGAGAGAATAGTCTAAATCTGACCCCCCCTGCCTTTTCCTGAGACATTTTCTTCCTCCGGGCCTGCAGAGGGAACAGAGCAGGCAAGGCATAGAGACTAGTCTGAGGAAGAATGAATAATATACTGTACTTGTAACTTTTAGAAAATGAGGAGGAGGATGAGGTCAACAGAGAAGTCAAGATTGATTTTTTTTTTTCCACTATATGGCCTCATCTGTGTTTGTGGTCTCCATTATATTTATCACATTTCAACAATTGTGCAGCACTGCTGAGTATAGCTTCAGACTTGTCTCCTATAGTCTGCGGCCTCTCAGGCTCTAATCTGCTCCACAGTCTGTCTTAACACATCCAGACTTGTAGTCCAGACGACTGTTGTGACCGCTGGTGGCCTCCAGCTGACACTCTCGACACAGACCAAGTTTTATAGGAGGGGACAGACCCTCTCCAGCACCAGTAAGAAAGAACTGTTTACACACGGCTGGACTGCCTGACCATAAAGCATGTACATGTTACTGTTAGCTGGTTATTCAATGAATGGTTTGACATTTTGGGAAATCCCCTCGTTTGCTTTCTCGCCAAGAGTTAGATGAGAAGAATGGTGTGGAGTCAGAGGGTGGTTAGCTTAAATTAGCATGAAGACTGCTAACACAGGGAGGCAGTTAGCAGGGCTCTGTCCAAAGTTCAAAAACATGTTCATTGGTGCCTCTAAAGTAAATGCTAAGTGGACTGCATTTATAGCCCTCTTCTAGCCTAACAGCCACTCAAAGCACTTTACATCACATGCCTGTTCAACCATTTAAACACACATTCATACGTTGATGGTAGAGTCAGCCATGTGAGGTGGCAACTGCGTCTAGGGACAAATACAGCGCATTCTGTTTAACTCACACAACCAATATGATTCCCAACGACCCTATGCTAGGCTAACCTGGCTGATTCCCCTTCCTTCCAGCTGTTATGTTGAGCTAAGCTAACTGCCTCCTTGACTCCAGCCCGATAATTTGCATGCACCCTCAATAGTAGTATATGTAAATTATGAATGAGTTTCTGTACTTACATCTAGTTAATGGATAATATGTAGTCATGAAAAATGAACAATTTTAGATTAGATTTAGATAGATTTTTGAGATCACAATTCTTTCACGTGATTCTGATTTTTTCAACGAGAGGAATTGTTGCACATAAGTTTCTAAAAAAGTGCTGTGGTTATGCAGATTCATAAAGGTACCTTGTGGTGCTGCGACGATGCCAAAACATTCCTGTAGCTTATTACTCCTTCTGCACTGTCAGGATTAAACCCAAAAAAGTCAAAAAGTTCCACACGGTGAATGTCCATCTTTCTTCAGCACGAGTACATCGTTACTCTCACTGTCACCACTGGGATTTTCCTCAGCAGCGCTGATTTTTTTTTTCTTTTGCTTGTAAAATGTGGGTCCAACTCCATCAAGTAAACTGACTTCTGCCTTCTGCCTGCTTTTCTTTACCCTTGACACTGCTGATGCTATGTCTGGTTACTGTAGCAACAGCGAGTAACAGCCGAGCGCCATAAATGAGAAGAGAAATGAGAGAGGTGATTGGGTTATATGGCTGAATCGTTGGCTAATCTCTGGCCTGTTTGCTGAATTAATCGCGTGTTCGGTTTTACACTGTTAAAGTGTTACTGATAGAGCACCTATTGTTGTAAAGTAACTAAGTGAACAAGTGAATGCACCATGATCTGAATGCACAGGGAAATATATATGAGCAAGCGAATCGCTGTCATTTAAATATGAGATTGCCTGTATGTTTGAATCGAGAACATGATTTTTTTTACGATTACTTGTGCAGCCCTCCAAAGCGTTCATCTAACTGTGGTTAAAGCTGACTTTTACTCTGAAGGGCTGCATTCCTGCAGCTGTAATGCAGACAGGACCAACTGGGCAGTGGACGCCACTAAATGAGCCCCGACAGGCGGAGCTCGGCCTTGGGCTCTAATGCTGCTGCAGCTGCAGGCAGATCAGTGCAGGGCAGCGAAGTTTTGAGCTGTAATGGCGCTCCAGTCGCTCCCTGGAGACTGATTTAAAATGGATGATCAAGCATAACCCTTGTAACCTCGACAAGCTGCCCCAGAGCCTGTCAGCTTCCTCCACTCAGACTGCAGAAGGAGCTCAGAGGTGACACTCCCACATGCACTGCTGTAAGAGTGCAAGAAGGTGATGAGTCTCATGTGTGCATGCTCTGTGAGTGCTTACAGGCTACGTTAGACTGCGGGAGATTTACTGTATCGAAGCCCACTTCCCATTTTTCCCGTCTAACGTATTCATCTCTGCACCTGAATCTTCTTATCACAGAAAAGACAAAGTGGAAGCTATTTTAGTTAGAGGCTGTTACAGTCTGGAAAAGGTTGATTTGTTTGGCTTTCTGTTGCCCCTGCATGAATTGCACTTTGGCAGAGCTCGCGGGAGGGCAGAAAGAGAGAGTGAAGCTCTTGGAAAAAATGAAAGCGATAGAGGAAGAGGAGACGGGAGGGGAAGAACGCTGGGGGGGAAAAAGCCTCTGTAGCCATCTGCCTTTGTGCCAACAGTTGGTTACTGTGGCAACCAGTAAAAAGTCATTATCTTTAATTTACACTGTGGCAGGTTCAGGTGTTTTCAATTGTATCATTAGCTTTTTTTCTCTCTGCAATGACTCACTCATCTTTGGCAGCCGTCCTCCACTTCATTCTGAGGCTCTTCTTTCTTTTTTTCTGCCTTGTGTCATCCTTTCTTTTAATGTGCTATGTACCTTTCTTTCAGCGTGTGTGCGCATCTCAAGTGCTTGTCCCCTCTCCGTCAGGCTATTCCATTCCTAGGGCGTGCAGCAAGATAGCTCTGCGCCTTCAGATGGCGAGGAGTACTGATGGATGACACGTTGACAGATAGAGCAAAAAGTGACGAGAGAACAATTTAAAGAGGAAAATGACGGGAGCATAAAAAATTGAATGGCAGCAGAGACAACTGTAGGGAAGGTGGAGGGCAAAGGAGTGGAGAAAGTGGTTGTCTATCCCCCTTAACAGGGGCTTATATCTTTCATGTTGAGGCTTGTCAGGGCGGCAGCAGCAAGGAGAGCAGATGAGCGATCGTAAAGTAGCCCCGTCTGTGTACCATTAGCCAACCGCAAGTACTAAGCACTTACCAGAAGCTGCTTGTGTTAACCTCCTTCTCTCCTCCCCCAGCGGCAACACTCGGCTTCTCCCCTTCTGAGCTCAACTTGCTGGCCTCTCTCGTTCTCTCGCAATATTTTTCATTGCCTCATTTCTGATTTCTGACTCTCCCCCTCTCCCCCCCTCACAATGCACCCACATCAAACAAACTTCTTGTCCTCTTTCTGGCTCATTTCATCTCTCTCTCTCCTTTTATACTTTTGGACACGCAGGTTCCTGAAAGGTTGCATTTACTGATGGGCAAAAAAAAAGAGAGAGAGGAGAAAAAAACAACAACAACAAGCAGATCTTTTCTTTAAGCCGCTCAAATGAAAAACACAATTTTGCTCCGGTGTCTACAAGCAGTGCAAGCCTTTTAAAGAAACATTTGTAATTTTCTAATCCATTTTATTACAACGAGCCGTTACTCATCGCCGGCTCAGTCGATTAGTTTGTGGGTGCAAAAAGTGTCCAATTCGATGAAAAAGTAATTACACAAACAAAGGCAGTATTGGGATGTTCTCTCTGCGAGTATTGTTTGAACCTTTGTTTTGCCTTGAGCCTGTCAGAACCAGTTGCCAGTGGAGTGTCCAGGCAGTGCCTTTTATTACTGCCGGCTGCTTTATTAGCCTTCAGCAGAGCACAGAATGAATTGAGGGGGATTGACTGGAGATGCGAGTGGAAGTGGCACCTATTGACTAGTTTGTCTTGTGCTCCTGGCAGGTTGCAATGATGCTATAAGGATATGGCTGCTCAGGCGAGCCCATTAGCACCTAGGCTCCACTCATGAGAACATGACAAGAACAGACTGCATATGGCGCGGCGTTCACGGCCTCGCGGTGACATATCGTAGCTGCTGTTGTAGTAGCACTTTTTCTGAGCTTACACTTCCCAGCATTCTGTAGAAATTGGATTATTTCCCTCTTGGCTCATCCTTTGTCCTTCATTCCTGTCATTTTCAGGTTTAATTGGTCTCAAGATTCAGCAGCGTCTGAACATTTCTTTTGGCTGAGAAAAGGAAAAAAAGAAAAGTTTTTTATTTAAACGTTTGCTTTTTAAGCAAGCAGGCGACTCAAAGGGCATGTGTATGTGTGAGAAGAGAACGTGCCGTATCTACGTCGGAGCATATGGTGAAGGTGTTGGGTGGCTGTTTGCGTGTGTGTGTGTGTGTGTGTGTGTGATGGCCATCTGTCACCTCAGTGCAGTTTGGGTGATCTTTGGATGATGTAAGATCTCCCTGTAGGGATCATAAGACCTGATTATATGCAAAGCCTGCAGGTTACAAGTCCAGATGGAATGACTTTAGCAACACATTATCCTCATATTCCGAGTACTTATCAGGAAGAAAATTATTGTGTTACTTTCATTTCTGGGAAATAAATATTTAAATGTAGCTTAAGCGACGCTATGATTTTCTAAATCCTGTGTTTTTAGTGTAATGTACGTGGGCTGATGAGTTTCAGCAGGCACTGCAGTTTATTAATGGCTCTCTGAGATAAACAAAAATGTAATTTTATTTATTGTGGGAGTATAGGCTAACAGACTAGATAAAGAGCTTTTCCACACATTTAAGTCGTGCAAATAAAATGCGATATATTTGGACATCTGGTTTTTGAAGTCAAATCCTGCAGCAGGCACCAATTTGCATTAGTCATTCTTCCCTGTCCTTCCACTACCTGTCCAAAGCAGGAAGCAGAGGATGCAAAAGACCCATGTGAATGTAGCCCATATGCTGCACAATGGAAACTTTCTGTCAGAGTATGCTAGAACAAAGGAAGCTGTGTGGCTCTGTGCTGCAAGTGAAGAAAAAGTGATCAAAATTGAACTCCGGTGGCAGCGTCGCTTGCAAGCTTGCACAGCTTTCCTGTCTTGGTCGCCATCTGGAAATCACACCCAGCGCATTTATTAGGCGCCCAGTCCAGACAAGGATGAGTGCTCCACTGAAAATGGGTTAATTATGACAATTAAAGTCGATCCGTCACTCACAAATCATAATATTTTATGGGAGTGACTTCTCTTTGGCCGGGAGTGAGGTTGTGGTTTTTAATGAAGTCTGAGTCACTGAGTCGACTTATCGAAAAATCCGAGACCTGTTGAATTGTAATATTTTTTATTTGTCAAGATATTCCCTCACTGCCTTAAGCCTTAACACGCAAAGGTCAGAGTGCAGCGTTATCTACTGTAGTTAATCATGGTATAAACAGGGGAAACGTCTGTTCAGCAAGCTCTACTGGTCCTTGAGCAGTTTGAGAACACTTCTGCTTTTCTTGTTTACAGGGTCTTTTATTGAGGAAATCTTTTTCGTGCACAGTCTGATTTTATTTGTAATCAGAGAGGATTTGCTCGAAGCGATTCTTAGTTTACACCGAGACATGGACGTGTATACACATATTAACACAGACGTATTTAAAAAGAAACTGGCATAGGTGTGAAAAGATTCCTTAAAAACCCTGGGTATCAAAAGAAAAAAGGTGCCCTCACACACACACACAAACAAAAAAACAAACATACACACACACACACGCCATTGCTGTCAAGCCAATTATACTAGCCGCTACAATTGAAGGCTCATTCAGGTGGAAGATTAGCAGCTGGGTTTGAAGACCCATTACCCAATCCTTCTCCTGCAGCAAGAGAGCAAAATGCTGTCATATTAAACCACAAAACTGGTGTTTGTTTGTGTGTAAGTATGCAAACTACCCCTCCTGCCCTGCCTCGTCTCCTGTTGAATGCATTGGACATATTTGTGTACGCTCTATATCTGTCTGTGTTGCAGCTGTTTGTTTGTGCTGCTGCATCCAGTTTGGCTGGAAGGACAGGACAGCTGTATTGGATGTCTGAATGTGTGTATACAGTTGTGCTGATGCTGACAAGCCTTCAAGCAGAGGGAGCAGGGATCAGATGTATGCTAATATCACCAGCAGACAGTCTGCTAGCCTGACAGGGGCTGGGCCGCGAGGTTAGGTGCTTCTGCGAGGAGCCGAGAGAGAGAGAGAGAGAGATGGAGCACAGCAAAGACACGCTAAGACTGAGAAATATAGAAACAGGAAATACAGGGAGAATTAGACAAGGGCCAGGGGGCATTGAAAGAAATGAGGAGAAGACAGTTCATGCCTGGCAGAGGGAATTAAGTGGGAGGGAGAGCAGAAGCCCACAGATGAGCTTTTGTGCCAAACGAAGACACAGGCTTGTCTGTCTTTCCAACCGTGCTTGTAAAGCAACAGTTGTTGTTTTTGTTTATGTTGTGTAGCCTGTTGAACGGGGGATTGCTGAAGCAAATGTTTCCGAAATTTACCAAAGTGCGTCTAGAAAGTGCACAGCTTTCAGTCTAGTCCCCTAAATTCCAGGCGGTCGTACTGCATTTTGCGGCGTCATGCTGCAACTAATAATTTCTTTGTTTCTTCTTGAGCATTCTGTCTGCTATTGTGAAGTCTATTAAATGTACAACAAACAAACAAACAGTGCAATGAAATATTGAACAAGTTCAGCTAGCCTCAGATGACATATCCAGATTACTTGTTCTGTGTGACCAGCACTCCAGAACCCAAACACATTCAATTTGTAATTATACATAACAGAGAAAAGCAAAGACTCATTTTAAAAACTGTCTTTGATTAATGAAAAATTATTTACCACTTTCTTTTCTGTTGTGAATTTTCTATCAATCAACTGGGGCTGCACAACTAATAGAAATTTAACGGAAATCACAGTGTGGCCTTTTGCATCTTTTAATCATTGAAAGGTGCAATATTTGTTAAAGGAGAAATATGTGTGTCAAAATAGCATGTAGGGGTGCCCTGGCAGTTTAGTCGGTAGGGTGGGCACCCATGTGTAGAGGCTGCGTCCTTGCTGCAGCGTCGCGAGTTACATTCCATCCTGTGGCCCTTTGCTACATGTCATTCCCTCTCCCTCTCTGTCTCCCATTTCCTGTCCCCCCTTAACTGTCCTATCTAAATTAAAGGCACAAAAGCCCCCAAAAATGATCTTTAAAATACCATTCTAAAGGCTCGAATATGCTTGACAAATATATATAGAAAAATATGCATATATATACAGATGCAGCTTTCTCTCTGTACTCCGTGTTCATTTCATCCATACTACTGCATGTTTACTGGAAGCTTGTGGATGTGGACAAACAGAGTAATACCTTCAACCACCACGGAAAATTGCAGGGGCAGTGTAAACAACAAGCGAAACGTGACTAGAACGAGACACGGCCAAAGAAGAAGAAGAGGAGCGAGATGTAAAGAACTCAAGCTAATTAAGTTCTCCGTCCACATTTTGCCATTTTTCGTGTGTTTAAGGACCTCACATTCACCGCCGTTGCGGTGCTTATTTGTCTCTTAAGGGTTTCCTGACAATCAGTGGCACCATGTTTGTTGTTGTTGTTGTCATAGTGACAGGAATATTTTTACATTTTCTTCTTCCTCTTTTTTTCTCCTTCTTCTCCTTCCTCTTCTTCTTCTATTTCTCCTTCTTCTTCTTTTTCTTCCTCTCCTTCTTCTTCTCCTTCTTCTTATTACTATCATTATGTATTGATTTAAATACAAATGCCGACATAAATGGACGTGTGAAAGTATGCAGGCAGTGACGGTTACTGTTGTGGTGCTGCATAGTTGTCCTGGCCTACACATCATATTCTGCATATTCTACAAAAGACATCTTTGTTTGGTACAGATCCCTGCAAAAATCACACTATAATCGTTTTAATATGTTAAATAAAAATTAGAATAATGATGTAAAATGTTTCTTCCCTCTAATATCGCAAATCATATCGCTATCGCAGTATCAGTCCAAATAATCGCAGTTTGATATTTTTTTAAATCGTGCAGCCCTACAATCAACAGAACACTTAATCAACTTAACTCAAGCTCAGTGAGAAAATCATTATCTCAGGTGAAAGTGGGGAAATGAAAATCCTTGCCGAATAAAGTGTAGCGACCAAAATCTCAGATAACTTCACGGTAAACGTGTGTTAAGGTCAGAGCACTGCGAGCTAAGCTGTGGCTGCAGAAGCTCTGCAGCCTCTCACTTTCACTCGCCTGCTGTCAGCTCGGAGAGAAACGACATTATCAGTGAAGAAGGTACGGCACTGCGAGCACTTGTGCATGAGTGTGTGCGTGTTCGTAAGGGCGGCTTTATGCGGCGCTAGTTCAAGTTTATAGCTGTCATTGTCCATGTTTTCAGCACATTATATTTAGCTGTGCTATCAGCGGGGCCTTCTGGCGCAGTTGAAGAGGTTAAACCGCAGTGACACACTCCTTCTCTGCCCTTCTCGCTCTCTCCTTCCACTCTCTAAATAGGCTGTCCACTCTTTCGAGATCCTCTCTTTATCTGAGTTAAACTTTGCTCTTTTCTCTGTCTCCACTCCTTGAACTATTCAGTTATAGCATTGAATTTCAGATTAAGCCCAGAGAATGGTCTTCTCTGCCCTCTTCCTCCTGTGTTGTTCCTGATATCCTGCATTCTCGACTGTTGTGAGTGTTTGTTTACGTTCTTTGGTACCCCTCATCCTTTTTTTTTCTGCTCTTATCCTGCATCCTTCCTCCTTCTGTCTGTATGTCCACCTCGCTCCTCAGGGGGTCTATCAGTCACTGGCCCCTCTATCTCAGCAGCGCCAGAGGAGGGAGGAAGTGTAAGTGAACTTAATGCTTAGAGCCTCTCTACATGGCAGCTGCACTTCACGTTACTAAAGACTGTAATACACTGATAACCTAGGACGTAACAGATGGGTGTAAAATGAACAACATGTCATTTACCTCACATTTGTGTGTTTCTACGTCAGTGCGTCTGAGTGTGTTTGCACGTGTCAGAATGCTAATGTGCAGAGTGATAAAGCAGCAGTAGGGGGATTTGTTATCTGCGTCTCTGGTCTTCTTTTTCCCGCGGTTATATCACCACGCCATCGGATCACGCTAATGCACAGACAGTGCCACTTGTGATCCTGCAAACAGAAAGATGCAAATAGCCAGAGCTAATCCACACTGTCCATAATCCCAGTCACAACTGACCGGCTCTCCTGGATCAGGACGTGGAGATGCGATGAGCTGTTTGGATGCTGCATTAATATATATGTTTGTGCACAGATGTGTGTTTGGTGAAACATAGGTCGATTGGGTCAGGCTCCTAAGCTTTAAGTGTTTTCGTCTTATAGGAATAACGTATATCTGATAGATTTGCTCATGTGGTTCATTTGGTGCGCTTTGTGCGCATGCCCACATTTGAAATGCTTTAGCAATGTATGCTTTCTGTTGGTGCGTGCACGCATAAAATTTTCCTTACTCATTCCATCTACTGTATTTCCTGTTTAGTGTGTGATAGATGGATGTGTCACATTTGCGGAGAGAGACAAATGGCTTCTGTTTTAGTGGATGCACTGAATACACTGCACCACAGAGCATTTTATGCAAAGTGTGTTAAATGTGGTGTTGGGGGACAGATTAGAATATTGTGTTATGTATTCTCTTTAAGTCATTGTTTAACACTCGCGCCTGCACACCAGTGATCATGTGCTATATGTTGTTTACGAGCTGTCTTCATTAGCTTTTTAATATGATATCATCCCTTGTTCGGCACATCTATCTGTGTGTTTAAGCCTTCCTGTAGTGAGAGAACATATCCTGAGCAGGAAGTAGTATCAGGGTGAGGACTGCCCCCACCTACCCACCCACAGCCCCGTCCCCTGTCCACAACCCTAGTTTCTTTCTAATGGACAGCAAGTCTCCAGAGAGGGTGGAGAACAAGGAGGGAGGAAGACAGTGAGAGAAAGTGTGGAGACGGAGAAGAGTTAGAATGAAAAAAAATATTGACAGATGGCGATGGGAAATCTATGAGTATGAAGAGGATCATGTCGTGGGTGAGAGCACGTAAAACAGAAAAATAATAAGGGAGAGGGGAGCAGAAATACAACTGTTTGCAGACTTACGTCATGTAGAAGGAGCGAAAAGGAGAGGGAAAACAATTTTTGGACCGAAGCAAAGGGAGGGCCGGCCAGCGTTGTGAATTAAGGGAGAGGAGTTTTCCCCTGCTGCTTTTCTGTCATCATCATCACCACAATCACACTGCTTCATGACTATTTCATGACCTTTGTTTGTGTCAACTCCCAGCCTTACTGAGTGTCTAATACTGTAAAGCCAGAGGGCTTTCTGGGAAACCATGCGAGCAATCCGTCCTCATTTGTCCTTGTTTTGCTGTTTTGTATACAGCTGTTACAGTTATCTGATATTTTTGTCGTTTTGTTAGAGAATACCTCTAGGACAGTCATGCACCCCATATATATTGCAATAATATTAGTCCTTCATTTGTAGCAACAATCATGCTGCGGCACTCAACTTCCATATAACATTTAGTTCCTTTATAGCTACATTTCTTGACTTTTCTCATCGTATGGAGCTTTCTCAGTCCATATGCACTCTGCATCCGGGCTGTCAAAGCGACAGAAAGCTTCAAAACAGACCTGACGGTTACTTCCAGCTCCTGGGCGATACTCTCTGGCCAACTCGACTTATTTGTTCTGTAATGAAAGGAATGCAGCCACCCTACATGGTCTCTCCTCATGGGCAGTGAACACAGCCTCTTCCCTGCTGCCCTTTTGTAGCACGTGTTATGATGAACTTAACGCCCTGGCGCCCTAGCATTAGCTTCAGGCTGCACTCTTAATACCCTACAGATGTGTCCTATCTTCCTTTGGCTTCTCTCGTCCTTGAGACAGTCAGTGACCTAGAAAGGTGCCAGTTCAGTCAAGGCGAGATTGTTGTCTTACATGTGTCTTGACTGTTAGAGGTAGATTAGAGGAAAGAGGAAAAGCAACGGGGAAATTGAGATGTGGTATTTGGGTATGTCCTGCTTGTAATGCTGTTTGCAGTGAGTGAGGCAGGGGGAGAGTGATGTGACGGGTCAGACCCTGACCCTTAACTCATTCAGGCCTCACCACGCCCCGGCCCCTCTTCCCTGAGGGGATTCCAGTGTGCCGCTCACATGACCCAGGCCACTGACCTCTCTCTGCCCCTCCCCTCACACCCATTCTTCTCTATACCCCCATCCTCTCCATGTGCACAGACTTCTCAACCTCTGTCTCCTCCCCCAATGCCTTCCACTTCTTCCTGCACCTCTTCCTACTCCTCCTACTCTCTCTTCTCTCCCTCTCTTTTGCTTACCCTCATGTTTCAGGGTCAGAGGCAGATGCAACGCAGGCCCTAATCTAGCTGTGCCTCACACCCTAAACAGCCCAAGGCCCCGAGACAGTGGTATGTAACTAGACATGCGCACCAGATACCAGGGCCTGAGGGTGAACTGGGAGACCAACTGACTGACTGCTCGGCAACTGGACTGTTGCAGTAGTTGAGCTCAGGCGATGGCGTCTTTATACATCTGCACAAAGAGGAAATGTAAACTTAAATGACTTGATCAGTTTTGTATGAAATGCTGCATATAGACTGCCAGTAGACAGGCTGTTGAAACAAGCTGAATTGTGCAGTCATAATGTCATACATATTCTATGTTTTTGTCAGTCTGGCTCGGGTACGGCAGTCAGTTTCGTGAGCGTTCTATTTTCTTCCATTATAAGCTGCTGCTTTCTAAAGCATAGCGTCCTCACATCATTTAAGACGCGTCAGTCTGAGGGAGCAGAAAAAAGGAAGAAAAAGGCATTAGGTCCCCTTTGTTTGCCATTCCCTTTGAGGTTATTGCAAAAAGGCCGAATCTCTTTACAACACACGCACACACGCACACAGAAACTGCACAGTACTGCGGCAAATGTGTTAGTGGCTGTCAAAAAATTTGTATGAACTTGTAGATTCACAAGCGCCATGCACACATTGGAACATTCCTAGAAAAAGATAGGTGGGGTCACTGAAGCAGATGTTAGCAAATACATCTGTGAGAGTGTTGAGCCTGGCTAACCTCCAGGTCCATTGGGACTTTAGAAGTGCTTGTCTTTATTTAATCCAGACACTCTCTCAAACTGCTCACAAACATGACCCATTTCACATATGACACAGTGACCACCAGGATGTTACACCGGATTAAAAAATGATTCTGTTTGCACATGCATGTGTGCATTTTAATGTTTATTTCATAGAGGTCACTTGTGCTAATGTGGATCTACACCAGGGCATCCATACTTATCTGTATGTAACACCCTCTGTCAGCTCAGTAGGCAGCTACTTCAAGCATGTCAAAACAGTTCAGTGTGTGTGCAGCAGCCTTTGCAATAGCCGAGCTCACAAACCCACCGTAGATTCATTTTGTCTAACCTTTGAAAGAAATATATGCAGCTTAGAAAACAGCACATAAAACCTGCCCCACGTAATTGTAGCACTAAATCAAAATGATAGCACGTAATAGGGAACGCTCCATTATACATATTAATGAACAGACTTAACATGTCACCTTACATTTTAATGTCTTAAAGCCTGGTCAGTTTACAGCACAGGAGAGGATCATGTGGTTAACAGTATATGAAAAATGACGATTAGCAGTCTGGATACATATTCTGTTTCTCCACTGGACCATATCAAGGGGCAGCAGGTCATGTTTTTTGTGGCTGATTGTAGTTGAGGTTGTCAGCTCTGTAATGTGAACACGATTAGGTCAGGACACAGGTGCAACTTTAACCTGCTGACTGTAGTAGCTCTATAGATACCGCACCTGTAGTTCTTCTCATCTCGTCAAGGCTGCATGTTCTACACAGGTTTCCAACTGAATGTGTGCAATGATAAGCTTTAAGTGATATTTTTGCTGCAAAATTGCTCACCCTGAGATGTCTTGAATTGAAGAATTTTTTTTTCCTTCCAGCATTTCTCCATGGTAAACGGATGATTTCAAAAATGCAGGCTTCCTTTTGCTGGCAGTCTGGCTCCCTTTTACTGTCAGGCGGTGCACTCTCGACACCATCAAAACTATCCGAAAAGGTTGGATTTGCTCAACTCTGGCTCGAATTAATATTGTTCGGTCAAAAACTGCAGACACACCTCTTTCTCTGCAGTAGCCATTTTCCTTCCCTTATCCTTATATTCTTTTCTTAAAAAAAAAACTGTAAACATGATCCCAAACTCGTAAGCAAACGAAACTGGCTGGTGTAGAGAGAGAAAGAGAAGTTTCATCTGTATTTGACAGAACCATATTTATTCGAGCCAGAGTATGCCGACATTTAGAATAACTGTGACACACAACACAAAACATTAGATCAGATGTGTTGGATTTAGTAGCCTTCTAGCCAAAATAAAAAATTACTTTGGAAGTATTGAGTATACAACACGATAAAGAAGACTTGGATTAGACCAAGTGAAGCTGTTGAGAGTTTTAAGTCGATATTTTTAGGTTGTTGTGATGCTTTCACAAGTGCATCTCCTTCGACTGCTGGCAAAAGGGAGCGTACATTTTTGAAATCGCAGTTTTCCCTAAAGATGAGCGATTGATTAACAAAACAGAATTTTGCTGTGAAATGTCACTTTAACACAGTGGGTCTACACATAGAAATCATATATACTCTAATGTTATGGCATATTAAGGGTCTGGAGAGGGAACAGCATGAATTACATTGAACTTTAATTCCAAGGTTATATATCCATGTATTGACTACCAGTCCGGATGGGCAAAACATCCACCTCACCTTATTATTACATGAACTGTGTCTATCTTTGGGTACCTTGATAGATTTTTAATACATGTTTCCTCTACAAATATCAAAACATGAGACATTCTCTTTGATACTGATTTCATGATTCCTTGCTGGCACTTTGGTTATACACCTGGTGATGCACTGTGGAGGTCTTGCCTCAGTAATGCTAATTACTGATTGCAGTTTGCTTTTGTGAACCTCAGGGTTTACAGGCATTTCCTTAACTTGTCTGTTTATATTAGTGGCACTCAGCCTTTTAAATGAAACTCAGAAATATACAGTATATGCAGTAGTTGAGACATGGCAGGTGTGAGGTTGCTTTTTATCTGCGGTGTGTTCCACTGTAGTGAGTTACCTACTCCTCCTACCTTTCCTTTTCATTGTCAACCCCGCTGGTGTAGCAGTGTTGGACTTTGAAGTTCATCTTTGCGCATCCCCAGTTCTCTGTTGTTTGACAAACTCAATTCAGCAGCAGTGAAGGCTTTGTCTGCTTTTGTGCTCTCTGTCAAAAGAGCCGTTCATGATTAATAGTGGTTTTAATGTCTGTTTTACTACATCAACGCCTCAGTTGTGACATGGAGGGGGTGGTCTTATGCTGCGAGTCTGTGTGCTGGCTGTCTTGGAAGATTTTTATTCCTTACAAATTGTGCTGTCAAATAGGTTATGCCGATCCCTAATCCTCTCTCTCATTATATTTTATGTCTGATCTACTGATAGAATAAATTATATTGCTAGTGGCTATTCGATTAAGCCTCTATGTTTGTTTAGAGGTGTATGTGCTATTTCCAGATAGAGCCACACCATTTTGTTCCATCCATTGTAGGTAAATATGTTGATACATTAGTGATGGTATATCAGCCAAGTCTGATCTGTTTGCAGAGTGCTGTTTGGTGAGAAACATAGGAAAACATGTTTTTGATGGAGGCGAGTCAGCCAACAGGCAGTGCAGCCTTTTAAAATGCAGATGGCTTTCCCTCGTTGGCCAATTAGTAACTTTAGCTCTGGAACACTTATCTGCTTTCATCTTCTTGTGTGTGTCTTTCATTTGGGGTGCAGGGAGCTTAGCGGGTCTGTTTTTGCAAGTGTATGGTAGTGCATGTGTTTGTGTGCACATTTTCTGTGATGGTAAACCACGCACAACTTTATTCTACTGCTGCTGGCTGTGAGACAACCAACTATACTTTTAGATGTCAGATAATAAGCCAAAACACATATTGATTCTTGGTAAACATAGGAATGGAATGCTGAAAGCACCACTGTAAGCAGCTGCCCTGACAGTATAAAACTTAAATGTGTTAAATCAGAAAAATGGCCTTCGACTGAGCTACAGCTGGGTTAAGTAATGTGCAGCATTCCAGCAGCTTTTCTACTGACCTCAATCTTTTCAGGAAACATTCAGTGGAGAAATAGGATCACAGATTAAACATCATTAACAGCACAGAGGCACACAGTGGGAATTTAGATGAGAGACACGATTGCTCTCTAATAATAAAGTCTGTCAATGACATGTTTTGTTTTGTTTTTGTACCCTTTTGGTTTAATTATATGTCCCCATTTTCTGTCTCTCTCTCTTTATCATGCAGGGACCGACCCCAGCCCATTGAGCTCCTATTGCATGGAAACCCTCCTTCCTTGGCAGCCTTCTCCTCTCCCTAGAGCTAGCGGCCAGCATGGCAGGATGAGCCTCTGCCAGCGATGATGATGGCCAAAAAGCAAGATGTCCGGGCACCCACCTACAACCTGGTCGTGGTTGGGCTGTCCGGGACAGAGAAGGAGAAAGGCCAGTGTGGTGTGGGCAAGTCCTGTCTGTGTAACCGCTTTGTACGGCCAAGTGCAGATGACTTCTACCTAGACCACACCTCCGTTCTCAGTACCAGTGACTTTGGAGGCCGTGTGGTGAACAATGACCACTTCCTGTTCTGGGGAGAGGCTGGGCGGACAATGGAGGAGGGGCCTGAAAGCCGTATGAATGTTGTGGAGCAGACAGAGTTCATCGATGATCAGACTTTCCAGCCACACCGAAGCACGGCACTCCAGCCTTACATCAAGAGGGCAGCTTCCACCAAGCTGGCTTCGGCTGAGAAGCTGATGTACTTTTGCACAGACCAGCTGGGGCTGGAGCAGGACTTTGAGCAGAAACAGATGCCTGAAGGCAAGCTTATGGTGGATGGCTTCTTACTCTGTGTGGATGTTAGCAGGGGTATGAATCGTAGTTTTGAGGACCAGATGAAGTTTGTTACCAATCTGTACAACCAGCTAGCCAAAACGAAGAAACCCGTGGTACTGGTTCTTACTAAATGTGATGAAGGAGTTGAGCGCTATATTAAAGACTCACACACCTTTGCCCTAGCCAAGAAGAACCTCCAGGTGGTAGAAACATCAGCACGCTCTAATGTCAATGTTGATCTAGCCTTTCTTACACTGGTTCAGCTAATAGACAAAAGTAGGGGTAAGCCCAAAATTATCCCTTACTTTGAGGCACTGAAACAGCAGAGTCAACAGATTGCCTCAGCCAAAGACCGCTATGAGTGGCTGGTCAACCGAATTGTTAAGAACCACAATGAGACATGGCCCTCTGTCAGTCACCGCATGCAGACTGCCCCTGAGTACAGGGAATATGTTTTCCTTGAAGGGACAGCTAAAGCCAAGAAGCTTTTCCAGCAGCATGTGCATAGACTCAAACAAGAGCATATAGAGAAACGTAGAAAGGCCTATCTAAGTACACTACCACAGGCCCTGTCTGTACTGTTGCCAGAGTTGGACGAGATAGACCACCTGAGCTGGTCTGGAGTTCAGAAAGTCCTGGAGACTAAGAGAGATTTCTCCCAGTGGTTTGTAGTGCTAGATGACACCCCTTGGGAGACCACACCACACATTGATAACATGGAGGATGATCGAATCCCTCAGGACCTCCTTGAGACCCCTGCTGCTGAAAGTATCTATGAGACCCACCTGGAGCAGCTAAGAAAGGAGCGCAAACGGGCTGAGATGAGATGGGAGTTCAAGGAGAAGTTAAGTGTCTCTCCTTTCATCACACCAGGGAAACCCTGGGAGGAGGCCCGAAGCTTCATCATGAATGAAGACTTCTACCAGTGGCTGGATGAGACTGAATATCTGGATATCTACAACAAACATCAGAAGGAAATCATTGACCGAGCCAAAGAGGACTTTCAGGAACTGCTTCTTGAGTACTCTGAGCTTTTTTATGAGCTGGAGGTGGATGCAAAGCCAAGTAAAGAGAAAATGGGAGCCATTCAGGAGGTGTTGGGTGAGGAGCAAAGGTTTAAAGCCCTGCAGAAACTGCAGGCTGAAAGGGATGCTCTGGTATTGAAACATATCCACTTTGTCTACCATCCTACAAAAGACACCTGCCCCAACAGCCCCCACTGTGTAGACAGTAAGATAGAGCAGATACTGGCCTCCAGATTTCCTACCCGCTACCCATCTTCAGACAGTTCAAGACAGGATGGTGGGAGGGCTGAACGGATAAATCTCGTCATCTTGGGGAAAGATGGGCTAGCAAGAGAGATGGCAAATGAGATAAGGGCCTTGTGCAACAGTGACGAACGGTACTTGTTAGATGGCAGAATGTATGAGTTAACTCTTCGCCCCATAGAAGGCAATGTACGTCTGCCAGTCAATTCATTTCACACACCAACCTTTACACCCCATGGTTGCCTGTGTTTGTACAACTCAAAGGAATCCCTCTCCTATGTTGTTGAGAGTATAGAGAGGCTTAGGGAGTCAACTATAAGCAGAAGAGAAAGGGAAAACAGCTTAGCCCAACTCCCACTGTCCCTCCTTCTGGTCACCAAGCGGGGGGTGGGATCCATAGGGGATATTGGAGGGGAGACAGCTCAGAATCTTATCCAACAAGGGCAGCAGGTTGCTGGAAAGCTGCAGTGTGCTTACCTGGACCCTGCCTCTCCAGGCATGGGTTATGGGCGCAATGTCAATGAGAGGCAGATCAACCAGATGCTGAAGAGCCTCTTAGAAACACGCAGAAGTATAGGAAGCAGTTCCCCTCCTTTACCTCCACCATCTTCTGCCTTTAGAGACTCTCAGTCCCAGACAATGCTAGAAGCAGACCTGAGAATAGTCATGTGCCTGATGTGTGGAGACACATATGACCTAGACCAGCTCCTTGCCCCCTTCCTGTTGCCCCAGCATTGTCGTCCTGCCTCCAGCCTCAGCAGTGGAACCTCTGTTTTGTTGGACCTAAGTGTAGGAGGTCAGAGGCAAAATATTGAGTTGTCCCTGCTTTCCTTCCATTCTTCATTCTCCCTCCGCAAGACAAGGCTGGTCCATGGCTACATTGCAGTTTACTCTGCTCGCCGCAAGGCCTCAATGGAGACATTATGTGCTTTCCTGTGTGAGGTCCAAGATATCATCCCTGTCCAGCTGTTAGCAGTAGGGGAGAGTCAGATGGAGCTGTCAGACTCAGAATCAGCTAAGGAGCAGGTCAATCAGGGAGAGGAGCTTGCCCATGAAATAGAAGCCAGGTTTAGCACAGTAATATGTGGACATGGTGGTGTTGTTGGGGGGCTTCATAAGATAGACCTTTTCCAACAGTTCTTCAAAGAGGTGGTAGAGAAACGCACTATTGTTGAGGCCACACACATGTACGATAATGTGGCTGAGGCATGTACCATTGAGAGCATCAGCCCTCGCTGTGGCTCTCCTAGTCCAGTTAACATTCTTATGGACTCAGAGGATGATATTGACCCATCACCGCCGTATCCTACCCAGAGAGAGGATGGCAGTCTCAGTTCCCATCTGGGAAGCTTCAAGCTGCCAGATCTGGATTCAAGTGATACCTTCTCTGTCATTTCTGAGTTTAGCGCCTTTGAAAGCAAGCTGAACAACAAAGTTCCTCCACAAGTGAAGCCCAAGCCTGTCCGTAAAGTTAATCCTGGCCCCTACATGGACCAGCAAGGTGGCACTAACCGTCGCTCCCAAGCTGTCACCTGGGCACCAGGTAGCGATGGTGGCTATGACCCCTCAGACTATGCGGAGCCCATGGATGCTGTGAGCAAACCTCGACCAACAGAAGAAGAAAATATTTATTCTGTCCCTCATGACAGCACACAAGGCAAGATTATCACCATTCGTAATGCCAACAAAGGTCACTCTAACGGGAGTGCTGGGGGGAATGGTTCAGACAGTGAGGCTGATAGCAGCTCATTGGAGCGCAGGAGAAAGTTGTCCGCTATTGGGGTAAAGCCTAAGCTTTACAGAGACAGATCTAAACGGCTTGGCAAGTTCAGCAATTTTAGGACAAGCTTCTCTATAGGCAGTGATGATGAGATGGGGGGTCCACCCAAGGCTAGCCAGGACGAGGGAGGAGCCCAAAAGGACAACTTGATCGAGGAAAGTGAGGACCCAAAAAGGAGAAATATTCTGAAGAGCCTGCGCAGAAATACAAAGGTAAGTAAAAGAAAAGAGACATTTAAGTGATATGTGGGTTTAACATGCAAATCTCACACAAATTTCTGAATGCGTATATCCATTTTAAATCACTAAAAACCTTTTAAATCTTCATTTGATAATATTTAAACTTAATTAATGGATTTAAATACTTTCAAATACAGAATTTAACAAATTTATACTAAAATGTTGCGTATTCATTTTATAACACGTCCACGATCCACCAGCGATTGAAAAGTTAGAATTTTCTCAACCAAAGCTTAGAAAACAGTAATTCTATTCATAA
>JAPZDX010000023.1:16281897-16292803 GCA_029783625.1 Naso annulatus | reverse complement strand
ACCATAGCTTACTAACCCTAACCCTGACTGCATCTGTCGTGCTCAGATGATGCTAGAGCTCAACCTCTTGTGTAATAATTTATGTTTGTTTGATGGTGGCAGTGCTCTCAATCGGTGGTGCTGTTTATGGATCCAGAAGGTCCCCACGTTGCACTGACAATCGAGCTGTGAGCTGAGGTCATCCGTCTGATGATACTTTACACATCCGCTCTTCACATTCCAGAAAAAAATGTCGCACTTCAAATTCATCTACATAAACACCGAGGGCTATAGTAAATGTGTAGATGAAGATTGTCTGACCAAAATATATCATCTTATAAATAAGATGCTCTGTTATAGGCTACAGCTGCTTTACATAAAGTTAGCTTCACCTGCAGGACCTAAAACATATTAATGCTGCCTACATTTTAATGCATCAGTTATAATAATATGATACAATCTACTAAAACCAATATGCCATGGTAGTGTCCTTAGTGTGTGTAGTGATTAGTTTTAATTAATTAGGACTTTTCTGTCAGTAGAGCTGTAGTTTATTTAAGTGAGATTTGGAATGCGGGACTTTTCCTCCTAATTAAGCATTTTGACATCGGGCTATTTCTACTTTCACCTAAACTTACAGTAAGTAGCATTTTTCACAGTAAAATGTCTAAAAACAACTATGTCTTTGCTACATATTTTGAGTTGTGTACTCACATTATCCTAAACATTCACGACAATGTTCAAACTCAGAGAAATATGTTATTTTATTAAAGGTAACAGTGCGTTTGGCTTTGTCCCCTGTCACTGACTTCTGGGCTAACACCGGTCCGAGAGTAAGGGAGGATGTCAGCAATCGTGACTAAATGTAATGTAAACATATGTAAGCATGACCTTGTCTGTGAACGTTTCTGCCTGAGTAAGTCAAATAGCTTTACATTTAATATTGGCTGTTTAAACAAATCCCATGATTCAATGTTGCCTCACAGTGTCAGCCTACAATCTAGTTGACTGTGTTTTGATGGAGAGACCTTTAGCAGAATCACATATTGTGCATTTAACTCCAGGAACCACGTTTAGTCTTACTGTGTGGATATCGAAGTGTGTGTGTTTGTTCTCTGGCAGGTGGTCTTGCAGTTGTTTGCTTGTTTGGATGATGTGAGGCTGTCTGTAGAATTTTACTTGTTTTAGTCAAATTTTAATGACAAACCTCTCCTCACATATTCACATTACAGGCACTCATCTTTCATTTGAGGACAAAAAAGGCAGTTCTCCTGAGAGAAACGACGGCGTTCGTCTCTTGTTAAAATTCCCGAAACAACTTTCATGTTTACCTGACAAAGACCTCTTTTGGCTCTGTGAATTGAATCTTTTTTCCTCAGAGACAAAGGCAGAGGTAGTGTGACATTGTCGTAGGTTATGGATGGATGGATGGATCCTGTTTCTTTCGACCTTTCTTTAACCTTTCTTAACTAAGTAGCTATCTAAAGAGGAGTGGCAGCAGCGTTGGCTGACTTGGATCTTTAGAATGTGATTTCCATGGTTTTTAGCACAATAATTGAACCTTGATCAGATCGGAAAACGATCGTATGAATTATATTTGCAGCAGTTTTGACAATATCAGGGTTTATTTTAGTTAAACTGGAAGATTTTTTCGGGCAAAAATGTCTTTACTGCAAGAAAAAACATTACGTTTGGGGGTTAAAACTGAAATTTTCCTTAAGATTATGTCAGGGTGACTCTCCGAGAAATAATAAAAGTCCATGCGATGTCCCCCCAAGTGACAAAAACAAGTTTGTGTGTGCGTTTGCACGGGACAGGAGTCACAGTTTACAATCTGTGTGGATGTGATGGAATCTCCCACTTGTTCCAGTCATCCCTTCTCTCTCCGTCTCTCCCTTTTTTACTCTGGCTGCTAATCAGCATTTGAAAGGCAGCTTTGACACTGAGAAAGAAAGTGAGGGGGGCACAGGGAGGTGGGGGTAAACGAAAGCATGAGACACAGCGAGTGAGGGAGGGAGAGCCGGGGAGAGACTGAGGAGAGGGGCTGTACAAGCATGCCTTTTATATTTACTAGTGACTGAGAGAGAGAGGGAGCAGCTGAAGGCAGAGACAACTGGTGTGCACGGCTTTCCCAAGAGGAAATGAAAAGAAAGAAGCTCAGCGAGGAGAGTGAATGAGTGAGCGGGAGAGAGGAAGGGTGGGAGGGAGCATGCCGGCTGGAGAGAGAGAGAGAGAAGGAGAGATGTAGTGAGGGAGAGAGAGAGAGCGAGGAAGAGATTCTCACACAGGCTGTGTCCTAATCCGAGTCCATCTCCAAGAAGCAGCGGAGCAGAGTGTTGGTGAAGTGAGTCTGAGAGCCAAGGACAGCTACATCAGCTAGCTCCACTCACACACACACACTCAGTTACACACGCACAGACACACACTGTTCTTGCAACGGGAGTCCACGATGTGTCCGGCTGCACGGTCACGGCTTTTGTGAAAGTGAGGGGATTGACGCTGTCCCGGTCCCAGCCCCCTTGGCTCACACACGCAGTGTTTGTTTGCTGTGTTTAAGCCCGAGGTGCCGGTGGAGGTGGTGGTGTTGTGGAGGTGGTGGTGGGGGGCACCGCCAGGGCAGAGCAAGGGGCTCCGGAGAAGAAGAGGAGGAGAAAAAGAGGAAGAAGAAGAAGAAAAGGAGGAAGAAGAGTGAGACAAAGTGGATCAGATCAACAGCAGCAGACTCAACGCTGGAAATGCCCGCCGTCAGGTGAGGAGATCATGGATCTAACAACTTATGGTCAACACGCGCACAAACCTGCACACACACGCACATGCACGAGTGTACACAGTTTCTCACCCTCTCGCCTGATTTTCTCACACACACACTCTGCAAGCACGCGCAGACGTTACGGAGTTGTCACCTTTTACCTGATTTTGACGTTAAAATCCTGATAAAGATTAAATCGTGTGACAGAAAAGTTGATTCTAAATTGTGAAATTTACATGTGAAGTTGTTTTTTTCTTCTTCTGAGATGACACATCAGCATATGTGCAGCGGTGGGAACTTTATGCCGAGTCTAAATAAGAACAGAGCACAAATATCACACAGTTATTTGACTAAATTTGCGCATTAGCAATTTGCATAAAGTCAAAAACATTTAGGTAGTAAATTGAAAAATGGAATAAAAGAATGAGGCTTTTTTATTTAAAAACTTCCTGGGGTCTCTTTTGACTGTGACAGCATGTTTGAACAAATAATTGATTACAGAGAACACACGATAATTGTGCATATTTTAGCATAAAAGTGTAGATTTATAATTTACCGTAAATGAATGTCGATGTTTTTTAATTTGATCAGATAATTAACCCCAATGTTTGCTTTTCCTTGAAAGCACCATTATTGCTTTTCCACAAAGTTTCTTTGTGCATTAAATCAATTAAGTCGAACTGATGAGACATTTTCTCTGCAAATATTCAAATCTTTGCTTTTCAGATAAGTCGCATAATTATGTATGTTTATGTTTTTTGCTGAGTAGCGGCAGCAATAATGGCACCCCCATTTTATAATAAATTTTGCATGAATGTATGTGTGTATTTGTGTGTGTGTGTGTGTGTGTGTGTGCTTGAGTTGGAGATATAGAAGCAGGGAGCAGAGAGTGAGCGGCTGCGTGTCCGTCTCCACCTGCAGAGGCAGAATTGGTCACAGTTTACTGGCTCAGTAACATTCGGTGCCTTCAGGGTGTTTGCAGCAGGTGGTCCAAATTGGCAGAATGACTGTGACAAACGCACAGTGTTCGCTGGCGCTGTAAAGTAAATAACAACATCAAACCATCACAGAGAGATTTCAGGTTTTCACTATATTTTGTTCTTTTTTTTTGCCCTTACTTCATAATGTGCCGTTATTTTGGTAGGAGGCTTTTCAACATGAAGTAAAAGTCAGACTCTCAGAGTGATGGAACTGTTGGAAAAAAATGTGTGTGCGTGCATTAATATGTGCAAATGTATCTCCATCATCTGTATTGTGTCCTTTTTCTTAAATTCTGCGGTTTTGTTCGCCACTAACAGCATCTTTTGCACACACGCCTGCTGAGACAGCAGGAGCTTTTTGGGTAAAGTCAAACCTGCATAGCGGAGTCTTTCTTTCAGCTGGCAGGATGAGTCGTGTAACTCCTTATAAAAATTGTTACTGTTCATCAAAAAAGTTACTCAGTTTTTAGTAACTCTGTAAAAATTTGTGAAGAAATTTCTGTAATGCATAATCCATCTCTCTTCAATATTGCTTCATAAACAGCAGCAGTTGCATGTCACAGCACTGACACAATGCGGGGTCACGCCGTGTCATCACGTGTCTCTGGTACAGTTTATACCTCGGCCCTCTGAGCCACTGAGCCTCTGCATCCGCTCCTTTTCTCGCGTGTGCGGGATGCTTTGCTCGTGACCCACCATTAGGCCTTTTTTATTAGACCCAGACGCAGGTTTCTCCCTTGGCTTTGGGATTTAAGGAGGGCCGGTTCCTGCCAGCAGGCAATTGTGTGACA
This sequence comes from Naso annulatus, assembly GCA_029783625.1. NCBI lineage: Eukaryota > Metazoa > Chordata > Actinopteri > Acanthuriformes > Acanthuridae > Naso > Naso annulatus. The sequence continues at coordinate 16,288,304 of JAPZDX010000023.1, read as the reverse complement.
GAGCCTGACCTGGATTACTTTAAAGCAAAAATGTCGGCAACAAAGAGTCCTGCTTGAAGACAGCAGACAAAAGTTGAAATGAATGTTTTTCTGAGATCCGGCAGATGAGATCGCTTTTATTTTCCTGCCAAAGGTCAGCGCTTGTGCGTGTTTCTGATGATGCTGTGTGGGTTTGCTTTGCCAGTTTCTGTATTAATTTTGCATAAATAATGACCACTTGAATAGCAGAAGTTAAAACCAGTCATTTATAAATAGATCTTGGTCAGCAGACAAAAGAAAACTCACTTTTTCTAACTTGTAGATAAGTTCTCAAGTAGCCAGACACCTCAGCTCTCACTCCTTTGCTCTTTTCATTCCTCTCGATATTTTTTGCCTCTCTCTGTTGCTTTCTCACACACACACACACACACACACACACACACACACTGAGGTGGTCAGTGTCTGGTGTGTTGACAGACAGCCGCTCACACACACCTCGCGCTCGCCGGGTGTGCATGTGTGTGTGTGTGAGTGAAGTGCGTTGACAGACAGTGTGTGGGTCTGTGACAGAGGGTGTCAGCGCGGTGTCAGGGAGATGTGTTTAGTGTCACACTCTGCTGACCTGATCTCCGGTCGGACTGTCCACTCCGGCCCCGCTGTGGCTCCTTACATAACTTCCGCTGTCATTCACACCACCGGCCTGAAGGGATCCACCAGGCTGTGCACACACACACACACACACACACACTCACACACACATGCAGTTACTTAGTGACGTGCGCCCGATGTATAGGCATCCACACTCGCAGTCACTTTCTCTGAATCGATCGTCAGATCAGGTGCATCCTGCAAATCTTCCTCACGATCGCCCCTCTTTATGTCTTTTTTTTTCCCTCTGTCTTGTTCTCTAATTTATGCCGTGACATAAAGCAGAAGCTACATAAATTAAGACGAAATCTGGAAATATTCAAACAAAGCGTCGAGCTCAGAGCAGTGTGTGGGAATATAGTATAAGGCCAGCGGGTATCCTAGTTTCCCCAGTGTGCTGCAAGACACCTACACAAGTTGTGCAACTCTTATCAAGAGTTTGACACGGCTCTGAACTCTGACATTTGCACCATGCTAATTGATGTGTCTGTATTAGCATGTGGACATCTCTGTGCTGGTGTGCAGAACGAGGGTGCGCTTTCAAGTCCGCACACACGCATTGGTGTGTGCGTGTGTGTGTTGGAGAGAGTGAGTGACCCTGTGTGCTGTGCTTTGGCCTGTGGTTATTTGGAGGTCAGTGCTGATGTGGTCTCTGCCTGCGGGAGTGGATTTACCATCTTCTGCCTTATAGAGACCTGCATCCACTTGGCTGACTCTTCCACAGTCAGAGGGAGAAGTTTCTGTCTTTCTACCTTTTTCTGTTTGTTCATCTGTACCTTTTACAGTTTGGAGGAGCGTTTGAACGTTTGAAAACACTGTATATGAATATGATCAGTATTCTCTGAAGATCTGACCACATTGACCTTCAAAATAAGAAGCTTTTATCATTGACTTTTCGTCACCTTTAGCCTCGCCTTACATTGAGGTCGGGGTATTTCACTCCAGAATAGATCGCAGCTATTATTTTGACTTGTGCTACTTTATTGACCCAGGATCTTCTCTTTCAAGCATGGATTTCATGAGGGTCACGGATGGTTAACTTCATGATGGACTGAGCATTTAAACCGAATGCATTTATTTTAGGGCTTTTTCTTGTTCTCAAAGTTAGCTACTTTTAGATGTTTGAACTTTATTTTGCATTTATACATTTGAGCAGCTCTGGTGAATATTAATGTTCAGCATTTCACTCTCACTGTTAATCCCGCATGTCTTTATGGCTTTTAACTTGCACCAAAGAATGAATGCAGAAGTTCTGACCCAGGGTTTAAAGACTGAAGATTTGATATTTTGTTAAAAAAAGAAAAAAAAAATCATGTAAATTCTACAGTATTTTAAAATTCTAATTTATTTTATTTGGATTATTTTGTAGGTCCTGTTGCTCCAGGAAATGATAAATTAAAAGTAAAAAAAATTGGTATGAAAACATTAAGGCTGTATCTCTTAAAGTTTTTACACTGGCTATGCAGATTAAATCTTTTCCATTACTTTCAATATTGAGCAAGGAATGACTTCCAGTTTATTTGAGAAAAAAATCACTGGAGAGCAGTCGTTAAAGTGCAGGTTATTTTATCTAGTAAATACTTTAAATATACATGATTCAGTGTGCTGGTGCTTTCAACTTCATATTTAAAACAGTGCAGGTGAAGTGGATTTCTTTTGTGTATGCTCAGGCTGAGGTGGATGATAATTATGACAGGCATGGATTGGATTCTGCGTAGCTGCACGCCCGTGAGGAGTGGACATCAAAGCGCGCTCACCAAAGCCCTCTGTAATAAAAGAGGAGGAGGAGAAAGATATTGATTACTAAGAGTGAACATTAGCAAATCTCTTTCTCTCTCCTTTGTTTTCATGTGTCTTCATCTGTCCATCCTTTCTCTCTCTCTCTGTCTCTCTCTTACACCATCTGATTTGCCTTTCTCCGCCTCAACTTATGCTCCCTCCATCCCCCATCAGCTCTCCATCCACCCCTCTAATCATTTATTTATCACTGATCTCTTTATTCCGCATTCTTCCTGTTAAGGGACGGTTCACACTGTGACTGTACGGTGCCGGTTCATTCGCACAAGCTGTTTTCATCGTTTCTTTAAGTGCTTCCTGAGCCCTCCCCTTCCTCCTCATCAACGCAGAGATACCTGGGGGCGGTGATCGGGGTCACTCTGGTCCAATCTAACGCCGTATTGATTCCATTAGATAATTAATGACCCAGGCAGGGGCCAGAGAGGAGCAAAGCGGGGGTTAGGAAGGATGGGAGGGGGTGAGGATGATGGGTGAGGCAAAGGGAATGGAGGAGGAAAGGGGGGGACGCCAAGGCCCTTGAGAGTTGGAGAGAACCTTGGGATGGGAATGATCCAGAGTCGTCAAGGTCAACCGCAGCCGGCGCTCCGATATGGAAGCAGAATGCCGAGCGAGCCAGAATATGGAATGCTGATAGAGTGAAGGGGTTGGGTGGGGGGGATCCTCATGTCCAGCAGCTGTCGATTGATCAGCGGCTGAAAAATTGTACATTAAAAAGTCTTTTGACTTCCAAATCCTGAGGTCCAACCAGGGCCGTAATGCATGATAAGTAGTTTTCAGCCCTCCAACCAGAATACCAAACTTCATCTCCCCGGACGCTCCAGACACTCATTTACAACTACTCAACAACATGAAAGGCAAGATAGAAAACTAGCTACATCAAATATTCTGTTCATGTTATTTCCAACCATGTTTTCTACATCTTCTATGATATTGAGCGTGCTCTATTTGATAAAATATTATTCACAGGAATATCGTGCATTGCTGTTGTGTGTGAACTCCACTTCTACCTTTAGTTGGAGCTAATTAAGGATGGGGTGTGGGGGTGGAAAAACAGGATAGAGCTGTCTAAAATCTGAGTTATCACTGAAAAAAGGCTGGAGTGACTCTTAATACCGTATATATGTTGGGTGAAAACTTTTTCCAGCTCTTGTAGTGTTCATATCTGGATTTTTTGCCTTTTATTTGATAGCAAACAATGCACGTATGACAAGAATCCCATCCTAAATGGCAACAATGTCACAATTGGCTGTCACTTGCAAATTGTAGATAAACAGAGATTGCATAGCCAGCCCTATCTCCACAGCACTGTGTGAGTGCTGGAGAAAGGTCAGATAGCACCTGTTATCATTCTGTTATAGGGAAAGAAAACATTCTGGCTTGTATGTAAATCTTAAAACCAGTCACAGTTGACCCTGGCAGCACTAAACCCAGGATGGTGCTCTTGCATGATAGTAGCATGCAGGAGAATGCCGACCGAAGTAGGTGCCCATTCGCAGGCTTATACCCTCAGTCTACCTCGGGTTAGAAAGACTACGGATCAATAATTCACACAAGACTCTTTCATGCAATATGGAGTTTGTTTTGATGAGTAAACCCGTCAAAATTAACAGGACTTGAAGTGATCTGAAGATGCAGCTTGCGTGTTGAGGATTTTGTGAAATCGGCCCTGGAGACAACAGGATCAAAACATATGGTCCTAGAAAACTTTTGCCTTCAGGTCGTCGCCTAAAATGCCAACTTCCAAGTCTGAAAACACACCTGTCCTTTATATTCATCTGTTTCATGAACCTTAAGTTAATTGTGTAAATATTTTTCCTAAAATCAAGCTCTTAGATCTCATCGTTTGCCAAATTCCTAAAAATGCTAAGGACTAGACCTGCCCTCCCCCTTCTGTACATTGCATTGGCATGGTCCTGCTTCACCTTTGCATAAACGCAGCGTGCATGTTGTCTCCAGTGGGCTATGAGAGCTCCTGTCCCTCCACATTCACAGTCTTGGCCAGCCTCTGTATTGGGCCCCAGGGGTTGGTGAGATGAGGCATAAAACAACCATGTCTCTACCTAGGGGAGGTGGTGGTATGGCAGTGGAGCTATTGTGTGTCTGCGTGCTGTTTGACTTAAATGTGTTCATTTGCCTGATGCCCCTGACTCCCTACGGGGAGGGGGCGGCTCGGGGAGAGGAGGGGCACGCTAACGAACCTCTGACAGCTGGAGGCCCTAATTAAACGTCCCTGCTGAAAATAAACAGAGCAGGAGCCAAAGCGAGCAGCCAGAGAGGAACACACGGCAAACAGCGGCTGTGAACGTTCGCCGCAGTGCCCTCCTCTCTGTTGCTGTTGAGGCAGTGCCAAGAGAGCATGGCTTTATAGGGTAGGGGTCTCAAACACACACTCACACATACACGTACACTACTCTTATGAATATGTAGCACTGCAGCAACACATTGCGAACACCTGCGGTCACACTTGATACAGGTTGATCTCTTGAGCTGTGGGCGCGGTATATTTTTACACCCAGTGCTCTCAGAAGTCACACTTTGCTTTTTCATATATTTCCCACTGTGCCATTACAGAACCCGTCGACTCAGCTCTATTGAGCGGATTGTTTCGCACTCTGTGTCTAGATGACACTTCTGACATTCAGCCTGTTGTGCTGCTAGCTAGCCGGAGCATTAGCAGTCAAAGTGGCGGGGTCCATTTGGGTGAGTGCATTAATGGGCCGCCCAACCTGCGACAAGGTTATGAGGCTGATTGAATAATTACTGTGGAGGCCCCTGTCCATTACGCCCCTGTGTCTGCCCAGATAGAGGGAGACGCCGAGAGAGAGAGATGGAGAGATAGCCGCAGACAGAAAGATGGAGGGAGAGATTAGATAAGCACAGATAGGGTCAATTAAGAGATAAACATACAGGTATGGGATGGAAAAAAGGGCTGTGTGCAGGCGTGTGTGTGTTTGTGAGGCTGTGAAAATTTGACACTAAATTGTCTGCCCGTGTCTCCTTTTTGATCTCTCCGTCCTACTGTAGGCAGCCTAATTTGGCATGTAGCGCATTTATCCAGGTGAGATAGAGAAGGTGACAAAGGTGAAGTTGTTAGACAGAGGTGCGCTGCCCTCTGCTCGACCCTGTCTTTTCTGCACCAGACTCTCTGCGAATAGCACTGTCAATGTTGCAGGTTTGGAGCTTGAGAGGAAAAGATATAGGTTTCCTATAGTTGAGTGAAGATTTAAACATAAGCCTAGGACAAAATATTCTGTCAATGTACAATTAAGTGCCCTGGGACGAGGTCAGATCTAGGGTTGGAAAAATTGACCAGATTGATCAAATTAACCTCTTCACTAGTCCCTCATCTAAATCCCTTAAAATAAAACTTTAACTAGACACTTAGTCATCCAACCAGCCAACAGTTATTTCCTTGTTTTGCACAGGGTATATGTAAGTTGTGTTGCTCCAAACTGAAGTGTCCATTGCCGTTAAATGTGTTATGGATAGCAATAACTGTATTTCCATTAATTTTGAAACGAATTTTAAGAGAACTTTTGACATCTTACAAAATGGAAAATGTAAATTAGGAGTGTTTTCAACCACTGGTTTGGAGTGAATAAATTAGGCTGCAGTGTAGTAGTTTGGTCAGAGGGTGGCTGTATAGGTAACGTTACACATGGCTGTAAAAAAAAAAAGAGTAGAACTAGTAGAGGTTGCAGACAGAAAACAAATCAAATCGTCTTGGCCACCTGAAAACAACTGAAATTGAACTGAAGTCTTCCTGAGCTTGCTTAATCAGCGCATTTAACATATTTAAAGAGGCCATATGATGCTCATTTTTTGGGTTCACATTCACTAGAGCAGGTTTACATGTTTTGATGCTCAAAAACTCATCTGTTTTCTCATGCAGCCGACAGCAGCAGCCCTGTTTATTCCAGGATTTTTTGCTTCCGTCTGAGACGCTCTATTTCAGCTCCTGCCCCACCTCTAAAGGCTTACTC
>JAPZDX010000023.1:16240230-16255744 GCA_029783625.1 Naso annulatus | reverse complement strand
CAGATTATAACCAGAATTTGTACAATAATGGGTTAAATATGAAATTATAATATATTTTTAAATTGTTTTATTTTTTGAAAGGCATCTCAAGGCCCCCCTCTCTGTGACTTGTGGCCCCCCAGGGGCCCCGGCCCCCACTTTGGGAACCACTGTACTAAACCATCCACTTGTGTTCTAAGTCCATTGACTTACAGTATGAAACATGAGTGGTAATTAAGATAAATTAAAATTTAAGAATTGAAGGTTGACAGAATTATTCAATGAATTAAAATCATTTTAAAGCCTCTTGCAGTTTTCTGCCTGCATGAGAATAACAAAATGAAGTCCTGTCTCCCGCAGTGGAGAGCAGCCTTTCTGCTTCACCGTTAGCTTAAAAAAACGGTCATCGCACAGGACGTTGAGGGTGCTGTAGGGTTTTTAATGTGAAACAGACTGAGCACTTAGTTATTTCCTCCGCTAGTGTTGGTTTGAGTCGGTTAATATAGCAGTGTGTGTTGGTCATATGACGTCTTTTGTTACAGCGTATCGCCGCTCTGCTACAATGACTCCGAGTGATGGAGCAGAAAGTTCACAATGAACGTCAAGGTCACATTGAAAATGGCTTTTCCACTGGGACTTTTGGCCAGCCCAAGTCACACCATGCCGTGCTGATTTGCATTTCCATTACGACTTTTACTGCGCAGCGCCACGCCGTGCCGTGCCCGAGATGGACTTTCTCTAGGGTGGAGCCAAAGCGCATCGTTCCCACCTCTGTGAATGTTTTCAAAATTGTATCCCACCAATCAGCGCATGACATCATTAGTTAAATGCACGCCCACAAGCGGGTGGCCCTGTTGTAATGAAAATGCAAACCCCAGCAGTGCTGAGCTGATGTGCTGGACCAAAACAAGCGGTGCCAAGCCAGCACATGTATGTGGAAAAATGCCAAAAGTAGAGTTTGGTATTTAGAAAATTGATTTGCAACATTTATGCATCAATTCCAAAACTTGTGAGATAAGAAGCTTGATCCTTATGTGAATTGACTTTTTTTTTTACCCACTCCTGTGAGAGGCCATATTGTTTTTTGGTCACATTGTCTCTTTACTGAATGGGAGAATCCTGCAAGTACTCCTATGCACAACCACAGTTTTTACGTTCTTTCATTTGTAATAATAAATATGATATGTGGGAGAAATATTGACGAGCAAGTTTGCATTGGAGACGTTTTCGTTTAGTGAGTCTACAGCCTGTTTGACCTCTGACCACGCCCAGCTTGGCTGATAATAATTCACCAGTTCAAGTCCCTCAAAATAAGTTGGTGGTTTCTTCAAAGAGTAACTTTAATTGTCATTGAGTGGTCAGAGAGGTGCTTCGTTGCACATGTAACCACACCCAGCAGTGATGTCACAGCATACTGACACACCCTTGAGTAGGGTTAGAGATGTTGAACAGCAAATACGGGATTTTCATTGTGTTGTGTCACTCATTATTATTGAGTTTACCAACATTCTCCACTTGCAAAGGGAACATGGAAGAGAAGAAATAAGCAGCCATACAGACTGATCACAGTTCTTACAGACTCCATGGGGTGTTTGTAGCCGCCCAAAAGCTTTGACATACACTTACGTTTTTTATAAGGGGCATGTCAGCTTCGACAGCTTTGTGCGAAGGCTCCGCATTACACAGAGATCTCCTCACAGCCAGAATGGAGAGAAGGAATGATTATAGTGGCCAATAACTCTTTCGGTGTACATATGAGCATGCAAGTCTTTTAAGAACCACAACAAAACAAAACCATCTTGTCTGATTGCAAGATCAGGAAAATAGTTGTTGGTTTGCACCTGTAACAAAGGAGAGGAATGTAGGAGAGAAAGAGAGACAGTGGTAAAGAGGAGAGAGAGAGTCTGAGTGTGTAAATAGAGTTTAAATGTGCAGTAGGAATGAAATTCGCCTTGGGATTGCCTAGGTAAACAAGACAGCCGAGGCTTTGGTGGAGATGCTAATAAAACAGAGCTGTTCTTATCAGCTGAACAGATGGCCTAACCCATCACATCTCCTCAAACAGGGCCTAAACCATCAGCATTCTAATGAAATTATTTATGATCGAAGATTACGCTCAAAACCTTGAACATACAACGCCACGTTTACCTTCCCGGAGAGATGAGAGCGAGCGGCGATGGCGGGGGTTTATGATGAGAGAAGAGGCAACCCGAAAGGGCAGATGGAGTTAAGAGTTGAGGAGATGAGTTAGGGGGATATGTGAGAGCGAGCACAGAGTATGTTTGTGGACACATAAGATGAGAAAGAGGAGGTGGGAGGAAGAGGACAAAAACCCATTGCTGTATTTTGTCAGCGGGTGGAGGCGGACGCAGGGGAGAGAGGAAGGACAGAAAAACAAATGATGTTCTGAGTGAAAAAGTGTAACTGGTGGTTTGTTTTAGAGGACATGTTGCCCCCTCGGACCGCCCCTGCCCTGCCGCCTCTGGTCCCCCCTGCCTGACCCCTCTGCCCCGGCTTACACACGGGGCTTCTCCCCTGACAGGGGGGTTGCTTAGCCGGCTTAGCCCAGGTCAGGCACCTTGACCAAGGGCACAGCCTGCCGCCCACTCCCCTGGCGCCTCCAGGTATCATTTTCCTTCACACCGGGTCTCCAGTTCCGGCAGCTTGGGGATCAACCTGGGAATGCCACAAAGCAGCTGGGGGGAGCGTGGGAGGAAACGGAGGAGGCAAGAGAAGAATGGATGGCGTTGAGGAAGAGGAGACAAAAGGAGGTGAAGAACTGGAAGGCAGGAGAGGTGGGAAAGGATGGAGAAGTAAGAGCATGGACTGGGAGGAGAATGAAAAGGGATAAATGGGGTAAAGAGAAGGGAGGAAGGATGGTAGATTAAGGGAGGAGAGAATTGATCTGGGAATGGTTAGTATGCAGCCCCCGCTCCCCCTCACCCCTCCCGCCCTCCCTCCCTCTCTCCTCTCCCATCAGTCAGTGAGGGCTGAGGGCTGAGAGTGTGTTGTGGACCACTGCCCGGATGCCTCATACATATTAAAGCCCCCTGCTATTATTTATATCATGTCTCTCCTTCCCCTGCTCGCTGCCCTCCTCCTCCTCCTCCCCCTTCATCCCCACCACCACCACCACCACCGCCATACATACGTGCACGTGCATGTCTACACAAACAGGTTCACACACACACACATGCACTGACAGACAACTCCTCACACAAACAATGACACACAATAACGCGCAGAGACACAAAAACAGACAGTCTAGTCACATACACAGAGAAACAGAGGCCCGCCGTGTGCTTGCATACACACACACACAAACACACACACACACAAACACACACGCAAGCACACACGCCTTCAGAGAGATTTGAATGATCTCGGTCTCTCCTCACGTCTCCCTCCGCGCCACATTCTATACCTGTTTTTATGTCTGAGCCTGACTCATCCTCTCAATCGCTCCGTCTCTTTCTCATCTTCTCATTTCTGTCTGATCTTTTTCCAATCCCTCCCTCCTGCCTGTGATGGAGTGATATTATTCGGATAGGTCTTAAACCCGGTAAAGCCCATAAGGACCTGTTTGTCTCTCAACCTTGTTTTTCAATATGACAGGGTCGGAGGACTGTGTCTCTTTCAGATGACCAGTCCGGTGTTCAATGAGCGGAGGTAAAGTTCGTCCTTGTTTCAAAACGACAAGAGTTCACTCTAAAGAACCGTCACTGGCAGACAGACAGACAGACAGACAGACAGACAGATAGATAGAAGGATAGACAGACAGACAGACAGATCTCGATACAATCAATAATAAAAGACGCCTAAAGCAAGGTTCATCCACAGTTTCAGAAACCAAACCCAGTCCATTCACTTGTCAAACACGCAGCCGCTCAGTGCGTAGATGCGAACTCTTAATTTTTAAAACATTCATGAACGAGTCAGTATTTGATGTCAGAATCAAAAGGAATGCGGCAGAAAAATCCAGCACCTAGTAATTACACTGCTGACGTTTTATCTGCATAATGAAGAAAAGACGGATCAGAGAGAAACACTTATGCTGTGGATTCAGGGGTTGTGAACACACAGGATATTTATCATGGACCATAGGAGGTTTATAGAGTAAAAAAAAAAATTGGCAAACATAGTTCTTAATAAGGTTGCAGTGCTAAATTTGTTTTCCTTTTGCTTGCAAACCTCAGCTTAATGTGATGGTTCTGCGTTTTGTTAATCGCCGTGATAACGTTTCAGTCAAAACAGTCGACGTGTGTAAACAAAGGGGTCGCTCATAGTGATGAACATGCAGAGAATCATCAGCTGAATCTGCAGTTCCGCTCGGCTTTATGGCGAATTTCAGTTCACGTTGATCCGTCCTGACCAAAACTTTGCTGTTACACACTGCAGCAGGCAGCTCTAAAAGTCCACCGCACGCTGCCTGATCAGCACCAAACAACACACAAACTAGAAATAAGCAGGAGAAGAAAGTGGAGCATTTAGCAGCCAAAAAGCCAGACATTATACTCAGAGTTGGCAGAGACAGAACACAGAATTAAAATAGAGAATAATGGACTTACAGTCAGCAGCTGGCAAGAAAGACAACTACAAATCAATGGTAATGTTCAATCAACTGCTGGATGTGCAAATAAGCATTTGTTTGTTAAAGTGATAGTTCACAGCAAGATTCTTTTTCGTATATCAATGCTCACCCTTAGATATCTTATATTGAAGAATGTTTTTTTTTTCCTTCCAGCTTTCCTTTGCAGTAAACGGGATTTCAAAAATGCACACTGACTTTTGCTGACAGCTCAAGGAGATACGCCCGAAAACATCGAAACTATCTAAAAGGACCATCCAAAACTCTGAGCAGCCTTGTGTGGTCTAATTTAAGTCTTCTTTATCATGTCGTATGCTCGACCCTTCCAAAACGCCTTTATTTCAGCTAGAAAGCTTCTAAATCCAACACATCCGATCCAACGTTTTGGTGTGGCGTGTTACGGTTGTTCGAAACGTCAGTCAGCTCCAGCTCGAATAAATATGGTGCCACCGAAAAACTGCAGAATCTCTCTCTGCACTTGCCATTTTTGTTCGCTTATCCTCATTTTTATTTCATTAAAAAAACTTGTGTATCGTGGCATTCAGTCACTTAGTGATTAACACGCAAACTTTGTAGCTGGGGACCTTTTTATTGTGTTGCACACCTCTCTTTTTCATGATTTTCACCATCAAATGAAGATAGGACATTTTTTTTGTGTATTGGGCTTAAGAGATATCAAAATACATAAATACCAATGGTCAACCATTTCTGACAGAGGGATTTTTTTTCGCTATGTAGGGAAATTCTCTATTTGGTACCTATCAAATCTACTAATAATATGTTTTATTAAAGGAAGCACTATTTTTAAAAAAACGGGGCATCCCTCAGGAGGTTACACCCTGTCTGGGACGAAGACCTTCTGTCCGTTCTCTTACCCTCCATCCCTCAGTGGGGTTTCCTCCATCTTTACCACCCTCTGTTTACTCATCGTCCACGCTCTCATTCCTCCACTCCCACCTTCCCCGTTCCTACTTCCTCCTCTCCCGCGGCTGTGATGTCCTTGAGGGCCTGCTGAAGCTCCCATAAAGCCTGCAGTAAATGGCTCTAATCCGGTAATAAATGGCCGTGTCCTACAGACAAGGGTGTGAGGCTGCTGCAGCCACGGCTTTATCAGATGGAATGGTATTGGCACACACGCATGCCCTGAGACACATACACAGACAGTCACAGATGTAATGGAAGCTGCACACGTGTGTGTGTGTGTGAGCATGCGCGCACTCTCACACGCACACGCACACAAGCGTGCTCATTTATACAGCTTCAGATGGAATCACATCTGCTCCGATTGTGCTGCTTTTATGGATGCCATGCAAGAGCAGCCCCACTATTACCTTTAAATGATTAGAGATGCGACTGTGATGCATTATGATGATAGGATCATATAGAGCTGTATGAGCTGTTGTGTTGCTCTTTATGCTCGCTTGGATAGACTGTAACGGAATGAAGGAGCAGGGAGGGACGCGGGGAATAAGAAGAATAGTAATGTGACCTTTGGAGATACTTGGAGTTCACCTGTTTTTAATCAGCAAATACAATTGATTTTTGTCTCCCAAGGTTTTATTTGTGTAATACTGTAGTCACTTGGTCCTCCGAGACTGGACCTAAATGTATGTGCGTGCATGTATGTGTGTGTTGGAACGTCTGACAACCTCCACATTCCTTGTTGAGTTGTAACCCGGAGCAGTGCTTTCATTTTCCTGTCATAACATATATTGATTTTTTCCTCCGTGTCTGTGTGCGTGTGTGCGCAGGTATATGTGCTCAGAGCTTCAGTTTTTGATCAGCGTATGTGTGTCTGTGCAGGTTGAGCTGACCGGCAGCAGTGTGTTTGACTACATCCACCCAGCTGACCACGTCGAGATGGCAGAGCGGCTGGGAATCAGGCCGCACCTGAGGGCCGAGGCTGGCTGCCTCACGGCCCCCGAGAGCGCCTCCAGCTCCGCATCCACCTCCTCCCTGGCTGGGACCCCCGAACCCGGTATGAGTCATACAGTCAATTTGTTAAAAAAAAAAAAAAAGAGAGAGAGAAATAAAAGGAAAAAGAAGATGCTTTCATGTTAAATTATCTGAACTTGATTTACATCATCAAAACAACAAAAAGCAAAGCGAAACTAATTGAATTCATGTGAAATCACGGGGGACAGATATTTTTATTCCACGTCTTCTTCTCTCCTCCTCAGCAGCTCCTTCCAGTCCTCACTCTCCTGCTGACGATCCTCCCGACCGTGGCTTCTTCATCCGCATGAAGTCCACGCTCACCAAAAGAGGCCTGCACGTCAAGTCTTCTGGATACAAGGTACGCTTATTGATAAAATTTTGAAATCATGCCTTGTATTATTCACACTTTCCGCTTTACCTGCTTGTTTCTGGAGGGATAAAACAACCAGCAGGCCTCTGTCCTTTTGTTTTGCACTTCCAGGTTTTCATAGCACTGTCAAGTTGGTCGTTTTCAGCGTATTTTATGGCTGTGACCTTATTTTACACTGGACGGCTGCACATAACAGTTTACTGCTCTTGCTGCTATAACACCATCGCTGCTGCATACTATAACTCAGAATTTATAATAAATGTATATTGACGAGTTTTATTTTTCTGGGCTCCTCTTGTTACTTTCCTCATGTTAAATTCACCACTTAAAATGCAATAATCTGTCCAAAGTCCATATGATTTTTTTATTTTTTCCTGCAAAGACGACCCTGAGTGACACACTGCTGTCTTGTGATTGGCAGGTGATCCACGTGACAGGACGAATCCGCTGCCGACCTGCACTCGTGCCAGGCTCCGCTCGCTCCGTGCGTCGACCGATGGGTTTGGTCGCGCTGGCGCACACACTCCCGCCCTCCACGCTTAATGAAGTCCGCATGGAGAGCCAAATGTTTGTCTTCCGAGTGAACATGGACCTACAGGTCACATATTGTGAGAACAGGTCAGGGTTTTGAAGCTCAGCAGTATGGATCCGCACATATTGTGCAAAATATAAAATGCGCCGAATCCTGTGTTGCTTTTCAGGTGTTTCGCTTTCATGTTTTTTCATGAGTAGCTGGCAGAGAACCCTGCCAGGTGGTGGTTTCAAAAGACACACCTGCTTCTGATTAGCAGACAAATGAGCTTTTTGTTGCATTTCTTTGCAGAATTTCAGAGTATATGGATCTGACCCCAGCAGAGGTCGTGGGACATACCTGTTACCACTTCATCCATGTAGAGGACTTGGAAAACCTGCGGCAGAGCCATGAGGACTGTGAGTCACATCCATAGGCATCATCCCCACCCTCTTTAGCCTGAACAATGTTTTAACTCCAGGCTTGATGAATCAAAGAGAGTCCGTTGAAATCTCATCCTGTCTTGTTGTGATAGGCGCCCTCTGCTGCCATCATCATGAACTGTCTCTCCTGTCTTGTCCTGCCTCTTGTCACACATTTTTTCTTTCCTCTTTCGCCCCGCCTAGTGTTGAGGAAAGGCCAGGTGGTGACCGGCTACTACCGCTGGCTCCAGAGGAGAGGAGGCTACCTGTGGATCCAGTCCACCGCCACTGTGTCCATCAACCACAAAGCTCCCCACGAACGCAACGTCATCTGGGTCAACTACGTCTTGAGGTCAGTGAAGCCACAGCGGAGCCTCTATTTTCACTGCAGGACAGCTGGTGTGAAGCGAGTTTATGTTCGCAGGCACCACACTGTGTGTAAAGATCCTTTGAAGGGATAGATGATGAAACGCAAAGGGATTATTGGGAGAGTTTCACTCCCTCCAACATGTGAGAAAACTGACGAGGAAACTTTCAGAACAGTCACTTCAAAGCAAATCACATTAGTGGTTATTGTTAGCAGTTAAACTGTTCATGTATATTCTACTCTTTCTTTTATATATATATATATATATATATATAATAATTGTATTTAAAATTATAAGATGATAAATATTAGTGAAGTCACCTTATGTTTTCTAAATCTTTAAAAAAAATTTAGATGTTTTTGCCCTCAAACACATAAGTGTCGGAGGTGGATGATTAGATTCAAAAATAGCAACAACTAAAAAAGAATCTCACACACTGCCCAACTTGCAATAAGTATTTTTAATTGCAACGTTTTGGTACAAAACTTCATCAGGCAAAATGATGAAGGTCAGCGCAGAAACCTTGCAATATAAAATACACATGGAAAGTTGGACGGATTTTTTTTTTCCTTATAAATAGATATAATTATTAATCTAATTTGATTTTATTGCTGACAATCTGACTTAAAAAGTCAGATTCTTATCATTTCAGACTGTCAATTGTCAAAGATGAACCATAGATTAAGAAGCTGTCACAGTGCATAATGTTCTGAACGTTACTTTTTTGGGGGTAAAATTTTTATATATGTATTCATATTTCACACAGAGTTAAAAATCATTCATCAAAATTTCAGTTTTTAGTTGCTTCAAAGCTGTTCAGTTGTCTGTAAACAACAACACAGCATTACTTTCTCACTGTTTAATGCCTTTATTCTAAAATTGGCAGACATGATCTTATAAGAAGGCTTTGAAACTGATTAAGGGAAAGTGCTTTCTGTTTAAGTTCAAATTAACCATTAAACGCAGTTTTACTTTTGTTTAAGGCCTGTATTTATTCACGACACAGGCAGCAACCTCGAGAGAATGCGCTTGTCTCCTTATTTCCCTCTTGTATACACACACACACACACACACTTATTCACATAGCTACACAAACACACTCCTTGTATGCACACACATGCACAAACGCCGTACAAAGCAAAGATACACACACACACGAAGCAGTCAGACAAAAACAAGAGGAGTAGGCTGAATTTCAATGCTAATTGGACTGAAGCTATATAATTACAACAAATGGATGTCAGAATTTTGGGGCTGAATGGTGTTTTAGTTAATTAGTGCTGTAATTACAAGAGCTCATTAACTTCTCCAACAGCCTCCTCCTTGTCTGAGCTTAACTGTGTATAGGTGGGCTGCTGAGTGCGGCATGGTGTGTGTTTTTTGTGTGTGTGTTTTTTGTGTGTGTGTGTGTGGAGAGGCGGGGTCTGCCTATCTGTCTGTGTGCATGTCAGTGCTCATGTATGTGCGGTACTGTTAGGTGTGTGTTAGGTGGAGGTTAGAAGGGTGTGAGGCAGTTTGGCTATTGGAGGTTGTTATTAGACTGATTATATGTTTTTTTCCTATCTCTAAGTATTCACTCAAATCAGCTCAGCACTAGCGTTTTTTTTAAGCTGTAAGTGGTTTTAAGTGGTAGATGATCATTTGTGTTTTGGTCCATCTTTTCTCTCTCCCTTCCTCCGCTCTCACATCCATCCATCGCTCCATCCGTCTGTCCAGTCGAACAGAGTTGCCCGACACTCCCCTGGACCTGCTGCAGCTACCGGAGAATGTAAGAGCAGAGCGACTTCGAGTAAGCTCGTCCCCCAGCAGCAGCTCCCCGCAGGCGCGAGGTAGGATGCTACACACACATTACTGCCATCCCATGATGCTCGCTGACACGCAGAAACATCTGCCTGTGCCTCTTCTACTTATCATGAAAATTCCTCTTCCTCCTCAGGCTCGCAGCCGGTGAAGAGCACAGTGGGGAAGAGTGACCCTGACACTAAAGGCAGAGACAAATTCACCGCCGCTGCTGTCCAGTCAGAGGACAGGAGGAAGCGCCTGCTGAGGTCTGAACCCGAGGGTGCTCCTCCCGAAACCCGTCGCAGGCTGGAGGAGCTACGTCACACAGAGGAGAGCGTGTCGGCCTCCTCTGACCTGGCGAGCGAAAGCGAGGTGGAGGAGGAGGAAGAGACAGAGTGGGACCAGGGGGGAGACAGTGACAGATTGAAACAGGAAGATGGTGGGGGAGGAGGTAAACAGAGCAGGGGAGGAGACGCCCCGTCAACAGGGGAGAGGGGGGGCAGGGTGCACAACGGCCGGGCTGTGATCCAGCAGCTGAAGAGCGTAGTGACGCCGTCGCCTCTGCCTGGCAGCCCCAGCATCAAAACTGAACACGAAGCCCTGACCACTGGGGGGCGCTGGGGGTCGCACGCACAAACTTCCACCTCGCACACGCACAGCACCCAGCCCCAACCCTCACATGCACACACCCCCTCCAGCAGCCTCAACGGTGACAGCCCCACCACCCCGATCCCTGACTCCTCCTCCAGCAGTGAGGCCCCCCCAAAAGGGTTGTTCACTCCCCCATCCCCAGCTTTGTCCCCCGCCATGTCCGTGTCCTCCCCGCTGCCCCGAGATGAGAGGGCCGTGTCGGGGGTGGTCAGTCGGAGCACTGGCGGAGCGGGCAGCGGTCCTGACTTTGAGCTGCTCCAGAGACTGGCTGCGGGGGGCGCGGCAGGGCGAGTCCTCTTCCACCCCCTTGCCCTCGGCCCGCAGGGCCCTCAGAGCCTCTACGCTCCCAGCACTATCCGCTACGCTCCACCTGAGCTGCCCCCCTCCCACCACCACGGCGCAGGACACAGCGATGGCCTGCAGCTACGCTCGGACCACCACAAGGGACCCCCGCCAGCCTTCTTCCCCCACCTACAGCGGTTGGCCGGCTTGCCACCCTTCAGTGGTTTCTCCCCGTCTGACAGCCCTTTCTCCTCCGGCCTGCCCTTCTGTATGAATGGACTGAGGGGGGCTGCAGGCTCCGAGGAGGACTGAGGGTGAGGGGAGGAGGTGAGAGGACAAGATGAAAATGAAGGACTGAGAGTGACAGACCAGAAAGAGAGACATTGAAAAGGGCAGGAGAGACAGGGATGGCAGGACATTAAGCCTCTAAGGACGTTACTAATTGGACAATGAGTTGAATAACCGTGATCTAAAATATGTGACAAGCTGCTGCCATGGGGAACTACTATGGTGGACATGTGACAGTGACTCTCGGAGAAAACGGGACATGGAAACTTTTGACTGGTTGTCCCTCAAGACTTTCCGTCTCTACAACAATAATGAACTCTGCTCTGTGTCTTTCTCTAGATGACTGTGTTGATTTCTGTGTCTCTTCCACTCAGAGAAGCCATATTGTACATAGAAACAAAACCATAAGGACCCTCAGCTCATATCCTCCTCACTGTCACTCCACTTAACCCCATTAACGCCAGTAGAAAGAGTCGGACTCGTCTGTAGGAATGAGAGAGACTTTGGAATATAAATTTTTATTATTGCAGTATTACGCAAAGCTGAGAGTTTGATCGTAGGGTCTCCCCTAAAATAGATGGAGGCAGCCCTCTGGTGTTTTTGTATTGAGATTCAAAATAATAATTAAAAAAGAGACTAGTATTCGTCTGTCAGCCATACTTAAAGCACAGTACTGGGACAGAAAAATGAACAATGTCGTCCCACACATTCCATTATGTATAAGGGAAGAAGATGCAATGCAGACAGGACGCGATTTCTGTTGTTTGATTATAGGAAAGTCATTTGTTTAACTGAGTATTAATTATAGTATATTATGTATGATGCTGCGGTTTTATTTGTGTATGAAAGCCATATTCTTTTTCTATTACTTAAATTTTCTATTCATTTTTTAAATTTTTCTCCTGATAAAGCAGGAGGAAGAAACTTGTCTAAGCAGAACGAATAATATTGTTTTATTGGTTGTCCAATATCATACAAATGCCTTTTTTTTAATTATTCTCTTGAAAAAGATGTTTCTGAAAATGTTTTTGGGAAGGAAAATCGTGCTGGACAGAGTGTTTATAATCATTCGAACCTGTGTGTGTTTTTTTTTTTTTCGAGCACTTAGTGAAATTTGTTCTGCTGTGAACTCAAAGCACTTCATCACGTCACACTCGCGGTGTGATCCTGTTAAAACAGAAAACAATGCAAGAGTGGTCACCTTTGTCACAGCCTGCCCACAGCGAGGTGGAGAGGATAAGTGGAGAAATAAACAGACCACATGTGGTCATTAAAGGACGACCGTTAGAGGTCAATAAAAAAAAACCATCCACATTTATTCTGATAGTGGTGTCCATTCGAATAAAGTTTTAGATTTGAAAGTGGGAATTTAACACTTTAAATTTCTGTTTCATGCTGACAGATTGGAATTCCTCTCAGGAATGAAAAAAAAAACAAACACTTTTTATATGATACAAAATGAAATAGCTTTTTTTTTTTTTTTTTTTTTAAATTAGTGCTTGCAACATTTGATCTTCCATTGGAACTAAAGTGAGTCTCAATTCTGACAAAAATTAAGAAGGTAAGAAAGTCACATGTTGAACAACAGTAATAAACAAAGCAGCAAACACTCAGAAATGAACGTGATGATTCTCTAGCACTTTGAAAGTCATTCAAATTAATTTGTCATGTGATCAAAATTTATATGATCTGTTAACAGACGTCTTCACCGATGCCATATTGACAGAAGCTGTATGTACCTTGTTTTTCTTTGCTTTTAAAGTGAGATTATGGTCGACTGTGTGACCTGAAGAAAAAGGCTTAAAAAAAAAAAACAACAAACAAAAAAAAAACATTTCTGATTGTTCAGATCTGATGTGCACTACACACCCAAACTGTAGCTGTCACATACAAACATGTGCGTACACATACTCTCGGGTGTTTTACGGTATAATATGCGTGTATGACGGTGTGCGTGTGCGCTCGCTTGTACAAGTGTGTCTGTTTTTTGGGTTTTAATTTGTTGTTTTTTGGTTGAATTAAATAGCTAACCCCTTGCCCATCACTGTGACTCTAACGTTATCCTCCCATCTTTGTGAATACTCCACCTGCTCATCGAATAAAATGAACAAAATGTAAAAAGAAGAACCGTGATACAGATGACAATAACAATAAAATATTCCAGTAGAGGAGCACAACTCAAAGCTTGGTTGTTTTCTTTCTTTCTTTCTTCCGTGCTGCCACCAAATGCAGCATTTAAGATATGTGAATGATTTTATGTTTTTTTTCATTAAGGTTTCACGTGTGAGGCGAGTAGATCGTCTGGGAGACATATTTCAAGATAATCAAGTTTGTTCTCCACCACTTTTCTACATGTTTGATTTGTTAGTCTTAGCTGTCACTAACGTGCACTTTACTCACCTAACTTTAACATTTCAGACATTTATGCGCAGCCTTTTGCTTCATGCGAGAGACAGACACAAGGTTACCAAACACATGGGACGACTCAGCGGTGGAATAAATTCAAAAGGTGCCTGTGTCACTGCAAGTAGTTGTGTGTCATCTACAAAGCAGGTGGGCAATCCTGCACATCCCGGGAGTGGAGAAAACACTATAACGCACACAATAAAACACAGCAACATTGATCCTTTTTAAAAAAAAAACAAAAAAAAACGTTGGAGCAGGTTTGAGCAGCGGTGACGTGACGCTTCACAATCAATTCATCTGAAATGGACACAAAAGCACAGAGTCTCACGGCTGTGTGCAGGCATGCATCAGCCGTGTGCAAACGCATGTATGTATGTGCGCGCGTGTGTGTGTGTGTGTGTGTACATTGGTGGTTTGCCTGTGTGTCTGTCCGTGAGTGTGTGTGCATCTCTGTGAATTTGCAAGTGTGTGTGTTGTCTGAAGCAGCCCCAGGGAGGGGCTCTGACATTGAAGACGGGTTAAATCCTGTTTTACATTCAAGTGGCAGGCCCCAGTTCATTAGAGTGAGGATCATTCCTCCTCAAGACCAAAGGAAGTGCATACTAAACAAGAGCAGTTGTTGGGGAGAAAATGCCATTGTACGTGCAAAACCGTATGTACTTTATAAGTAGGTGTGTGTGCGCGCGTGTGCCGAGAACGAAGCTGCACAACAACCTCAGTTTCTTTCATTTAGAGTACAGTTTTTACATAGCGAAGTAAAGGTGTGGCTTGTGCAGAGGAAATCAGTGTGCTATTTGTGCATATGCATGTGTGTGTGTGTGTGTGTGTGTGTGCACAAGTCATGGCAGCTCTCCTCACTGTCTCCCACTCAGCCTGTCATTGAGTCACCTATATGCCCTCTCTGTCACTGACTTTGATGGCTTATCTTACCCCCTGAATTGGAGTCGTGCTCCCGGGGGAAATACCTCAGCACATGTAAATGCATTTGAAAGAGTAAAAATATGGGCAGGAATAATAGAGTGAGGGATGGGGGGAGACACCCAGACAGCTTCCACCTGACACGGGCTTACTGCACCTCCACAACTCTCTCTGCTCGCCGTCCCTCCTCCGCCGCCTCCACTGTCACTGTTTCCCAACAATCTTCTCTTTCTCCTCTCAGCCAGCAGAAGGCCAATCCATCCTTAATGCCGTTCTCGGCGCAGATCCTTTGATCCATACGCATGGCATTTAACACCTGAGAACAGATGAGGAGTCTGCTCTCAAAATAAGCAGAGGTTGTGGCTCCTGCTTTCGGGGCTGGGAGTGTAGACGTGCAGCTCAGGTTCAGAGATGTATGAGGCCAGACTTGGACTTGGAGCTGTGGCTGCTGTTGTGGTTTCTGCAAGCTGCTCAGGGGTCTGGGGTGGATGGTGTTTGTCAGTGAGGGCGCGTCTCCTGCCTCTGGGCGCCCTGCCCTTTAGACGCGCCAGGCCTCAGGAGCCTCTTGCATGCCAAACAGACCTGTGCAGTCAGATGCAGCCGCGGAGGAGAGAAGGGGAGGGGAGGAGAAGCGAACGTGAGGAGGAGTCCAGAAAGAAAGAGACTTGAGGGCGAAAGGGTAGAAGAGGATCTGAGGGAGGGGAGGAGAGGGGCCCGAGGGGAGGAGGTGGGATGCTGGTCACAATGCAGCAGCCGTCCAGACACACCCTGCTTTGTGAAACACAACTGCACCGAAACGCCCCGGGAATCAGCGAAGGAGAAGGTGGGAGGTGAGCGAAGGCGAGAGGACGAGAGGAAGAGAGGGTGACACTAAGGTGAGTCTCGACAGCAACAGTGTGTGTCGATGGCCGGGAGATATCACAGACCTTCGCCCTCGCCCAGTCACTGATAGTTATCACAGACAAACCCCCCCTAATACCAACACTCCCACACACACACACACACACACAC
>JAPZDX010000023.1:16217418-16228556 GCA_029783625.1 Naso annulatus | reverse complement strand
CATGAATGCAAGCATAATAATAATAATTGTATATTAGTTAAATTTTTTTGGCATTGAGTATTTTTACTTTAAAGACTTCAGGTACATTTTCCTGACTGTACTGACACACTTTTACCTGAGTAACATATTCAATGCACAATTTTTACTTGAATGTTTACAATGTGTTATTAATATTTTTACTTAAGTAAAAGGGTAACATCTGGATACTTCCTCCACCTCTTCACACTGATATATCTTTTTCTAAAATCTAGGTGATGAAAAAATGACATATTTCTTTACGTAAACTGAGTATTGTAAGATATTTTAAGAGAAAATAACATAATGTACCAAAACTACAGGATACAGGATGGGGAGCCGTCGGGGTTTGTTGCAGGTGTGTGAACGTGTGTGTTTCCAACCTTGTTTTTTCCTTTAGTTATGGTACGGCTTTCCTTTTGATGTCTGGTACGTGGGAGCCCTGATTTATTTTGAGGCCACTTTGTTTTCTCTGACCGTAACTCTTGCGTGCACGACATTGTTGTGGTCTACATGTCGGGCTAATGGTTTGCACATGTGTGTGCTTGTATGTTAAATCACCACCTATGTAATCAAGTCCACCTTAAGTCCTGTGCCAGACATTTATTATATTGTAGGCTTTTCAAACATTACCTTGGGCAATGCAGGAACTTGGTACAGATTCTCAGCTGCGTTCAGAGCCAAACAATGAATCATCATTCTCTGGTTGCTTGGCAGTGGAAAAGCTTGAAGGGATTGTGTTATTTCCTGTCGACTTTACTGACTGTGAAGGCCGTGTGGTTTGAATGACGAACTCATTCTGCCAAGCATTTGTAGTAAGAATTCCCTTTGTCCCTCTAAGCACACTACCTTTCCTCATTTCTTGGCCCTTAATTAGGGTCAACCTTTGGTCAGCTGTGTTCTGAAGGCAAAAAGTCACACTAATCTGGCTGGTCACATCCTGCTTTTAAGAGCAAACACCAATAAAAATGTGTCACAGGTTCATATCAGCACAATAAACACATGGTGCATGATGGATATCCTTGATGTGCTGCTCTCAGATGAATAAAGTGGCAATAAAGTCACTTTTGACCCATATGCTGGTGGTAAAATTGCATTGATTGCAAAGTTCATTAAATACCTGATGTAGTCATGTGGCAGATATGCAGAGATGATTAACAGAAATCTGAGCTACATCTCCTAAACAACTTCCTTATTCCTGTGAAGCCAAAAAATGTGTTATTCTTCGTGGTATTGCTAAAATATTTGTTTCTGTTGCTCCAACAAACCGAGTCAAACAGACGGGTTTGTATACAGTTTGGTTTTTACTGATGAGTTGCTGTTAGTTTGCTGCGCGGTTTCTTGATCAAAGAATTTTACTTTTTTCTTTTCAAAGAAAAGAAAACCGAAGAATGGTGTGCAAAACCTTTAAATTTATTCTATTCTTATAAGAAATAAATTTCAATAAATTTCCACTGGCTGATTTTCCACAATCATTTATCAGTTGTTTATTGTGCTCCTCCCTGCTGTTTACAGCTGTAAATTCAGCCTCATATGAAAATTCCTTTGCCATTATATCATCTGGTTATTGCCTGAATCTTGACCAAAGTACCTACAAAGATGCAACCCTCAATTGTACAATAAATACCAAGAATTGCATTTTGATCTTTTGACTGAAAAGTGTTATTTGCTCGCTCGAGTTCAATGACTTGCAGTCTGACACAGTCAATCCAAAGCCTGATGGGCCTGTTTTAGACCTCTACACGTTTAATCCATCATCTCTTCAGCTTTACTTCTTTTTCATGCAGAGTGCTCAAAGGAACAGCTGATCATTAAAAAAAAAAAGTCTGCAGTCTTGCTGTGATTTATGTAAGGACACTTTATAGTATAAAGCTATAACTAGCAGCCCTTTGCTTAGCTTAGCTTAGCTTAGCTTAGCTTAGCTTAGCTGAATGGAAACGGGGGAAGCAGCTACACCCTGCATTCCTGCACTTCTACGGATTAATTAACAATTTTCATCTTGGTAAACAATTTGAACAAAAACTGAAGTGTAAAAATGATACTGTCTGCCAGTGTTTTGGCATCTTCAGTGTGATGACAAGACTGCCGTTGCAGACAGTAGAGTCACATCAATCTTACAAGTCTAACTGAATGTGTTTCCTAAAATGTCAAATGATTCCTTTATTTTTACGTGATATTAAACGCACAGTATATTATTTCTGCCGCTACTGCTCTCAGTAAAAAGAATAGGTGTCCATTGAAGACATCCTGGACAAGCGTGGGATGGTGGGAATTGTTTATTTCATTGTTAAACAGCCACCTTTGAAGATGAAAAATCTATCTGACCGACTCAGGCAAAAATGAGGTGATGTATTTAAATTTAGTTACTGTTGTTTAGTCAGGTTTGCCAACATCCTTTGTCACTTTCTGACTGGTGTTTCCCCATAAGTAAGTAACAGGCAACAAAATGAAAGCACCGTCACCTTAAATACCATCACAGATTTCTCTGAGGTTTAACTTTGTCGGAAACATTCGAGATAACGTAAGAAAAGAACTTAACAAAATACAGAACAAAGATATTGTCAGTTGTAGACATTTTTTATATTGAAATGTTCCATATTGTAGGTTTAACTTGCTTTGTTTTTGCAGACATAATGTGCTTGTGCAAGTATGTACTGCACATTGTCATACATCTGGAGGTGTAAAGCATACAGTACAGTATGTATTTGTAATATTACTTTCCTGTCATTGGTGTAAATGTCTGGTTAAGTTGTTTGTAGTCTGTAATGTGCTCTGTAATGTGCTCTAAAGCCTCATTGTGGTCGACTTCTTACGCAAAAGATGATGATTTTTCATGCTGCATTTTGATTTATGTGCATTTACATAAACAGTGTACATACATGGTGATGTGTGGTGGGTCTCCAACACCTAACATGGCTCATGTGTATGCTGAGACAGATATGCAGCACTGGAGGCAGCAGATGGATGTGGCGTGTCAGTGTTGTGTCAATACACCCTAATCCCTCAGGGAGAGGCACTAATCCAGCACCCAAACTCCAGGCCTGGCTTTCACACAACACATTACCTCACTTCCTCCTGCTATACAAACATATAGGTGGACAATAATGTCAAATTTGAGCAAGTTCAAAGCCGAGAGGGTCGGACTTTGGAGGTTCAGTCACTTCAAAACTCATTCACTCAAAGCACTGATATGAATAAATTATACAACAGCAGACTGTCACCTCCCAACAATGAATACATCCTTTAGGGCTACATAATATTATACAGTATATCATAAGACAATAGATGTTTGTCAGCTGTTTTTGCAAAACAAGTGTTTTAATGGTCAGGCCTTTGGGTGCAATGCTGAAAATCAATGAGCAGGACTGATTTATTGCAAAGTTGGATTAACAGGATTTTTTGCTTCCTATCTCTGTTGCATCCCTAAATTTCTTACGTCTGTATATTACGAACAATACAGATAAAAATAGTTACATAGGAACTTTTTTTTTTCTGGTTCCACTTTATATTATGGTTGAAACAACTAAACAAATGGGTAAAGACAGAAAAATACAAACAGATCTGACTGTATATATGCGTGTAGGCGATGTGTATCTATTTACTGAATATGACTGTGTCTGCACTGACATATGGAATGTAGATGAAAGTGTTTAGTTTATGTCATTGATCTGCACCGATACACGCTGTGCTACTGTGGAGTTTTGACTCCCATTAAAAATGAATATAAATATGAACATTTGGATCATTGTGCCAGTAAAGACGATTTATTAAAGCCAGCTAGATACATTTCAACCAACAGGATGTGAAACGTAGCAGTTTTTTAAAATCTGAGAACTCACTCCTCACATTTAGAGCAGACCAGTTGTGACAAAATGACTTGAGAAATATAGTGAAAGTAGATTACTGTTTTTAAAAAAATAGAGTAAGAATAGAAGTGGGACACAGCTTGAAAAAAGTATCATGAAAAGTATCTTTTCTTTAAAAAAATACATTTTACTCATATACATTACCTCATTACCACCTCTGCTGACTGGTAACATTATAAAGCGTAGTGTGTGTGTATACTGTACAGCTCCCATATCCTGGTCATCATCTGGGCGGCCAGAGCTCAGACACAGATATGGGAACAGTTTAACTGTCTTGTGTCAAAAACCATTATGCTGCCATGAACTCTCGTAGCCTGCGTCCATAGAACTTAGCCTATGCTAGACATAAACCCTCAATAGTACCAGGCTGGGAAGGTTACTAATATAATAAGTTACAGATCACTAGTTACTGTGTTAAAAATATAATAAGTAATGTATCTATTTCAATTACCCTATCAGAGTAATGTAACTAATTGCGTTTGATTACTTTTTGATTACTTTTCTAAATTTCTAACAAATGTTTTCAACCGTAACCATATTCAGATGTTTAAACCAGGCAGTGGCCGACGTGGGGCGCTGCAAATTCAAACAAAAGAGCCAATCAAAAGCATCAAACGTTAGTGAACAGCCTTGGCTGGAAATGGCAAAATAAGGCACTGTGTACATCAAAACATGCAAAGCAAATTAAAACTCAGCATATAGCATAAGCTTCTCACAGTAAATATCTAGAACGTAACTCCATTTGTAATTATTTACATTTTCATAAGTAGGCCTAACCGAACTTAATTATACAATTTCTTAGTAAATATAACAAATTACAGTTGCATGTATTTTGAATTTAGTAATTCTGTTGCATATAACTAATTACTCCCCAACACTGATGAGTACAAAGTAGCTACAAATTTGACCCCTATGCGGGTAGTATTGGCTATGTCGGCCTGTTACACTGTATGTAAAATGTTACATAGCCTACATGTAGAGCCCCTTTAAACCTGAAGTGTAGTAAAGTAGACCTTAGTATAATACTGGCTTAGGCATGGTGCAGTAGAAGTATAAATGATTATAAAATGTAAATGGGCTACTCAGATACCGGGAACAATGCTACAGAGGCTGCTTGAATTGGCCGCATTCCACTAATGTAAACTCAAATAGCAGACATACTTCACGCAGGCTGGCTGAAGGTCGGTCGTAGTAGCGGGTGGTCACATGACCTGTGTGCATGTATATGACAGAGAGAGAGAGAGAGAGAGGAGGGGGAGAAGCGGGGGGTGGGGGAGACAGACAGAAAGTGGGAGCGCTCAGATCCTCGCGGAGCACTTTTTTTGGTGATAGAAGAGACCTCGCGAGCATCTCCCTCCGTCCCCTCCGCTGAGTTGTGCGTATGTTTGTGTGTGTGTGTTTGTGTGTGTGTGTGTCGCCGTCACCTCTCAGATATTATTTATAACCGAAAGAAAATTGGATGGGACGCGCACACACGGGCAAGACAATCCCGGAAATAACATGCGTACTCTCAGCCTGTCACGTACGCTCACTGAGGATTTGCATTGCTGTTAGGCTGCCGTAGGTAAGCAGTGGACTGTGGGTTCCTGGAGGGACGTTTTACTTGCTTTTATGGCGTTATACCTACATTTTAATGCATTTTTACTCTAAATGTGAATTTTCACTGAACGTATAGAGGTTTGATTTTATACTTGAGGGGGAACCCTGATCACAAGGCTGCTAAGTTGGTAATCAATAGCTGATATGAACGAAATAAGTGCTTAAATGAGAATTAAACAGCAGTCGAATATTATTTCTAGTTGTGTAAAGTCTAGGTTTATAGCAGAAATGATTTTTCTAATGACTTAATGTGAGTGTAGTTTGATTGTAAAGTGAGTTTTTTTTATGGCTTTTCCCCCATTCTTGTAGCTTAAGTAAATCCAAGCTATATAAACTGCAATTAAGAATGGTTTTTATTTGAATTATATAAGCTGCAACTCCCCTTTTGGCACTGTTTTCCTGCCGTACTTAAATGTTTTCTTCGTAGCACATGAATACTGTACGGGCGTTTGTTGCACCATATACTAGATTTATTAAGTTCAGCTCACTGTGACAAGTGATCCGCACTGTGCTATTTATAGGCCTAAAGTGTATCCTTTGACTCTCCGCAGATATCCTACACAACCTCAAAATGTTTAGAGGAGGGATCCAAACAAATAGGCAGATTGAAAGCTTGAAATGAGAGGAATGGGTGACACTGAAACGAGCAGAAGAGGACTCGGACATTAAACTTCTAGCAGCTGTGGCAAAGATCCTCTCTGCCTCAGAAAGCGGTGGCTCAGCTAGAAAATGAAGCGAGGACGTGAGCTACGTGCGCATCGAGCAGATTAGGAGATGAAATGGAGAGCTGGGGACACACGGATCTTTTATTAAGCCCGAGCTCTTCCCGCGGATCAGTCGCTGTTTCACCCGCGCAGGAGAGAGGGACGAGCGGCCAGCAGCTCATCTGTAGCACCGGAGAGATTCACCGAGCGGACATGGGGCTGAACGGCTTCTGCGCGGCGCCGGTCGGGAGTCCGACGGCCGCGGAGTTACTCGCCGGTTTGGCCTCGCAGACCGACTTCCCCGCAATCACAACCCCGACGAAGCAGTCCAAAACCGGCGTGCCGCTCTACAACGGCGGGGTGGTGTCTCCGTCTGCCACTGTGGAGGGGAGCCACGCGGGAGTTTTGGCTCACACGCCAAATGGTTACCCGGCACAAATGAAGGGGGTGGCGGGGGTGACAGACAGCCCTCCGTACCCCCTCACCAGCAGGGCCTGTCTCGTAGAGAATGGGGACCGGGCAGCTCATGAGAAGTGCCCTTCACTGATGAGGAGGCTCAATGGTGACCTTAAAGTCCGACAGGTACAACAGCAGAAGCGGAGAGGTGGGGAGAACCGGGACATGGGGTCAGGAACTCTTAATGGCCTCATGATGGGGTCACCGGGTTTAGGGAGTCCTGTGGACCCGGTTTTTGCCTCAGGGGACTTGGACTCTAAACGGAGAAGGTTAGCTGATGGAAGCGCTGCTCACAAATCTGCAGAGGCCACCAGAGTTCCCCGAGCTGTCGCCCCGCTCACGGTCCCAGTCAACAGCTCCCTTATCAACCAAATGACTATCAGTCCTGTGCACTGTGTCACACCCCAGTCTCCCTACACCCCTCCTGCTTCTCATAATAACCAGCACAATGGACATACGATGCCCCCCCCAGGCCCACCGGCTGCCCCTAGTCAGACCTCCCCTGTCGAGGCCAACGACATCCCCACCCCACCGCCTCCCGCAGAGGCCGGCTGGTCTGCGGAACGCATTGCCCAGCAGTACATCGTCCCCCGCATGAAATACTACGGCATCTGTGTGATAGACAACTTCCTGGGCTCTCAGCTGGGCAACAGGGTCCTGGACGAAGTGGAGGTCCTAAACCAGAGCGGGAAATTTCGAGGCGGGCAGCTGGTCAGCCAGAAGAACATTCCCTCTCGGAGCATCAGGGGCGACCAGATCGCCTGGGTGGAGGGACGAGAACCAGGGTGTAGGAGCATCGGGGCGCTGATGGCGCACATCGACGAGACCGTCATGCACAGTGCTGCCAATGGACAGCTGGGGGACCGTGTCATCAATGGACGCACTAAGGTGAGAGGAGGGACGGGCTGGGAACAGGTGGGGTCAGGCTAGGGTATGTTTTCCACCACCCAGAGAAAACAGAGGCTACAAAAACTGTCGGAGTGTCAGTCTGATGACATTATTAAGTTTAGAGCAAGCGGTTGGTTGTGTCATGTCTGCTGCTTCTCTTATGCCAACATGCAGGCAGGCAAACACACACACACACACACACACACTCCCACCACAGTGGGAGAGTGAGCTGACAGCAGGTAGGTTGGTCAGGATGAGCACTGCAGTGTTTCCGGCACATGTGAGCTCGATAAGGGGGGCTGCGGGCTGATCCTTCCCCCTAAACTGGCCCTGTGCCTGGCTGGAGGCTTGCCTAAGTTTGCCTCTGTCCCTGCCTTCCTACCACTGGTACCCAGAGGGGGGAAAAAAAAAACCTCTGTGGGGCTGTATCTCCTGTGCCATCACTTTATCTCTGCCTTTGAAGGCAAATTTTTCTGTCACCACTTTCGC
Organism: Naso annulatus; assembly: GCA_029783625.1. Taxonomy (NCBI): domain Eukaryota; kingdom Metazoa; phylum Chordata; class Actinopteri; order Acanthuriformes; family Acanthuridae; genus Naso; species Naso annulatus. Next base: position 16,220,539 of record JAPZDX010000023.1, on the reverse strand, counting down.
CCATGCCAACATGGTGCAGTTGTGGTTAGAGACTGGGTTTTCTTTTAAGTATACAGTGACTACAGTCTCTCTTTTCCATTGAGAATTTTCACATGCCACGCGCAATTACTTCTCCAAGCATAAGGATTAAACAGCTACAACTATATTGATTCCTTTTCACCACAACCTAGAGTTGTCCCGCACCTTATGTCCATAGCTGTGTGCAGGACATTGCCTCCTCCTCCTCCTCCACCGTCCTCCCTGTAGTGACGCAGTCCAGGGTTATCTGTTCCAGGTAACGTCGGTGACCCATTCTGGCTGACATTTGGTTTATTCTCCATCTATAATCAGTTTGTGCTTCCACTCTCCAGTCATGTTTTCCCCCGTAACATGGAAACAGTGCAGAGAGAGAAACACTCAGATTAAGTGGCTTAATAGTCAGTCTTTCCACCAGTGTGTCTGCGTCTGTGTATTCTTTAACTGATTGGGTTTTTCTCTATCAGCTGTGAGTTAACCATTTCAGGCCAGTCTAGACTGTTACACAACATGTCTTCAGTATTTCAGCAGCCCTCTTGCTCAATCAGGATTTACAGTAGAAATGAAATATTGGTATTGCTTTCCTTTCAGAGGTCAGTTTGATGGCGTCACAGAAGTTCAACTAATTCCAAAAGGGCTTTTAATAAATCCCACATCTGATCTGATTCAGACACATGCTCACAACATTACTCCTCCCTGTTTGGAAATCATTTGACACGTATAACCTGCATGCTGGCAAACCCGGGTTAGCTTAATCCGAGTTGTAAATTAGACCGCTGACGAAATGTTGAACAATGTACATGCAGGATTTTGGTAGCAAAGTGGCTGTTATTTATATTAGATGGTCATGACTAAATGTAGACACGCGATTTGACACAAATTTGTCCTATCAGCAGTGAAGTGTCGTCGTTTCCTCATGCGTACCCATCTATATGTTTCATTTTCTTCCTCTCTCTCATTGTCATTGCCTTTGCGCACGTCTGGTGGCTGACACAAGCTGACGGCCGTGTTTGAACAGCAACCAGTTGGGCATACTTCACATCAGCGGCCTTTCCTCCTGCGTACGGTACGGCTGTATTAGCTTTCTTCAGGTCAAAGTCAGTGTGTGGTCTGCCTCAAAGCAGGAAAATGAAGTGACTAGAATGGAACGTCGGAGCAAAATCATGTCTCAATTTTCCGGATTGTTCTGCTCTTCTGTTTTGCTGCGAATCTGCAAATGTGAGGACAAAAATTTAAGAACTTCTGCCTGCCGCCGAGTTAAATTCTGCTGTGCACAAAGAACGTCTCGCTACGGAAAAAGATACAAAAACCTCTTTATCTTTAGTCCCTTTTGAAGGTCCTGCTTCTTTGTATGACGATTGTGGATTTAATCAGTGGAATCAGCATTCATTTGATTGTGGATGCACTGTTCATAAGTGTATACTTAATGAAGTGAATATAAAACGTTGATTAACATCTTTCTTTCACTTTTTCACTTGTATTTGAACTTAAGAGTGGTTCACAACCCCCTAAAAAACAGATACCCATTGTATTGCGTTGTTAAAATATTCCCCTTATCGGCTGACTTCCTGTACAAAACACCTCTCTGCCCACTGTGCACAAACTATGAAAAATAATAAGGGATCCTACACATTAAAAGAGCCTAGTTACATCACAAAAAATAATACATTTATATTATGAATGTTTAAAATTATTATTTTGTCGAGAAAAATCTGGCGGTCAACACAAACCTCATGACAGACCCAATTTGGCCCATGAGCCACAGTATGGACAACATTGTTCTACCTTACACTGATTCAGCTCATTGTTTAGCTAAAATTCTTGAATTTGAAATTAAATACAAGCACTTAATACCATGGAAATCCCTAATTACTGGGATTTTGAAGTGACTGTGAGTCTCTCAGGCTGTTACAGGCAGATACTATATTTAGACGCCAGAGGAGTTGCTGTCCCTTCACTTCGGAGAACTGCTGCTTTTTTTGTTTTGTTTTGTTTTTTCGGAGTTTACATGAGGAAGTTTTTTGTTTTCTTGGCTGTTTCCTCGTAGTGGAAATGACTGGGGAGAACTTATCACAGTGAAGGAGGCAATGCATCTCTGTCACACCAGAAGCATCACAAATAAACGACACGAAAATGTGATTTACTCACCAGATTATTTCCCATTGAAACTATTCAGACCGGCAGTGACGCGAATTTGTGACAGTTGGAATAAGAGTATGCGAAAGAGTTTTGACAGCTCACTCCAGCCCCAGCGGCAGCCTGGCACGAAGCATCGGTAACAGTAACTTTTCCACAAGTTGTTGACTGATCACATAGATGTTGATATAATACGTTCATATGATATTATCTGTTTATGTCAGTTGTTTTTTTTTTTTTTTTTTAAGACTCTGCTTGCTGTGCATAGCTGAGTCTCAGGTCCATACCACGCACAGCAGTAGAAACATTCCTACTAAAGGCTCCTAATTTTTTCCTATGAGCAGTACTCACAAAAAACACTATACTTGCCAGGTCGCCAAGGTTGTTGTACATCTTGTTGGAACACTCCTTTCATCTAATATTGTGCAGTTTTCAATAAGGAGAGTTTTTTGCTCCGCTGGCGCCTGAAATATTACTGACGTGCTAATTAATTGCATGAAAAAAACCCGCATCCGCTGCGTAACGGCCTTTAAGCTTCCCTGTCCAGCAGTGACCAGTATCTGTCTGTGTCTTCCTGTTTTCATTGCCAGCTGATGGTCACGATCCTGTATCCTGTCAGCCTCAGTCTCTGTTTTGTATCCGTGACATGTCAGCTCAGCCCTGGCTCTTTCTCTTATTGGGTGTGATGATGAGTAACTGAGGCACTCCCTGGTAAAATCTACCAAATTGCTAAATGCTAATTGTTCTCCGGCCTGAGGTTTCTGTGTGCTCTTGGCGCATGTAAAAAAGTTCAGTGCTACACAGTACAAAATGTCCTGGTGAGGTGTTCCTGTAGGGTGGTACAGGGTCACTATGGCGATAGATACAATGATGGAGAGTGCACAAGAGAGAGAGGAAGTACTGTAATTGGAATAGAGAAAAGGACGATCAGGGCGCAGTACGTCCAGATAAAAGGTCACTGCGTCTTTCC